>CM066036.1:113856945-114231128 GCA_033557465.1 Ichthyophis bannanicus
CCTTTGAGGTGGAATAAGTAGTACATCTCCTTTGACCTGGCAGGATGTACAGGGCTGTGACCTAAATCGGTCCTGTACATCCTGCCAGGCTGGCCCTCTCCCACTATGCCCCCACTACACTCCTTTACATCCTGCCCCCGGCCGGCTCTCCCATCCTGCTGCTCAGGATGTACGGGGACAGCTGGAGGGGGAATCGGGCCTGGACAGCTTGTGGGCTGCACATCCCGCTGGGACGTGCAGCCCCACAACCCACGTCCCAGAATCAGGCCCATAGTAAATGGCAGCAGATAAAGACCAGCATGATCCATCTAGTCTGTCCCATAGTAAATGGCAGCAGATAAAGACCAGCATGATCCATCTAGTCTGTCCAGTGAGGTGGCTAGAGTTGTTCCCACCACTCCATGTTAAATCAATTCACTGTACACTATGATGGTAATTTTATAAGCTGCTGTGTAGTTAATGCACGCTTTCATGTGGATTAATCACGCCTATTCCATAAAGTCAAATCTACATGGATTTGACTTTATAGAATACTAGCATAAGTTGCTGCTAATGTGCCACACTAGAGTGGATGTAAATAATGTCATGTATCTAATAGGCATATGACTGCAGTCCATCAATTACATGAGTTAGAGCACACTTAGCCCATGCTCTACTGATCTGCATGCCCGCAGTGAAAGTATGCGAAATGGGCTCCATGGGCACCCTTCTAGAATTGTGCTTGTTTACTTTATGGAGGTAATTTTATACTGCATAAAGTTATGCGCCATCCATGCACATAAATCCTTTCTTTACCATGATGTACACATGCAGATGGACACTTATGCATGTGCTTTCGGTGGTTGCCGTTCTATAAGTATGTACATCAGGCTGATAGCATGTACTTTTAGCGTGGAGGAGCACAGGAGCGGAAAATGGGTAGAGCATAGGCAGATCCTACATTTATGTTTGTAAGTTATAACACACGTTCTTTATCAATCTAGATAAACAAAGTTACATCAAACCTAAGACAGGCATAAGAGCTCACATCTACAGTAGGCTTGGCACACATATCTTATGACTTACTCCTCTATTTTATAAAGAAAACTAGATGCTCGCTTTTCTTTATAAAATAGGTGAGATTTGCATGTTCCAACCCACACAAAACTACCTTTAAAATTACCTTCTATGTGCGTAAGTGCTCACTTACGTACAACAAAATTAAAATGCTGCAGTTTACATGCTTCAGTAGTACATAACTTTATGTAACTTCTTAAAGGTACCTTAACGAACTGAATGAGCACTAACGAATGTACACCCCTAATCCATATAGTGCCAAGACAGAGCATAACTGAAACATAGGGGCATGTTTACTAAACTCCGAAAATGTGCGGGTCCCCGTTAGTGTGCGTGTGCCATATAAGGAGTGGGCGGTTCAGGCAGAACAAGGAAAAAAAACGACCATACGTGTGCGCGTCGCGTTAATGTGCGGGGCCCACATTAGCGCGTGAGAAGGCTAAGTGGGGCGCTGCTGGGCACATATAGGAACAGAGCCGTAGCACAACGGTGAACACACTAACTAATGGTGCAGGGGCCACAGGTTCAATCCCCCATTGTGTGCAACAGACAAGGCCAGCTGAGGCACCACCTTGAATGTGTAAAAGTGCTTCAGGAGGCAACATAATTTTGGACTGCATAAGGCGGTGCACTGTACATTTTGTACGGCATAAGGCGGCGCACTGCTCTTGTTGGGCGGCATAAGGCGGCGCACTGCTCCTGTTGGGCGGCATAAGGCGGCGCACTGCTCCTGTTGGGCGGCACAAGGCGGCGCACTGTTATTTTTGGGCGGCTCAAGGTGGCACACTGTTAATTGTGGGCAGCAGGAGGCGGCGCGCTGATGGGCATAAGGCTGCGTGCTGATGTGTGAGGAGGCAGTTTAATAGTGTGCGGCAGAAGTGGTGCGCTGATGTGCAAGAACAGGAACAGAGCCATAGCACAATGGTTAAGACACTGACCAATAGTGCAGGGGCCCCAGGTTCAATCCCTCACAGTGCCCTGTGAAAAAGGGTAGCTGAGGCAGTATGTGTCATGTTGTGGAGTGCTGTAGGAGGCTTATTAATTTTATTTTGTGATAACTACTAGCAAACCCACTCTCACAGCATGTTAACATAAAGCGGGCCATAAGGCACATGTTACAGTGCACTATCCGCCAAGGCACCCTAGAATGTCCCCTATAGGGCAGCATGTATGTTGCGACACAGGATAATGTATAGTGCACCCTACATGGATGGCAACCATAAAGTGCCCTATAGGGCACCCCATAAAGCACCCGCAGAGGCACCTTATGGGTACAGTACGCTGAGGGTGTAATTGCTGGCATCAACATATGTACAGTAAATTAAAAGAAAAGCTTTGGATACCCTGATCACAGAACCCCAGTGTGGGTTTGAACCCATGACCTCAGGCAGTGACATAACCATTGTGCTACAGCTCTATAGCTGTAAGCAAGCCCCTGTCTGGCTGCAGATAGCCTGCACGTCACCTCACAGACCGTCTGCTGTTGTAAACAGGATAGGGTTAGGCCACCCGTACCCATGATGCACTGCAAATGCAAATCAGCTGTCCACAGATGCACACAGGATGGGAAATGCACCCCTAAAGCTTCCCGGCCTGGTAGGGGGACGTGTCCGTGTGCACCCACACAGCACCTCAGCCTGGTAGGGTGTTCTGAGTGGGTGGACAAACGGCAAAGAGTAGCTAAAACAACATCACATTGTGCGGTAACTGTGCTCACCCTGAGTGAGTGATGTTGCGCCCAGGACCAGGTCCACAACACCTTCCATGGCTGAATGCGGCCATGCCAGAGCTCCAAAGCAGCAATAACCTGTGAAATAGGTAGGTGCTGCATAAACATCTTGGAGATCTCTGTCTGCCTCAGTTCGTGGAACAACACACCCCCCCCCCCCCCGAACACAGCCTCCCACCAACAGATCCCCATCCCAGCCCCCCCTGCACTGATGGCAGCAAAGTAGACTATCAACCCTGGTCCTGCTGGGGAACAGACACCCCACAGGGCAGCCCAAGCAACTCCACACACATCCATAACACAATATCAGACAGACATTAGGCCTGGATATTCACACATGCACCCCACCACTATCTGATATTCTCCTGCAGCAAGCCATCAGCCACTGCACCCTGCAAGGCACTCCAGCAAGACACATGCCATCTGTGCAGTCTGCTGGTTGGTCCTGATGGAAATGCATGCACCCCCAACTAGGGTAGCAGCACACACAAGCAGATAAGTCAGTGAAGAGGCCCCAACAGGAAACCCATACATATCACATGAGAGAAACACAATGTAGCACTATGGGGGTGCCTAGCCATGCTGCCATCACTGCACACTCAGGGTGAGAGTGACCCCCCAGCAGCACATACAGAGGTCACCCTGTCTGTGTAGGTGGTGGCCGGGCACTACCATGTCCCTGCCAGTGCCCTATGCCCTGTGCAGCTGCATCCTGGTCAGCCCAACCTGTCTGGGATGTACCCATGGTCCCTTGCTGCTCATTATGCACAGTGGCAGGCCAATACTGGCAACAGTGCTCGCAGTGTGGGCTGTGGAAGGGGCTTGCAGCCAACACCCACTGTATAGACAGACACACACTTCCACACCTATGCCATCATGGTGCTACTATTGAGGAGGTAATTAGCCTTGCCCACCAAACCGGTCCTGGGCACGCCAAGGCATGGATATGGTACGCAGTACTGCTGGGGGTCACTCCCCAGGGTGGTAAACACCATCAGAGGCCAGGCCTGGAGCACGCACCGCAAACACCTCACAGATTGTTCTGATGGGGTCAACTAGCAGTATGTGCGTAACGTATGGATATCTATCTGCCAGTACTCCTAGCAAACGTCTCAGAGCTGTGTACCGTATACCTCAGGTGCAGGGTGACATTGCTAA
Source organism: Ichthyophis bannanicus (assembly GCA_033557465.1). Lineage (NCBI taxonomy): Eukaryota > Metazoa > Chordata > Amphibia > Gymnophiona > Ichthyophiidae > Ichthyophis > Ichthyophis bannanicus. The sequence goes on from CM066036.1 coordinate 113,860,889, forward strand.
GGTATGCAGGTGCTAGTATTGGGAGATGCACGCAGGGTCCAATGTTCTGCCTCTCCAGGAGACATTGGCCAATGGGGCCTGTGGGTGTGGGTGTGGGTGTGTCTGGCCCTGTTGGCTGCTGCTTTACGGCAGCGATTCCCAACTCCAGTCCAGGTTAACATCACACTGTTCGGGTTTTCCTGCTGTCCCTCATGAATATGCATGAGCTACATCTACATGCCATGGGGGTGGTGCATAGATATACAGCACAGGCATTTGTATGAGTGGCAGCATGGAACCTGACTGGTGTGTGGCCCACCAGGACTGCATTTGGGAGATTCTGCTCTAGGTACTGCCCCTGTTCATGGTGTCTGTGCTCAGTGGGGTAAAAGATAGACGTAGTACCATTGCATATGTCCTCGCCACGAAAGGTGTGTCCTTACTATCACTGTTTAGTTGTGGGAAAAATATGTGGGCAGGATTGGTGGTAGCCCCAGCTGGGCTTTGAACCTGTGGTCCTAGAGGTACTGGCTCTGTCCGCTGCACCACACTATGCCCACAGAGACAGTGCAGCCCCTGGAGGTAGTATACCTGGCAGGATGGAGTCGCAAACCCTGCTCTACGCATATTTACTGTGGGCACATACACCCTGTCTGGTGACAAACGTGCACATAAACCACGTAAATGACCACGGAAAATGGGGGACACAATATCACCATGCTGGGCAACAGTGATATTAATGGGCAACCATAGAAAACACTCCCAGGAAAGCTCCAACAAACAGGAAATGTTTTTTTGACGATTCTCCGCTCCGTACCCCTTTCCAAAACTCATTTCTTTTTGCTGGAGCTTTCCTGGGTGTGTTTTTTAGTTTTGCCCATTACTATAACTGTTCCCCAGCTGAATTCCTATTTTTACAATTTTTGTTGTGGTCCTTTTCTATTTTTAAGTACACTTTTGGGCTGTGCACTTGTATCACACTGCTCACGTTCTGCAGGTTTCCCCGGTTTTGCTGTTCATTGCTGACGGAAATGGTTTCTCTTCCCTTTAAATGCATTCTACCGCGAGTGATTCACTCGCGCTATTTTCCCTTTGAAATTCAGCCCCGATAATGTGCGGGGCGCCTCTCCCCTCCCCTTCCCCGCCCATTAACCCCTTCTCTCCGCCCCTCCGAAGCCTTCCTCCGCCCTCCGTTTGCCTTTCCACGCCTCTATCGCACATTTGCGGGCCCGTACTTGTGCGGCACCCGTTAGTGTGACGCGCACGGGTGCGGGGGTTCCTCGCACGTTTGCGGGGCGCTTAAGAGCACTTAAGTGCTGCTTTTAGTGCGCTAATGTGCGGCACTCAAATTAGCGGTTTTTAGTAAACATACCCCATAGAAACATAGAAATATGACGACAGAAAAAGACCACATGGTCTAGCTAGTCTGTCCTTCCAATAGCAGTGATATTCAGTATATCTGGATAAACTTTCTGGATAATTTAGGCAGTAAAATGTTATCTGGATAGCAACACTGAATCTATGCATTTTATTTAACCGCTATGGTCTCCCTTTATAAACAATGCAGATCTTCCCATTCACTGCTAAACCAAGGGCAGAGCTGGCTTGTTAATATTATTTGCACACTTTTTCTGCATCACTTTGGGCTAATTTCAAAAGAAGAGACGTCGAAAAATGGACAATTGCTTCCCCCTCCCCTTCTCATGCTGTGTCTCTGGTAAAATTACTTATCGCATTTTGCTTCTATGGTAAATGAGACCTTAAAAATGAATTTATGCAAATAGTAATAAATGCACACTTGACATGACCTTGTTATGGTTTTATTGCTTGCATTCATTAATTAGTTTGCCAAATGTAGGTCGAATTCTGCTGTGAAGGTCGTTTCGTAACCATGTTCAAATGTTCTGATTCCTAAAAGCTTTAATGTGATTCCTGTTGCAGGAAAGTCGTGAATTTTTCAAGAAGATGGGTTTCTCCATAGTAATTTCTGAAAGCTGGATATGTTTTCTGTACCTTGTAAACAAAACCTGTGTCTTCACACTATATAAAAAGATGTCCATTTTAATATGCGTTGCGGCACATACTATGACTACCCTGTATGCGCGTTATATGGTGTGCGGTATGCCTCACATGCTTCCTGCATTACTCCATCAAACGGCCTTTTGATAGAAAAACCCGAAGCTGCTAATGAATTTATTCTTTCAAATCTTATTTTCTGGCTTGACTTTTTGTTGGTTTTTTTGTCTAACACCTTTTAAAACTTAAGCACACCTTTTGATTGCCTCTCCCAGTCAAGAAATTGTAGTGAGAATTCAAACCTAGATGTGCTAAAATTAATCACGATGAAATGCACCAAATTCACCCTATCTAATTCTGAAGATGATTCTGAAGTTTTGTGTCCAAGAAAAAAGCTCTTGTTCCGGTTATGTTCTGAAATGAACACAAAGCAGCCCCCAGTTCACTAAGATTCAAACTAGAATTCAGATACAATCTTAAATGGAATTCAATCAGTCATTGCACTGTAGGATTTGACAGCAATTTAAATGTGAACAAATTATCCTAAAGCAAAACGATTCAGATTGGTTTTGAAAAATAATTTATAAGAGCGGTTACTGTAAACATTTTTTGGGGGAAGTATACCTTTCTGGAAGATTGAATTACATTGAACCTTAGATGAGGTAATTACATTCCCAACCAAAGTAAATTGGTACTCAATATGAAAGTGCTATTTACGACCTGATATTAAGCAACACTTCCGTCTTTGGAGGCCTATATAATAAACCTTGCGGTCAGTTTTTTTTTTTATCATCTATAGTGAAACATTATTCAGGCCGGAGGGACTGGGGTCTCTAGTCCCATGGCCATTCCTTGTGGCCTTGGGCAAGCCACTTAACCCTCCATTTCCTCATGTATGCTTAGATTGTGAGCCCTTGGGGGACAAAGGAATAAAAAGTGCCTGTTTGTATATATCTTTAAACTGCTCTCATGTGCATAGTAAAGGGCGGTATATCAAATACCTGAACCATAAACCATAAAGTGATAGGCAATCATTTTTAAGGCCATGTTGCTAAAAAGCACAGAAACTAGCAAAAAGAAAAGCCATAATTCCATTATTATTATTATTATTTAACATTTATAAAGCGCTATCTCATATGCAGCACTGTACAGACATATAAAGAGTGACAGTCCCTGCTCATCAGAGCTTACAATCTAATTAAGACAACAGACCCCTCACCTGGTTTGCAGCTTGTCGTGCTGTGAGGGCTTGTGTGCATCAGTGATGCTGAGAGCTAAACTATTGGTAGTTTAACTACTGGCAGGGTCTCCCAAGATAGACAGGTCTCAGCTGAGGTGCCAGACCAAGACAAACCACCCATTTGGGCAGCAGCATAATGGGATAGTGTTGACTGCGGAGGATCACATTTCTGTGACAACAGCAACAACACCAAACTTAAACTGCGCAGAAGAAAGGCCCGGCAATCTACTTCTGTATCTTGCCATGAAAACCCAATGGATAGTTACAACAAAACAAATTGTGCTATAGTGCTGGAAGATGAGACCCCCAGGTTGGAAGGCACTCAACTAGCTACTGGGGAAGAGCTGAAGACTTTTCAGAGTAAAGCCAACATTTATGATGTGGTTGGATCAAAGCCCTCGGGAAGTCTGACTGCTGATGTAGCTGCGCATGAAATGAGAGTCAGAAGCTGTAAAGATGTCTTACACATTGGAACATGGAACGTACGAAGCATGAACCAAGGGAAGTTGGAGGTGGTCAAGAATGAAATGGAACGTGTACAACTTGATCTGCTGGGTATCAGCGAACTGAAATGGACTGGCATCGGACACTTTGCATCAGATGATCACATGGTCTACTATGCTGGAAATGAAAGACAAAGAAGAAATGGTGTTGCATTTATAATAAAGAAGAAACTTGCAAGAACTGTAATGAAATACAATGCAGTCAACAATATAATGAAATACAATGCAGTCAGTGAACGCTTAATCTCTATTTGTCTACGAGGAATGCCTATCAACACAACTATAATTCAATTCAAGTATATGCCCCAACAACAGCTGCAGAAGAGAATGAAATTGAAGAGTTCTATGAACAAGTACAAGTTGGAATTGACAGAACATGCAAACAGGATATCCTGATAGTCATGGGTGACTGGAACGCAAAAGTTGGCAACAAAGAAGAAGGCAAAGTAGTTGGAAAATATGGACTTGGCAACAGAAATGAAGCTGGAGAAAGACTGATAGAATTCTGCAAGACCAATGATCTATTCATCTCAAACACCTTCTTCCATCAACACAAGCGGCAACAGTACACATGGACAACTCAAGCTAAAGTTGAAAAAGAGCAAACCATGCAGCAAAATATGACCTTGAGAATATACCACTGGAATTTAAAGACTGCCTGCAAAATCGATTTGCTGCTTTAGATACAAATGACAGAGCTCCAGAAGAGTTATGGAATGACATCAAGAAGGTTGTGTTGGAAGAAAGCGAGAAGTCTCTACAAAAGGTGAAAAAGCAAAAACGGTCAAAATGGATGACGGAAGAAACTCTGAAAATTGCCCAGAAACACAGAGAAGCTAAAGCCAGAGGATAAAGAAAGACAATAACAGAACTCAACAGAGATTTCCAACGTGCAGCAAGACAGGCCAAGGAAAAGTACTACGACGACACATGCAAGGAAATAGAAGCAGAAACTATTAGAGGAAGAACAAGATCGGCTTTCCTAAAGCTACGAGAGTTAAAGAAAAAGTTCCAGCCTCGAATTGGAATGTTACAAGATGCTCAAGGTTCTATGTTGAATGATGCTGAGAAGATCAAGAAAAGGTGGAAGGAATATACAGAGTTTTTATATGATAAAGATCAAGTGGACCAACAGCCGTTTCAACCTGTACCTTATGATCGGGAACCATTGGTGATGAAAGAAGAAGTTGAAGCAGCACTGAAAGCCTTATCAAAGAACAAAGCACCAGGCATTGATAGCATTCCCATAGACGTATTACAGCAATCTGATGCAGCTGTTACCATACTTACAAGGCTCTGCCAAGAAATATGGAAGACAACATCATGGCCAACTGACTGGAAAAGATCTGTGTTTATACCAATACTAAAGAAAGGTGATCCAACTGACTGTGGAAATTATCGCACAATCGCTCTGATCCCACATGCCAGTAAGATTCTACTGAAGATTATTCAAAAGAGACTACAACCATACCTGGAACAAGAACTACCTGAAGTGCAAGCAAGGTTCAGGAAAGGGCGAGGAACGAGAGACATCATTGCGGATGTGAGATGGATCCTTGAAAAGACTAAAGAATACCAAAAGGATATCTATTTGTGCTTTATCGACTATAGCAAGGCTTTTGACTGTGTAAACCTTGAGAAACTCTGGGCCACATTAAGAAGCATGGGTATACTAGAACACCTGATCGTACTCTTGCACAATCTGTACATTGATCAAGAAGCAACAGTTTGAACGGAACAAGAAGAAACAGGATGGTTTAAAATAAGCAAAGGTGTAAGACAAGGCTGTATACTTTCCCCCTACCTGTTTAATTTATATGCAGAACAAATCATCAGAGAAGCAGGATTGTATGAAGACAACAGAGGCGTGAAGATTGGTGGAAGACTCACCAACAACCTTCGCTATGCTGATGATACCACATTACTGGATGAAAGTGAAGATAGAAACATAGAAACATGATGACAGAAAAAGACCACATGGCCTATCTAGTCTGTCCTTCCATATCAACAACTACAACAGTCCACTTTTTACCTTTAGAGATCCTCTGTGTTGGTCCCATGCTTTTTTTTTTTTAAATTCTTTATTTTCGTTTTATAACAACAAAGGAAAAGGAAGACATACAGCTAAAAGACAGATACATAACGTGTAATACATACACCAAAGTAAACCCCTAACACCCCCCTCCCCCCTGCTTCTTCTCTAGAAAACTAAGCATTCCCGAAGCGGGCGTGTACTTACATTATTGTGTTACAAAACCTAACGGTGATCTAAAACATGATGAGTGCGCATTATACAGGCATGTTGGAGCAATGAGCAGATTGTACATAATCATTAAGCATCTGCCATTTAGACAAGCGAGAGTGAGTTTGGACATAGGGAATAGCTCTCCGAGGTATCTGCTCATATTTACTATATAAGCAGACGAGGTTCCACCATTCATTGACAGTAAGTCGAGAGCTATCCTTCCAATTCCTCGTGATTAAGCATATGGCTATACCCAGCATGAAATCAAGGAGAAAGCGACCCTTCTTAGGAAGAGAGGGGACCTCCGCCACAGAACGGAGTCCCACGACCTTCCAAGAGAGAGGTTCATGAAAGTGTAAGATAAATTGAATACGACCCCAGACCCACCCCCAATAGACCTGCAGTTGAGGACATTCATAAATAACATGAGCGAAGGTTCCCACAGCAGTATGGCAAGACCAACACAGGTCCCTAGCATTTGGGTTCCATTTGGCTATTTTTTCTGGGGTATAAAAGCATCTGTGTGCAAAGAAGAAGAGAGTTTGGGTAACAGAGGCAGACCGGGAAACCCGCACTACTTTACTCCAGAAAACGCTCCATTGCACAGGGGTTAAAGTGGTTTGCAGTTCGCGCTCCCAGGCTTGTTGGGCTCTAAAAGTGTCCGTGTCTGTACCCTGACATATTATTTTATAAAAGTTAGAGGCTACCCCATGTGTACTACTAATGGAGTGAACTATCTCTAATAGCCCATCCTCAGTAGGGGCAGAGGGCGGCATGATTCGAGCACTTTTGAGGCAGTGTTGAAGCTGCATCAATTGAAAGTAGTGTTTCGCTGGTAACGCAAATTCCTTTTGTAAATCAGAAAAGGTTTTCCAACGAGCTGCAGAGAAAAGCTGTTGGGGTGTCCAGATCCCCCTGGAGTACCAGGGTTTCCAGGCTATTGTTCTATTTAGGACTTGAATTCTGGGGTTATTCCATAGCGGGAGTCCGTCCTGAGGACATACATTCGGGCCCAGTGATAGAATGAGAGTGTTAAAGGCCGCAAGAGTATCGACAATCATTGGTGGATGGCGGGTGTCTACTTGATAGGACATACCGGGGAGATGGGTCAACGGAATTGGGCTACTAAGCTCCTCTTCTATGTCAAGCCAAACTGGTCTGCTGTCTGTTGAGGCATCTAGCCATCGGGCACCTTGCTTAAGTAGAAAGGCTTGATGATATCTAAGAAAATCAGGAAATCTGGTACCCCCTCGTTCCTTTGCAGACTGCAGTTTATGTTTAGCTATCCTTGGTGGCTTGCCCTGCCAGAGATAACGGACGAGAAGGCCCTCAATATCTTTATAAGTGTGTAACGGAAGTAAGCATGGCAGCATTTCTAAAATGTAGTTCACTTTGGGGACTATCATCATTTTCACAGTTTCTAAGCGGCCCCACCATGTGAGAGATAAGGGAGACCAACGATTTGTGAGTACACGGACTTTGGAGACTACCTCTTTGGCATTAAAACTGATAGTGTCTTCTAAAGGAGAACAGTAATGGACCCCGAGATACTTCACCATGCGGGATTGCCAAAGGAAGGGAAAGGCCTGCATGTCAGCCTCATGTACCCAGCGGTTCAGTGGGAATGCTACAGATTTGGTCCAGTTAATTTTATAGCCCGATAATTGTGAGTATCCGTCAATCAGATCCAAGACAGCTGGAACCGAATCGAGGGATACGAAGAGCATAAGGTCATCTGCATATGCAGAGAGTTTAATCTCCCTATGACTAAAGGGGACACCTCGAATACGTGCAGACTGTCTAATAAGGAGGGCTAGGGGTTCAAGAGCGAGATCAAAAGGCATTGGTGATAGGGGGCAACCTTGACGCGTGCCTCTTTGGAGGTTAAATGGCTGAGATTTGATGGCGTTTACACAAATACTGGTGACGGGTTGAGTATACATGACTTGGAGATATCGGAGGAAGCCCTCTCCAAAGCCATACCATCGGAGAACTGCAAATAAGAAGGGCCATTCTAGACGATCAAAGGCTTTTTCGGCATCCAGGGAAAGACCCACCCATGGATGGTCGAGATTGGCAGCACTAGATAGCACATGGCACAAGGTCCGAGCATTGTCAGCAGTTGATCTGCCGGGTATAAAACCGCATTGGTCGGGGTGAATTAGGGTAGCCATCATGTCAGATAGCCGGGTGGCCAAGATCGTTGCGAAGATCTTATAGTCGGCATTAAGTAGGGAGATTGGACGATAGTTGGCGGTCAGTAGCGGGTCTCTGCCTTCTTTCTCAAATACAACCACATTAGCTGCAGAAAAGGATCCCAAAGAGGATGTATCTACCGCAAGGGCAGTAAAATAGAGTTTTAAATAGGGAACTAAATCTGCACTGAACGTTCTGTAGAATTCGGTCGGGAGACCATCGGGCCCTGCGGCACGGCCCGAGGCTGTTCGTTTTAGGGCAGATTGGATCTCTGAAGTAGAGAAGGGTTCATCCATCGCATCCCTATCATCTTCAGAGAGGGTTGGCCGCTGAATGCCAGAAAGCAATCGCTCGAATGTCTCTGACGAGAACTCACATTCAGATTGATATAGGCGGGTATAGAAATCCCGAAAGAGCTCTACAATGTCGGAGTCTGTGGTCACTATGCCCCCTCCCTGTGGAGCTCGAAGGGCCGCAACGCGTTTGGCTTCTTTTTGACCTTTCAAGGCATTGGCTAAGAGTCGACCGGCTCGGTTATTTTCACGATAATATGTCCCTCGCTGAAGCTCAATACTCTTAGAAGCTGCAGTTGAGAGGATTGAATTATATTGAAAACGGAGACGCTGTAATCGAATTAATACACATGGGTCAGTGCGTGAAGTTAGAACTCGTTCGCCTGCCTTTATTTGTTGGTCTAGTATGAGCAGCTGCTGTTTACGTTGTTTCCGCAGGCGGATTTGATAGCTAGTGATCGTTGCCCGAATGGCCGCTTTGAAGCCCTCCCACCAAGCCCAATTCGCAGTATCTTGGGGTAGATTAAAATGGAAGTAATCCTGTATGGCTGCTCGAATTTCTGACTGGAACTCTGGCTGAGTTAACAGGGCTCTATCAAAGAACCAGGCTCCCGAGTTTCCCTGGGGTACAGTAGTGTTTAATTGAAAGGAAATGGCAGCATGATCTGAAATATGTTGGGAGTGAATCTTTGCAGTGTCCACCTGAGGAACTAGCAGTTTTGAGATTAGAAAGAAGTCTATGCGAGACTGAGATTTATGAGGGGAGGAGAAGAAGGTGAAGTCAAGCTCATTGGGGTGTAGTAACCTCCATAGATCAACTAAAGCAAGATCCTTAATCAGGGAGGTAAGCGTGGCGTGACTCTTGGGGGGACCACTCGTCCTAGGCGGCTGTTTGTCAATCAGGGGATCAAGGACTAGATTGAAATCCCCCCCAATGATCAATGAAGTATTAGCAGAAGCCTGCGCAACCTGAGCAATGGTAGCAAAAAAGGCAGGGTCATCAACATTAGGAGCGTAAAGGCATATACATGTAACTTCAAGGCTACCTATCTTGAGGTGAACTCTAGACCATCTACCTTCTGTATCTGAGCTAGTCGCAATAACAGTAGCATGCAAAGATTTCCTAACCAGTATGGCAACCCCACATTTCTTAGAAACGGCTGGGGAATAGGCGGCCACCATGTAAGGTTTAATATTGAGTTTAAGAGTTTCCTTCGAATTTAAATGCGTTTCTTGGAGAAAAATCAGATCCGCTGCTTCCTGACTGAGGTAGCTTAGGATTTTCTTCCGTTTTATCGGATTATTGATTCCTTTTACGTTCAATGAGAAAATCTTACATGGTGCCATCAATCGGTAATAGACATTTTAGGTAAGGGCGCTTGATAACATATAACATAAGCAGAATCTGTACAACAATGTCATAATCACCGAGTATTCTGGCTAATACACCCCATATTGAAAAGTATGTACCAACGTATCTTAGAGAAGAAGCAAAACCCCCAAAGAATATGGCGACCATATGTCTGCGGGAGGAGGCCCTAGAGAGGAAATAGAAAGACATGTAAAAAAAAGAAAAGAAACACCAGAGTCCATAATAACACTGTCTCTGATACTCATCGAGGCTGCTGTGGGTAGATGGAGTCGGGTCACAGATACCATCAAGAGTAAGGCCACAGACTGCCCACGCCAGACTCTTTGCTAGGCTGCGGCAGATCCAATATGGCAGGTACAGCGGATATGAGGAGACTTGCAGGAATATTCTGAAAGTCAGCGCATCAAGTCGGCTTCTTTGGAATCCAAAAACTCCGCTAGTAGATCAGGGTCCTCAAATGTTCTTGTCTGATTGTGAAGCGTGACTCGGAGCTTGGCCGGGTACATCAGGCCATAGCGTGCTTGTAGTTGTTGAAGCCTCGGCCGGAATTCCAGAAAGCGCTTTCGGCGGTCGACCGTGGGTTTAGCCAAGTCGGGATAGAAGGAGATCTTGTGGCTCTCAAACTCCATATGGCCCTTTGCCCGAGAGGCACTTAGAATTTGCTCCACATGTTGATATCTCAATAGTCGAAAAATGATAGGCCGCGGGGTCTTCCTGTTGAGCGTTATGCTTGTGGGTACACGATGAGCGCGATCAATCTCCAAATCTTTGGTAAAGGTGATTTGGAGCAGGGAAGGGAGGATTTTGCATAAAAACTCTTTCATGTCTCCCGATTCCGCTCCCTCCGGTATGCCCACGAGTCGTATGTTGTTGCGGCGCGCTCTATTATTGCCATCTTCCACCTCTTTCTGCAAGGCCCGCACCTGTCGTTCAACTTTGTCGAGTTTGGACAACCGGGCCGCATGGGAGTCCAATATGCTCTCCATTTTGTCCTGACGCGAATAAAGCCCTTCTAGCTTGCTTTGCAGCACACCAAAATCTTCCCGCAGCGCTCGGAGTGCTTCACCGTTTGCCTGCACAAGGTTTTTGACCCCTCTAATCTCTACGAGGATTTCCTGCTGCATTTCGGGGCCCTCGCACAGGCCGGCCCCTTCTGCGGGGACGGAGGTTCAGTTTTGGAGCGTTTGCCGTGAGAAGCCGCTGGAGATCCAAATTCCAGGCGCATTGGGTTTGGTCCCCGCCATCTCACCAATGTGCCCCGGCAAGATCAGAGTAGAAGTTCTAAGTTAGTGAGGTGTTAATTCAGGATTCTGAGTAGGCCTCTCGGGAGCCTCAGCGTTATGCGACCATCCCGCTGGACATCAGGCTCCGCCCCCCGGTCCCATGCTTTTTTTGAATTCAGTTACTGTCCTCATCTCTACCACCTCCACTGGGAGACTATTCCATGGATCCACTACTCTTTCCGTAAAGAAATATTTCCGCATATCACTCCTGAATCTATCTCCCTTCACCCTCATCCCATGTCTCCTCATAGCAGAACTTGCTTTCAATTGAAAGAGGCTCTCTCCCTGAACATTTATGCCACGGAGGTATTTAAACATCTCAATCATATCACCTCTATCCCGCCTTTCTTCTAAGGTGTACATATTAAGATCCTTAAGTCTGTCCTCATATGCTTTATAATGAAGCCCACTAATCATTTTAGTAGCCACCCTCTGCACCGACTCCATCCTGTTCACATCCTTTTGAAGGTGCGGTCTCCAGAATTGCACACTATACTCCAAATGAGGTCGCACCAAAGACTTATACAGAGGCATTATCACCTCCTTTTTTCTGCTAGTCATTCCTCTCCGTATGCACCCAAGCATCCTTCTAGCTTTTGCCGTCGCCTTTTCTACCTGTTTAGCTACTTTAAGATCATCAGACACAACCACGCCTAGGTCCCGCTCTTCTTTAGTGGACAAAAGTACTTCACCTCCTATACTGTATTGCTCCCTTGGATTGCTGCAGCCCAAATGCATGACCTTACATTTTTTAACATTAAATCCCAGCTGCCAAATTCTAGACCATTCTTTAACCTTAGCTAGATCCCTCCTCATGTTATCTACACCTTCCTGGGTGTCTACTCTATTGCAGATTTTGGTATCATCTGCAAAGAGGCAAACCTTACCCGACAGCCCTTCCGCTATATCACTAACAAAGATGTTAAAAAGAATCGGACCTAGGACAGATCCCTGGGGCACCCCACTGGTAACATCCTTCTCCTTAGAGTGAGCTCCATTTACTTGTACTCTTTGTCGCCTCCCACCCAACCAATTTCTAACCCAAGCAGTAACTTTAGGGTCCATCTCTACGGTGCTCAGTTTGATTATAAGTTGCCTCTGAGGAACAGTGTCAAAGGCTTTACTGAAATCTAAATACACCACATCTAGAGCTCTCCCTCAGTCCAACTCCCTGGTCACCCAGTCAAAGAAATCAATCAGATTTGTCTGACAAGACCTGCCTCTGGTGAATCCATGCTGCCTCGGATCCTGTAATCTGCTGGACTCCAGAAACCTCACTATTTTCTCTTTCAGCAGCTTTTCCAATAATTTACTCACCACCAAAGTTAAACTAACTGGCCTGTAGTTTTCAACCACATCCTTACTTCCGCTTTTGTGTAACGGCACCACATGAGCCTCTCTCCAGTCCTTTGGCACCACTCCTGACTCCAACAAGGCATTGAAAAGGTCAGTCGGTGGAGTTGCTAGAACGTCCCCAAGTTCCCTCAGTATTCTAGGGTGTATCCCATCCAGTCCCATCGCTTTGTCTACTTTAAGTTGAGCTAGTTTCTCACGAACACAGTCTTCTGAAAATTGTTCAAGATGTCCCTCGCTTCTGTTCCTATTTGTGGGTGTTTTCTGAGGTCCTGCTCCTGGTTCTTCATCTGTGAACACAGAACAAAAATATTTGTTAAGCAATTCCGCTTTATCCTTATCAGCTTCTACATATTCCCCCCCTGCACCCTTGAGTCTGACAATACCACTTTTGCCCTTCCTCTTCTCATTAATATATCTGAAAAATGTCTTATCCCCCCATTTTATTGCATTGGCTATTTCCTCCTCCTTTTGAATCTTTGCCTTCTTGACTACTTTGCTAGCTTCTCTAAGTTTTTCCAAATACAGATGCCTGTCTTCCTCTCTCTGTGATCTCTTGTATTTCATGAAGGCCTCCCTCTTTTTCTTCACTTTTTCAGCTACTTCCTTAGAAAACCATAGCGGTCTCCTTTTCCTTTTGCCTTTATTTACCATTTTAACAAAAAGGTTGGTTGCCCTTAAAATATCCCCTTTCCGTTTTGCCCACTGTTTTTCTACATCCCCCAGCTGTTCCCTTCCCACTAACGACTCCCTGAGGTATTGGCCCATCTTCGCAAAGTTAGTCTTCCTAAAGTCTAAGATCCTCACCTTGGAATGGATTCTAACAGCCCTAGTCCTAATACTGAACCACACCATCTGGTGATCACTGGATGCAAAATGATCTCCCACTACAACATCAGAAACACTTTCACCATTGGTAAGCACCAAGTCCAGTATGGTCCCTTCACGTGTGGGGTATGTTACCAATTGCCTGAATAGTTCTCCCTGTAGAGAATCCAGGATCTCCTTACTTCTAGATGATACTGCAGCAGGAATGTGCCAATCAACATCTGGCATATTGAAATCTCCTATCAGTAGCACTTCCCCTTTCCTAGCAATGCTGCGTATGTCTTCAATGAACTCTCTGTCCACCTCTTCCTCTTGTGAGGGAGGTCTGTATATCACACCAATGCAAATAGATTTCTCTTTCCCTCTTTCTAGTTTAACCCACAATGCCTCCTCTCTCCCTTTTAAGCTCTGTAATTCCTAAGCTTTAATAGTAGTTTTTACATATAGTGCCACTCCTCCTCCCCTTCTTCCTACCCTGTCCTTTCTGAATAAAGTATAGCCAGGTATAGTTACATCCCAGTCATGGTTTTCTGTGAACCATGTTTCTGTAACTGCCACTAAATCCAAGTCAGCCACTCCCACCAAAGCTTCAACATCAGGGATCTTATTTCCCATGCTACGGGCATTTATACCCCTGTTACCCATTTCCATAAAGGTATTTAATGTATCACCTACCTGGGGGCTTTCACTTACCTGGGGGCTTTCTTCACCTATCCCGAACGAATCTAGTTTAAAGCCCTCTTCAGTAGATTAGCCAGTCTACTACTGAAGATGCGTTGATCTTTCTTGGACCGATGGATGCCATCTCTGCTCTGCAACCCTTGGAACAGCATCCCATGGTCTAGGAAACCAAAACTCTCTCGATCACACCATCCACGCAGCCATGCATTCATCTCCAGGATGTGAGCCTCTCTGCCTTGGCCTTTACCCCCAACAGGGAGGATTGAAGAGAACACCACCTGTGCACCTAACTGCTTCACCCTCTGTCCCAGAGCCATGAAGTCACTTTTGATACGTTCCGAGGTATACCCGGCAGTATCATTTGTTCCAACATGGATTACCAACATTGGGTAATAGTCAGTGGGCTTGATGAGTCTCAGCAAACTCTCCATAACATCTTGGATTTTGGCATCAGGCAGACAGCATACCTCTCTGGACATCAAGTCTGGTCAGCAGATGGACGCCTCAGTACCCCTCAGAAGAGAGTCTCCAACCACCACTACCCTTCATTTCCTTCTGGTCACTGATTCTGCAACTTTGGGGTACTTGAACTCTGGTTCTTCCCTTTCCAGGGATGATTTCACCTCCTCCACTTCCAGGGCTGCATAATGGTTCTTCAATTCAAGGGCTGGAGAAGTTGGATTGGTGACTTAGCAGGCCCTGGTGACTTGTATCCAACCATCGACATTCTGTTGGCACCCATCTTCTCCTGTGCTGGAGAGCTTGGTTGCTGCAAGAAGCATCTCATCAATGTACTTCTCACTGTCTTGAATGTTCCTCAGCCTCGCCACCTCCTCTCTGAGTTCCTGCACTTGTTTCCTCAGAGCTTCAGCATGCAGGCACCCTGCACATGGAACTGGTCCTTCAACTGGCATTAGGACTTCTGTCTGGACCGAGGCAGAAGCTGTAACGGGGGCAATAGCTTTAGCAATATGATTTTTCCCAGCCATTGTTCTGTTCGTGGAGCTTAGGTATCTGTTAAAGCAAAAGAGAGAGATCTACCAAGTACCAGCCGGTTTCGCAGCTGTCCTTTCAGAGAAAAAGCAGTTAAATCTCTTTAACTATATTCAAAATGTGTTGGTCCAATTCTCTGTGATTTGTTAAAGGGGGAGGTGCCCTATAAAGCAAGACTACTCACTAGGGGTGGGTGGGAGTCAGGGTGGGTAGGGAGGGAACTAACACCTGATTAGGTGTTAGCAATTTCTAAACCTGAGGAGGTTACTAGAGTTCAGCAACCTATTGTGCTCAAGGAAAGTTCCCCTAAAGCACCAAAAAGAAAGTAACCTTGCTTTAAAAAATATACAAAAAACCCTTTTAAGAGCTCCCAGTCAGAAAGCTAGCAATGTAATATAATAAAAACAAACAAACAAACAAACCCTCAAATCCTTACTGTTTGTTGATCTGTAGAGCCCTGGTTAGGAAAGCCTCAACAGGGCAAGGCACTGGAGCCTTTTATGCAGGCCTCAGCTGCACTCAGGAAATCAAGCCCACTAACTCCTGTTTAGGTGTTAGCAGTTTCTAAACCTGAGGAGGTTACTAGAGTTCAGCAACCTATTGTGCTCAAGGAAAGTTCCCCTAAAGCACCAAAAAGAAAGTAACCTTGCTTTAAAAAATATACAAAAAACCCTTTTAAGAGCTCCCAGTCAGAGGGCTAGCAATGTAATATAATAAAAACAAACAAACAAGCCCTCAAATCCTTACTGTTTGTTGATCTGTGGAGCCCTGGTTAGGAAAGCCTCAACAGGGCAAGGCACTGGAGCCTTTTATGCAGGCCTCAGCTGCACTCAGGAAATCAAGCCCACTAACTCCTGATTAGGTGTTAGCAGTTTCTAAACCTGAGGAGGTTACTAGAGTTCAGCAATCTATTGTGCTCAAGGAAAGTTCCTCTAAAGCACCAAAAAGAAAGTAACCTTGCTTTAAAAAATATGCAAAAAACCCTTTTAAGAGCTCCCAGTCAGAGAGCTAACAATGTAATATAATAAAAACAAACAAACAAACCCTAAAATCCTTACTGTTTGTTGATCTGTAGAGCCTGGTTAGGAAAGCCTCAACAGGGCAAGGCACTGGAGCCTTTTATGCAGGCCTCAGCTGCACTCAAGAAATCAAGCCCACTAACTCCTGATTAGGTGTTAGCAATTTCTAAACCTGAGGAGGTTACTAGAGTTCAGCAACCTATTGTGCTCCAGGAAAGTTCCCCTAAAGCACAAAAAATAAAGTAACCTTGCTTTAAAAAATATACAAAAAACCCTTTTAAGAGCTCCCAGTCAGAGAGCTAGCAATGTAATATAATAAAAACAAACAAACAAACTCTCACATCCTTACTGTTTGTTGATCTGTAGAGCCCTGGTTAGGAAAGCAGATCTGAAACATTTGCTTCTCACAATCAAAGAACATAGTCTCAAAATGGACCTGCACCTTAATGTAAAGAAGACAAAGATCATGACAACTGGCATAATCAACAGGTTCATCATTGAAGGAGAAGAAATTGAAATCGTGAACAACTTTAACCTACTTGGATCAACTATCAATAAAGAAGCAACAAGCAGTCAAGAAATCAGACGGCGCATTGCTCTTGGCAGAATGGCTATGAAAGATCTAGATAAGATTCTCAAGAGCAGAGATGTCTCTCTCCATACAAAGATTTGACTTGTTCAAGCCATGGTATTTTCAATAACATCATATGGATATGAAAGCTGGACAGTGAAAAAGATAGACAGGAAGAAAATTGATGCCTTTGAATTATGGTGCTGGCGGTGAATACTGTGTATACCATGGACTGCCCCGAAGAACAAACCAGTCGGTACTAGAGGAGATCAAACCTAAGCTTTCTTTAGAAGCTCAGATGACAAGACTTCGACTTTCATACTTCGGACACATCATGCGAAGAGAGAGATCATTAGAGAAAGACATCATGCTTGGCAAGATAGAAGGTCAACGCAAAAGAGGAAGGCCAGCAATGAGATGGATCGATACAATAACAGCAGCTACGTGTACCAGTCTGTCAACAATGAGCTGCCTGACTCAAAACCGAACACAATTTAGGATAGCTATCCAGAGGGTCGCCATGAGTCGACTCCGACTCGACGGCACTTAACAACAAGACAACAGACAATACACAGAATAATAACCTAGTTAGGGCAAAACCAGGGTTGGTTGTCTCCCATTACTACTACTAGTATTACTGCACATTTACTATACACACAGCATAAATAAATACATTACAAGCAGGCTGGGCATCATGGGTTAGATTCCATAACATCAAAGGTAAATTACCTCACATCAAGGGTGCATTACATTACTTCAAGAGTTATATTACAGGCAGGCTGGGCATCATGGTGTACATTACATTACAGGAACACAACAAAGAGCAACTGCTCGCAAAGTCTTCTCAAGAAACACAAAAAGCGAGCAGATATGGAGGTCACTTAATATGAAAAAGGACAAACAGCCATAATAGAACAAAATCATAATGTACTTACAAGTAGTCTTTATCAATATACTAGATGAAGCGCATACAGTAGTAAAGATATGGCACAGGACCAATCGTATAGTTGACAATGCTAAAAAGTGAAGATACCATTAATAACAGATAAAAACTAATAGTAAAATACTGAACATAAATAACTGCAACGGGAAACCCAGACCAAAGACGGAATCATTGAAAACCCCGAAAAAAACTCTTGTTCTATTATGGCTGTTTGTCCATTTTCATATTAAGTATGGTCATTTACATGTGTTTATGCTTGTATAATTACTTTTATAGTACATATATCTTTTGATGTTTTTAATTTTGTGTTTTTATAAATTCATTTTTTATAAGATAATATTATTATTTTATTACATTGTTTTGTTGTCCTCCAGCACCCCCTGATGAAGGCAATTGCCGAAACGCGTTGGGGCTTTCAACTTTAATAAAGCGCATGTGATCTCCATATCTGCTCGCTTTTTGTGTTTCTTGAGTACATTACATTACATCGAGGTTTACATTTTAGAGGATGCTTACATGCTGATGTTTCTAGTGGTTCCGTTGCCTCCGAACAGGTCTGCTCTTCGGAGGAGTTGCTGGAGAGGGGAGGAGGAGGAGGAGGAGAACACGACTATTCCACAGTGCCGCGCCTAATTCCATGTTAAGTGAAAGCTCCATTTAGCATTAGATTTTCTTCTTCCTCTTATGAGAAATCTGATCCCCCATCCCTTTGTAGATCCCACCCTCCAGTCAACATCCCAACCTCCCTAAAGTCAAGAGAAGGAATTATTTTCCCCCAGTGTCGAAATCAAGTAACCTTCTGCCCTTCAAGCCTCCTCCAGGGAAACCCTCTCATTATCCACCCCTCAACAACTGAATTGGCCTCCTCTACATGTAAGAGAGAAGGGGGGATAGTCGAGCTTAATATTTGGTATGGTATGGGAAGACTGAATAGGCCCCATGGTCTTTATCTGCCATCATTTTTCTATGATTTCAATGTTAATGAAGCCATGGCCAGCTCTTTCCATTAATGGGACGTTTGGCCACCTTTATGGAGTGAACAATTGCAAAAGGGGGGGGGGGGGTGGAGGGAACAAGCAAAAGATCAAACAAACCTAGGAGACAAAGGTGCAGAGTGCCCTATATTAAGATCATCTAGCCACATAAAGGACATTGACTGCATAATATGGCTGCGGCCCTGGTTGGAGGGTAGTATATGCTGTATATGGCTGAGGTGTTTGAATGGTTGGCTGAAAGTTCTGCAGAATCATCCTCTTGACTTTTCTCGCTATAAACAGAAGAGAAATTCCACATACCGACCATTTACAGTAATCCTCTTTTAATTCAGCAGCACTGGCTACCCATTTTGAGAAAAGTCAAGTTTAAAATCCGTATGCTGCCATCACACGCAGGTGTTAGGTGTGTTTTTTCCCTCTATCTTCTTCCCTGTGTTCCATCCAGACATTCTCGAATGTACCTCTTGGTGGTGCCTTCAGCATGAAAATTAAAGTTGGTCTGGACATGAGAGATGGCCTTTTCATGCCGGGCCCTGGTATTATGGAACTCATTACCTCTGGAAGTGCATGCCGAGAGCTCCACCCAAACATTTTAAAAGCTTAGTAAAACATAGGGGTATGTTTACTAAAGCCCCGGTAAAGTGCGGGCCCCGGTTGTGTGCGGGTGCCATATAAGGAGTGGGCATTCCGTCCTGAAAAGGAAAAGCCGGAATTTACATATGCGCTAAGGTGCGCAGCGCCCATGTGCGCCTCGCACCTTAGCGCATGAGATAGCTGCATGGGAGGCATAAGTGGCGCGCTGAAGTGCAAGAAAAAGAGCAGAGCCACAGCACAATGGTTAAGACACTGATCAACAGTGCAGGGATCAGGGGTTCAATCCCCCACAGTAGCCAATGAAGATGGCTGGCTGAGGCATTAATTTGTGAGGCACAGAAATACTGGGCGTCATAAGGCAGGGCGCTAATGTTTTTGGCGGCATATTAATACTAGGCGGCATAAGGCGG
This sequence comes from Ichthyophis bannanicus, assembly GCA_033557465.1. NCBI lineage: Eukaryota > Metazoa > Chordata > Amphibia > Gymnophiona > Ichthyophiidae > Ichthyophis > Ichthyophis bannanicus. The sequence goes on from CM066036.1 coordinate 113,880,403, forward strand.
CGCGCTGATGTTTATGGAGGCATTATAATACTGGGCAGTATAAGTGGCACGCTGATGTGCAGGAAGAACAGCAGAATCACAGCACAATGGTTAAGGCACTTACCAATGGTGCAGGAATCAGGGGTTCAATCCCCACAGTGTCCAATGGATGACAGCTGACTGAGGCATTTAAATGATGGGCGGTATAAGGCAGCGTGCTGATGGACATAAGGCATTGCACTAATGTTTTAGGAGGCTTTTTAATACTGGGCGGCATAAGGCGGCGCGCTGATGTGCAATTACAGGAACAGAGCCACAGCACAATGGTTAAGACACTAACCAATGGTGCAGGGATCAGGGGTTCAAACCCCACAGTGCCCAATGAACAAGGCTGGCTGAGGCATAACATATTAAGGGGAAGATTGCTTTAGGAGGCATTTTATTCATATTTTAATTATCACTACTAGCAAATGCACTCCCAAAGCGTGTTAACATAAGGTGCCATATAAGGCACATTTTAAAGTGCACTGTCAGCCAAGGCACCCTAGAATATTGCTTATAGGGCGCTTTAGAGGGTGCCGTATGAGGTACCGCAAGGTCAGTGTACTGTTTTTTATTGCAGCACTGTGCAGTTTAAGGAATGAAAAGCATAAGTAGGTGCGCTGACAGGCAAGGAGGAGCAGCAGTGGAGCACAATGGTTAAGGCACTGACTGCTGATACAGGGGTCATGAGTTTGCTCCCCAGTGTGCCTAATACGTAAGGCTGGCTGTGGCATCAGCTTTGCATTGTACATATTTTGTCCTGCGGCACTTTAATTTTATGTTATTAATTGCTGCCAGCAAACACACCCTCACGTGCCGTAATGGAAGGTGCCGTATAAGGCACCCTATAAGGCACTCCATAGGGCACATTAGAAATTGCACTGTCCGCCACAGCACACTAAAATGTCCCCTATAGGGCACCCTATAGGTTGCGTCACAGGATATTGTATACTGCACCGTATATGGACGGGAACCGTAAGGTGCCCTATAGGGCGCCCTATAAAGCACCCTCAGAGGCACCTTATGGGTACAGTACGCTGAGGGTGTTTTTGCTGGCATCAAAATATGTACATTAAAAAAAAATGTGTTGGACAACCCTATCAAAAAACCCCACTGTAGGTTTGAACCCATGACCTCCAGCTTCAAAGACAGTGAAGTAGCCATTGGGCTACAGCTACTAGCAAGCCCCTGGCTGGCTGCAGAGAGCATGCATGTCACCACACAGACAGTCTGCTGTGGTCACCAGGATAGGGTTAGCCCACCCATACCCATGATGCACTGCACATGCAAATCAGCTGTCCACAGATTAACACAAGATGGGCAATGCACCCCCACAGCACCTCGGCCCATTAGAGGGAAGTGACCAGGTGCACCCACACACCACCTCGGCCTGGTAGGGGGTACTGACCGTGTGTTTTACTGGCACAGAGTAGCTACACACCGTCACATTGTGCAGGTACTGTGCTCACCCTGAGGGTGCAATGAGGCGCCCAGGACCAGGTCCACAACACCTTCCATGGCTGAAAGAGGCTATGCCAGAGGTCCAAAGCAGTGTTAATGTGTGAGATAGGTAGTTCTTACACAAACACCTTGGATCTCTATGTCTGACTCAGTCAGGTGTAGCCTCTATGGACAACCAGGTGTGCCATGCACCACCACCAGGAGGCCAAGACATGGCAAACAGGGCCCTCGATCAATAGATCAACATTCTACCTCCCTGTTAAAGGTGGCAGTAGAGGGGTTCATCAACCCCAGTCCTGCTGAGGAGCAGACACCCCACAGGGCAGTCAATGCAGCTCTATACACATCCATAGCACAATAGCAGACAGATATTAGGCCTGGATATGGTAAGCTGCACCCCACCACCATCTGATATTCTCCTGCAGCAAGTCATCCACTGCACCCTGCAAGCTGCTCTATCACAACACATACCAGCTGCAAACAGTATGCTAGCTAGTCCCCAGTGGAGATGCATGCACCCAGAACTGGGATGTCAGCATACACAGCAAGCAGATAAATCAGTGACAGGGCCCCAAAAGGAAACCCATATCTATCCCATGAGAGAAATACTATATAGCACTATGGGGGTGCCTAGTCATGCTGTGGTCACTGCACAGTCAGGGTGAGAGTGATCTCTCAGCAGGACATACTGAGGTCACCCTGTCTGTGTAGATGGTGGCCGGGCACTAAAATGTCCCAGTCAGTGCCCTATGCCCTGTGCAGATGCAACCTGGCCAGGCCACCCTGTCCGGCCTATACCCATGGTACCTTGCTCCTCATTATGCACATTGGCAGCCCAATACTGACAACATTGCTGGCAGTGTGGGCTGTGGAAGGTGTTTGCAGCCACCACACACTGGATAGGCAGACAGCCACCCCCACACCTATGCCATCATTGTGCTACTATAGAGGAGTCCAACAGCCATACCCACCACACCAGTCCTGGGCACAGTACAGGCATGGATATGGTACGCACTACTGTTGGGGGTCACTCCCCAGGGTGGTAAACACTGTCAGAGACCAGACCTGCAGCGCACACCGCAGACATCACAATGATTGTTATGGTGGAGATCAATGAGCAAAATGTGCTTAACGTAGGAATTGATATCTGCCAGTTATCATGGGCAACATTTGATAGCTGTGTACCATATACCCAGGTGTAGGGTGGCAGTGCTAAGGTATGCAACTGCTAGTATTGGGAGATACAGGCAGGGCCCAATGTCCTGCCTCTCCATGAGGCATTGGCCAATGGGGCCTGTGTGTGTGTGTGTGTGTGGGTGTGTCTGGCCCTGTTGGCTGCTGCTTTACGGCAGTGTCCCAACTCCAGTCCTGGTGTTCCAACCACTGTTCGGGTTTTCATGCTGTCCCTCATAGATATGCATGAGCTACATCAGCATACCATGGGGGTGGTGCATAGATATGCAGCACAGGCATCTTTATTAGAGGCAGCATGGATCCTGAATGGTGTGGGGCCCTCCAGGACTGCATTTAGGAGACTCTGCTCTAGGTAATGCGGCTGTTTATGGTATCTGTGTTTGGTGTGGTAAAATATAGGCGTATGAACCATGCGTATGTTCTCAGCAATAAAGGTTTGTCCGTACTATCACGGTTTAGTTGTAGGAAAAATATGTGGACTGGATTGGCAGTAACCCCAGCTGGGCTTTGAACCTGTGACCTTCTGTTTCTGCACACACTGTCTGTGTGCACTGCACCACCGTGTTGCCACAGTTTTGCTGTGTTCCCTGGGGAGTCCATGACTGTACATCCGACAGAGCCTGTCTTTTGCGGTGGACGGTGCCAGCCTGCACAGGCCTAGGCCACTGTCTGCTGTGGTTTGCAGCCACTGCCCCCTCCACCACCTGTACCCTTCCGCCAACATACAGACATGTCCCTATCTGGGAAAAAGCATATGACCTGATTGAGTTGTAGCACTCCAGGACTGAATTTGGGGGACTCGGCTGTAGGTAATGCCCATTGTTATGGTTTGTGTGTGGTGTAGGGTAAAATATAGGTGTTGGAACCATGCTTATGTTCTCTGCAATAAAGGAGTGTCTGTACTATCACTGTTTAGTGGTGGGTAAAACTATGGAGACTGGGTTGGTAGGAGCCCCAGCTGGGATTTGAACTATGTGACCCTCTGGTCTTACAGACACTGGCTGTGTCTGCTGCACCACACTGTGGCCACAGAAATGATGTAGTCTCTGGAGATAGGAAACCTGGCCGCACGAGTCAGACACCCTGCTCTGCACAATTTTACTGTGGGCTCGTTTACCTTGTATGGGGACAAAGGTGCGAATAAACCTCACAAATGCCCTCCAGAAAAAGGGGAAGAAAACCAAAACCAAGCTGCGCAACAGTGATTTCAATGGGCAACCTGGAAAACACTCCCAGGAAAGATCCATTAAAATGCAGTGCTTTTGAATGAGTCTACGGAGCGTAGACCCTTCCAAAAATCATTTCTTTTTTTGGAGCTTTCCTGGGAGTGTTTTTTATGGTTGCACATTAATATCACTGTTGCCCAGCTGGATTATAATTTATTTGGAATTTGTTGTGGTCATTTGCAATTTATATTTGCTATTTTGTTCTGTGCACATGTATCACACTGCTCACGTTTTGCATGTTTCCCTGGTTTTGCTGTACATTGCTGACGGAAATGGTTTCTCTTCCCTTTAAATCGGTTCTTACGCGAGGTTTTCACTCGCGGTATTTTTTTGCCGAAATTCAGCCACGCTCCTGTGTGGGGAGCCTCTCCCCTCCCACTCTCCACCCATTGACCCCGTCCCTCCGCCCCTCGGGGGCCTTCCTCCGCCCTCCGTACGCCATTCCCCGCCTCTATCGCACATCAGCGCCCCGCACACGTGCGCGGGCCCGTTAATGTGATACGCACGCGTACGGGGCACTTAAGAGCACTTAAGTGTTTCATTAGCTTATGCTACTGTGTGCCGCGCACGTGTGCGCGGTTTAGTAAACATACCCCATAGTTATTTCATTGCTTGTATGCTGATTATCTTGATTCTATTACTTAACGTCTGCTGTATCTGGTTTTTCTCCATCTTCTAACGTGCTTTCAGCACAGCATTCCGTTCCCTCCTTTTCTCTTGTCTTTTTTATTTTTTAGACTAACAAGGAAATGAATTGTTCTATGCATCCCCCTCCCTCCCTATCTATCCTTGCTTGTTTGTAATGTCTAAATGTTTTGTATGTATGAGGATAATTTTAACCTGTTGGATACTTTGATTGTAAACCACAATGGTGTAAATTCTTTTTTTAAAAGGCAGTATACTAAGTTTTCAAAAATAAATTCAAATATGTTTCTAGCTGCATCAAAAACTGTGCCACGGATCAAACACCTTCTGATATTTGGCAATTTACCATGAATTTGGCAGAGCTGAGCCCACGGTGCACATAACGGGGCAAGGGCACTAAGGTTCGGTACATTAAGTGCTGAAAATTAGCACAAGAGGAGTAGCAGCCCCACACTAACTGTTAAGGATGTGCCCAGCATGTTCCCATGCAGATAACACTGTGAGAAATAACTTACTGTACTGAACTGTCAGTCGCAATTAATGCGGGTGCATTAACACCATCCATCGAGGTGGCGGTAAATACACTCACGCCAGCTGCAACACTGATGATTAGCGTATGCTACTGACTCCTGCACTAACTGCAATGTGGAATCAATGCTAACTCTCCACTCCTAACCCACCCAGTCCTCACTCCAGTGCAAGCTAAGCCATCAGTGTGGGAGTTTTACCACACTGGCTGTTTTAGCACATGGTTTTAGCAGGATTACCACAGTTCATGTCCCATTGTATTTTGAAGATACTTTTCATGGACATATAGGGCCTGATATTCAGTGCCGGTGGCTAGCACTACTAATGTAGCTTGTCACCAGCGCTGAACAGTAAACTCGGATATTCAATACCTGGGTTATATTGTGGCCCGGCACTGAATATCCTGGTTCGCCACTCTTGCCGATTGCCAACCAGTCAGCAGCAATATCGAGCCATTGCCCAGTTAGCGATATGCAACGGAAGTTAGGCCAGGGTTTCCTGCGCCTGCCTTTCACCGCATATCGCTAACTAGGCAGTGGCTCAATATCGCTGTTGCCCAGTTTGCAAATGGTTTCGCCTCCGCTTTGCCCCTCAACACCCCTGACATGCCCCGATGCTAAGTGGTTAGCATCGCGGCATGTAGAGCCGACAGTCGTGGATAGTCCGTGTTAGTGCCGCTGAATATCCCACTTATTGGCATTAACACGGTTTACAGGTCTGTAAACCATGTAAATGCCTTGAATATTGGGCCCATACAGACCAAAAGTTTTGTTTAGATTTCTGTTTTTTCATATGCAATATGCAAATTTAACCTATGAGACTAAAAGGGTCATTTAAAAAGGTTTAGTTGTGATTTGGATGTCAAAATCACAGACACGTCTCTGTAGCCATTCCACAAATAATGTTCAAAGACATCTCTAGTGCAGGGACATCCAAGTAGACACAGAGCCCAATAGGGGGCCATCCAGATGGCCCGAGCAGGACGGGCCTGTTGGGATCCGATTCTGTACCGCAGTGCCCTCCCTGTCATCCTGCCACCCAAACCCCGACAGGGGCAGCCAGGGCCCAAATCAGGTGGCGAGGGCTCACTGTGGGTATCCTGTTGCTCCGGGCGGGGACTTCCAGGCAGGATCAGAGGGGCTCCCCATGCATATTCCACCTCAGAGATGGATTAAGCAGTGTGTCCCCCCAGTGATCCCTGGATATACAGGGCCGTCACCGAAATCAGCTCTGTATGTCCAGGGGTCGGGCTCGTACATGCTCCACACATTCTCCATTCCCATCCCCTGCAGCAGGCACAGTGTCTATGTACATGCAGCGGGGCAAGGAGGTGGAAATAGGTCGAAGGCCCCGATATTCGCCTTCTTGGATTGGGCCTACAGGGTATGGTGGAGAGGGGCGATGTACCTACACGTCCCCATTCCATCTCTGAAACGTCAGAGAGGTCTGCAGGCACATCCATGTTTATACCTGCTCCAGACATGAATAGACACCACGAAAGTGCTTGTTTTTACCTTAAAACATCCAGAGAGCAGACAAAGAATTAAATGACTAGACTTAAATCGCAAAGGCCCACACAGAGATTTGAACTCTAATCACCCTTTTCTTAAGCCACTACTCTGACTACTATGCTATTAGACATTTTGGTTCTGAGAGGCTATCCTGGAAACATCCATATAGATCTTTGATACACATCAATATTGGGCACGTCCACATTTCCAAAATCATGCCTGAACTTGCATGTGCCTGCTTTTTTTTCAGACGTTCTGACTTTGACATCCCAGATTGCACTTGGACATCCCGTTGTGAAATGTGCCTCTAACAGACCAAAAGAAAAAAATCCAAATTAAATCTAATAGATATTTGATATTCAAGCAAGAAACCATTTAAAAAGAGAATTGCATGAAATAATACAATTAAAAAAAATAAAACAATAAAAAAGCAATTGCATAAGTAAATGGAAAAATACTAAAATGAGTTCAAACAAGCCAACTAACAATGTGAAATGTCCCTTGCCTCTTGCCAGAAGGAGCATCTATTTGTAATTGCTGGTTAGTTCTGCCAACTCTATGGATCTCACTTCCTGCTAGTGGCCCTTTTGTTTCCTGTCTAGGATATAGATACTTCCAGTTCTCCAGGCCAGAAGAACGTGGGTCTCTTCCTTTATTCCCAGTTGGAAATCTGCTCCCTTAAATCTCTCGGTGTAATTTCTGTGTCCTTGCTTCTCTTTTCTTCAGGTTGCCTTTCTTAGGCTCCTATACTCCTGCCTGATCCAAGTTAGATCTTTCAGCCGAAGCCCTTCCAGCCTTCAACATCTGAGGGTGCAATCCAAGAGGAAGGCAGGTGTTGCAGGCAGAAGACATTAGCCTATTCTAGCCAAGCCTGTTGGACTCATCTAGGCCTGCACAATGCCCACTCACAGCTTAGGAAGTTTCTTCAACTTCAGCTGACTATGACGCAAAGTGAACAGAAAAGAGAAATGCAAAACTCGACAATTATATGACTTCAAGGCCCATCAGTAGTGATTGAACTTATTTTATTCAAGAAGTACATTTCAGGAAGTGATGAAACCTATTTTAGTTAAAAAATTAAGACAACTAAATTGGTTCCAAGTTAAAAAAGTCAAGTTATTGTATAGAAGTTTATATTTAATAGGATGCATCTGTTCTGTAGGCATTAAATATTAAACAAAAGACATCTGGACACAACGTAACACCTTCACACCTCATAAAACTTTTAAAGTAATTATAAAAGAATAGCCATGTGGCCTGTTTCTTTCCCTGTGTAATACAAACACAATGATTCCAAGCAGATCTTGTCCATGGAGGTTCCTTGTTAGTCACTTCATCAGCCTTAGCATTTGTGCAAGAAAAAAATTATACAACTAATACTTCACTCCGTATCATACACCTACTCAGCTAATGGACAAGAAGCTTACATTTAAACTGATATAAAAGGCTTTGCCAAGAATTTATAGTGCGTCACTTTGTCACGAATTGAGCGGAACTGATTTATAAGAAGTTGCTCCCTGAATCTCTGCTTTTCTTTAAGAGCGATAGCACAGCCACTGTCTTACCAAAATGAAAGGCAGCTTTGATCATCTCCCGACGTGTACATTTTGAATTATAGATCCTGAAGAAGTAAAGCTTGTTTTTTTGCAGGAGCTCTTCAGAGATTAGTATTCATATAAAGCCATACATTATAGTGAAGAGTGAGAGTATAGACAATGACTTCATAATGGAATTTAGTGTGGTTGGGAACTAAGGAACAGTTTGTTATATTATGAACTCATCACTTTGACAATATTGGATCAAAAGAAATGATGTTCGAAGAAGCGTTGTTAGAATGAATTGTCCTCTACAGAGATGGAAAGATACATTGATGCTGCCTTTCTAGAAGAGCTATTAAAGGATTAAAATCTTTGACTCAGCGGTGTAGACTTTAGATTACAATTTGTCTGGAAGTCTAATAATGTGATTACAGCATTTGCGGTAGAGCAAATGAATAGAAGGAAAGAGTTTTTTTAACACTTCAGAATTGTTTTACGAGTTGGAGGCTTAGGGAATTTAATTCACCCATGCAATAATTCGTTCAAACGAACAAGGGGAAAAAATGAATTGTCGTCCAAATTTATGAAGTCGGGGGGTCATGATATTCTAAGGGACAAGACAAAGTAGAGCAGAATCTGCAGAAGGTAATAATGTAACTGGTACTAGTCACTTGTGCACTTCCAAGACTGCTGCAACTTCCTTCACAATGAAAGAGCTGATTATATCTAATTTGGCAGTACAAAAAATATATATTTAGAAAAGAAATTACAAGCTTTAGCTCATGGTACCTGGAACGTTCTCCCTGGCAGAGCAAGAAGCTGATAAAAGTATTATCTAAAACCTCTAGCAGTATTCACAATGCAAGAATAGAAGGGAAAAATAGATACTTTGAAACAAAAGAAATATTTTAATGTGTTTGTTTTAGTTCTGAGGGGATATCTGGCATTTACGATTTTTGTAAAACAATCCTACTTGGTCGTTCTTGCTATCGTAGGAGTGCTTTTTAAATCTTATAAGCAGCTTACCTATAGTCTGCAAGCACATTTTCAAAGAGAAATTCCCCTGCGGAGCCTCCCTTTGAAAATGCAGGACTGGATGGCAGTGTGAGTACTTCAAATGCTACAAATCACTCCCCAAATGAAACCTCCATATGCTGTCTTCCAGCTCTGACCTTCCTTGTCCCAACTTGCTCCTTTAGAGCAATGGCGAATACTCATAGGGGTATGTTTACTAACCGCGCACACGTGCGTGGCGCACACGTGCGCGGCGCACAAGAGCGGACGCTAATGATGCACTTAAGTGCTATTAAGCGCTGCGCACGCGTGTGCGTCACATTAACGGGCCGGCGCACGTGTGCGGGGCGCTGATGTGCGATAGAGGCGGGGAAACGCTTACGGAGGGCGGAGGAAGGCTCCCGAGGGGCGGGGGGACGGGGTCAATGGGTGGAGAGTGGGAGGGGAGAGGCTCCCCGCACAGGAGCAGGGCTGAATTCGGCATTAAAAATACCGCGAGTGAAACCCTCGCGTTAGAGCTGAATTAAAGGGAAGAGAAACCATTTCCATCAGCAATGTACAGCAAAACCGGGGAAACCTGCAAAACGTGAGCAGTGTGATACATGTGCACAGAACAAAACAGCAAATAAAACTTGAAAATGACCACATCAAATTTCAAATAAATTATAATCCAGCTGGGCAACAGTGATATTAATGGGCAACCATAAAAAACACTCCCAGGAAAGCTCCAAAAAAAAGAAATGATTTTTGGAAGGGTCTACGCTCCGTAGACTCTTTCAAAAATCACTGCATCTTAATGGAGCTTTCCTGGGAGTGTTTTTCATGTTGCCCATTGATATCACTGTTGCCCAGCTTGTTTTTTGTTTTTTCCCCTTTTTTTGGAGGTCATTTTTGAGGTTTAATTGCACCCCTGTCCCCATACAAGGTATACGAGCTCACAGTAAAATTGTGCAGAGCAGGGTGTCTGACTCGTGCGGCCAGGTTTCCTATCTCCAGAGATTGCACTGTCACTGTGGCCACAGTGTGGTGCAGCGGACACAGCCAGTGCCTGTAGGACCAGAGGGTCACAGGTTCAAACCCCAGCTGGGGCTCCTGCCAACCCAGTCCCCATAGTTTTACCCACCACTAAACAGTGATAGTACTGACACCCCTGTATGGCAGAGAACATAAGCATGGTTCCAACACCTATATTTTACCCTACACCGCACACAAACCATAACAATGGGCATTACCGACAGCCAAGTCCCCCAAATTCAGTCCTGGAGTGCCACAACTCAATCAGGTCATATTTTTTTTTCCAGATAGGGACATGTCTGCATGTTGGCGGAAGGGTACAGGTGGTGGAGGGGGCAGTGGCTGCAAACCACAGCAGACAGTGGCCTAGGCCTGTGCAGGCTGGCACCGTCCACCGTAAAAGACAGGCTCTGTCGGATGTACAGTCATGGACTCCCCAGGGAACATAGCATATCGGTGGTGCAGTGCACACAGACAGCATGTGTAGGAACAGAAGGTCATAAGTTCAAAGCCCAGCTGGGGCTACTGCAAATCCAGTCCACATATTTTTCCTACAACTAAACCGTGATAGTAAGGAGAAACCTTTATTGCTGAGAACATACGCATGGTTCACACGCCTATATTTTACCACACCAAACACAGACACCATAAACAGCCGCATTACCCAGAGCAGAGTCTCCCAAATGCAGTCCTGGAGGGCCCCACACCATTCAGGATCCATGCTGCCTCTGCTAAAGATGCATGTGCTGCATATCTATGCACCACCCCCATGGTATGCTGATGTAGCTCATGCATATTTCTGAGGGACAGCATGAAAACCCGAACAGTGGTTGGAACACGAGGACTGGAGTTGGGACACTCTGCTGTAAAGCAGCAGCCAACAGGGCCAGACACCCCGCCCCCCCACAGGCCCCATTGGCCAATGCCTCCTAGAGAGGCAGGACATTGGGCCCTGCCTGTATCCCCCAATACTAGCAGTTGCATACCTTAGCACTGCCACCCTACACCTGGGTATATGGTACACAGCTATCAAACGTTGCCCATGATAACTGGCAGATATAAATTCCTACGTTAAGCACATGTTGCTCATTGATCTCCACCATAACAATCATTGTGATGTCTGCGGTGTGCGCTGCAGGTCTGGTCTCTGACAGTGTTTACCACCCTGGGGAGTGACCCCCAACAGTAGTGCGTACCATATCAATGCCTGTACTGTGCCCAGGACTGGTGTGGTGGGTATGGCTACTGGACTCCTCTATAGTAGCACAATGCTGGCATAGGTGTGGGGGTGGCTGTCTGCCTATCCAGTGTGTGGTGGCTGCAAACACCTTTCACAGCCCACACTGCCAGCAATGTTGCCAGTATTGGGCTGCCAATGTGCATAATGAGGAGCAAGGTACCATGGGTATAGGCCCGACAGGGTGGCCTGGCCAGGGTGCATCTTGTGGTCTTGGGCAAGCCACTTAACCCTCCATTGCCCATGTTCCCTGTAAGTATTAGTCTGTGTCTCATATCCCCTTGTGTTAAATGTATCCCCCAACCGCTTTGACCCGGTGAAAAGCGGGATATAAATGCAGCTAAATAAATAAAATAAATAAAATCTGCACAGGGCATAGGGCACTGACTGGGACATATTAGTGCCTGGCCACCACCTACACAGACAGGGTGACCTCAGTATGTCCTGCTGAGAGATCACTCTCACCCTGACTGCAGTGACCACAGCATGGCTAGGCACCCCCATAGTGCTATATAGTATTTCTCTCATGTGATAGATATGGGTTTCCTTTTGGGGCCCAGTCACTGATGTAACTGCTTGCTGTGTATGCTGACATCCCAGTTGTGGGTGCATGCATCTCCACCGGGAACATGCACTGTGGACTAACTAGCACACTGTTTGCAGCTGGTATGTGTCTTGATGGAGCAGCTTGCGGGGTGCTGTGGCTGATGACTTGCTGCAGGAGAATATCAGATAGTGGTGGGGTGCAGCTCACCATATCCAGGCCTAATGTCTGTCTGCTATTGTGGTATGGATGTGTGTTCCTCAGCAGGACCCAGGTTGATGGTCCCCTCTACTGCCACCTTTGCAGAGAGGTAGATTGTGGATCTATTGATGGGAGGCCCTGTTTGCCACCCTTGGCCTGGTGGTGGTGGTGCATGGTCCAGCTGGGGGTCTGTGGGGGCTACACCTGACTGAAGCAGACAGAGATATCCAAGGTGTTTGTGCAGAAACTACCTATCTCACACATTAACACTGCTTTGGATGTCTGGCATGGCCTCTTTCAACTATGGAAGGTGTTGTGGACCTGGTCCTGGGTGCCTCATTGCACCCTCAGGGTGAGCACAGTACCCGCACAATGTGACGGTGTGTAGCTACTCTGTGCCAGTAAAACACACGGTCAGTACCCCCTACCAGGCCGAGGTGGTGTTTGGGTGCACATGGTCACTTCCCTCTACCGGGCCAAGGTGCTGTGGGGGTGCATTGCCCATCTTGTGTTAATCTGTGGACAGCTGATTTGCATGTGCAGTGCATCATGGGTATGGGTAGGTTAACCCTATCCTGGTGACCACAGCAGACTGTCTGTGTGGTGACATGCATGCTCTCTGCAGCCAGCCAGGGGCTTGCTAACAGCTATAGAGCTGTAGCCCAATGGTTACTGCACTGCCTCTGAAGCCAGAAGTCATGGGTTTAAACCCACAGTGGGGTTATTTGATAGGGTTGTCCAAAGCATTATCTTTTTTTAATGTACATATTTTGTTGCCAGCAAAAACACCCTCAGCGTACTGTACCCATAAGGTGCCTCTGAGGGTGCTTTATAGGGCGCCCTATAGGGCACCTTATGGTGCCCGTCCATATAAGGTGCACTATACATTCTCCTGTGACGCAACCTATAGGGTGCCCTATAGGGGACATTTTAAGGTGCTGTGGCGGACAGTGCAATTTCTAATGTGCCCTATGGAGTGCCTTATAGTGTGCCTTATACGGCACCTTCAATTAGGGCACGTGAGGCCGTGTTTGCTGGCAGCAATTAATAACATAAATATAAAGTGCTGCAGGACAAAATATGTACAATGCAAAGCTGATGCCAGAGCCAGCCTTACGTATTAAGCACACTGGGGAGCAAACTCATGACCCCTGTATCAGCAGTCAGTGCCTTAACCATTGTGCTCCACTTCTGCTCCTCCTTGCCTGTCAGCGCACCTACGTATGCTTTTAATTCCTTAAACTGCACAGTGCTGCCATAAAAAACAGTACACTGACCTTGCGGTACCTCATACGACACCCTCTAAGGCGCCCTATAAGCAACATTCTAGGGTGCCTTGTCTGACATTGCACTTTAAAATGTGCCTTATAGGGCACCTGATGTTAACACGCTTTGGGAGTGCGTTTGCTAGTAGTGGTAATTAAAATATGACTAAAATGCCTCCTAAAGCAATCTTCCCCATAATATGTTATGCCTCAGCCAGCCTTGTTCATTGGGCACTTTGGGGGACTGAACCCCTGATCCCTGCACTATTGGTCAGTGTCTTAACCATTGTGCTGTGGGTTTGTTCCTGTGATTGCACATCAGTGCGCTGCCTTATGCCGCCCAGTATTAATATGCCGCCAAAAACATCAGCGCGCCCCCTTATGATGCCCAGTATTAATATGCCGCCAAAAACATCAGCGCGCCGCCTTATGACGCCCAGTATTAATATGCCGCCAAAAACATCAGCGCGCCGCCTTATGACGGCCAGTATTAATATGCCTCCGAAAGCATTAGTGTGCTGCCTTATGCTGCCCATTATTTCAATGCCTCCTAAATTGATGCCTCAGCCACCTGTCTTTATTGGGCTCTGTGGGGATCGAACCCCTGAGCTCTGCACCATTGGTAGGTGCCTTAACCACTGTGCTGTGGCTCTGCTCTGCTCTTCTGCTTGCCCATCAGCTTACCACATATGCCTCCCACGCAGCCATCTGATGCGCTAAGGTGCGGGGCGCACAAGGGCGCCGCGCACCTTAGCGCATATTTAAATTCCGGCTTTTCTTTTTCGGGACGGAACACCCACTCCTTATATGGCTTCCGCACTCTACCGCGGCCCGCACTCTACCGGGGTTTTAGTAAACATACCCCATAGAGAAAGACCAATTGATAACCCCTATTTTAACCACGCAAGTGATTAGTTGCCTGGGTAATATCTTTTGAAAACTGCCCTTTATTTATTTATTTCATTTATTTATTAACATTTCTTATATACCGCACTATTTGACATCAGCGCAGTTTACATGGAACAGAAACATCCGACAAATTGCATATGTCTGGTCATTACAATTAACAGGATATGGAACTTGGATAACAGGGTAAACTATATACATAAGCAGTGTAGCAAGAAAAGGATACTGTTTGGTGTTTTACATTGTTGGGGACACATGTTGCGAGGGCTTGCCTGGTTGACTACTACTATTGCTGAAGTTCTCGCTATTCAAGTGGGACTGAGGTTCGGTGTTGTCAGTGACATATTTGATGAAGAGGATATGTTTAAGGGCCTTCCTGAACTGGCTCAAGTTGGGGATTGCACTGATATGTGCCGGTAATGTATTCCATAGTCTTGGGGCACAGAGTCGGAAAGCTCTATTAGCTGTTGTTTTGGTGCATCTTGTCATTTCTTTTGGGATTGTTAGCATGTTTGACTCTGCGGTTCTTCTTGGTCTGTTAGGTGCAAGTGGTTGGATGAGTTCAGATAGGGAGGAGGAGGAGATCCCCTTGCCAGCTTTGAAGGTCATCAGCAAGGTCTTAAAACTGATCCTGGCTTGAATGGGGAGCCAGTGTAACTGTTTCAGGAGGGGTGTTACATGGTCTCTCCTGGATGCCCCAAAGAGAACCCGCGCTGCACTGTTCATAGCAAGTTGCAGGGGGTTCAAGGTGGATTGGGGGAGCCCTTGTAGTATGGAGTTTGCATAATCGAAATGGGGAATGATCAGGGCTTGGTAAATGGTGCGGAAATCGTCTGGATCGAGTAAAGGGCGTAGGTGTCTGAGGGATCTGATCTTGAAATAGATCGCTCTTACGGTATTGGCAATGTGTTTCTTCATGTCGAGGTTTTGATCCAGCGTCACTCCAAAGTAACGTATAGCGGGTTTCACTTGTAGTTCGGCATCGTTTACCTTCACACAGTTGGGTGGTATGAAGTTTGGATTCCTCGAGATGAAGAGAACCTCCGTCTTTCTGTGTTGAATTCGCAGATTTTGTGAGAGGAGCCACTCCGATATGGTGTTGAAGCAGTTGGTCAGAGGGGCGAGGTCAAGTTTATCCAATGATACTGGCATGTATAACAGAACATCGTCGGCATATATCATACAACTGACATTGAAGGTTCTAATGATGTTGCAGATGGGTTGGATGTATATATTAAACATCAAAGATGATAGGGAGGATCCTTGTGGCACTCCTTGACCTTGTTGAAATGGTTCCGATGTAGCCCCGTCTGCTCGAACATGCTGCCATCTTCCGGACAGGTAGGATCTGCACCATTCGAGCGCCGTTCCGCTGATACCTTTCTCTCTTAGCCGGCAAAGAAGAATCTCATGGCATACTGAGTCGAAAGCTGATGCTATATCTAAAAAAATGAGTGCAAATCCATGTCGGATGTTGTCAACGCCAGAAGTTATGTTGTTGAAAAGGGCTGTGAGTAGTGTTTCCACTCCGTGTGACTCTCTGAATCCATGTTGGGATGGATCTAGTGGGGCAGCAGAGTCAATATGATCCTATGGACTACTTTTTCAATGATTTTTGCGAGCATAGGTATACTAGATATGGGCCTGTAAGACTCTACCTTTTGGGGGTCTAACTTGGTCTTTTTTAAAAGAGGTCTGACAGAGGTCTGCTTGAGAGTAGAGGGGAAAGACCCAGTGTTAAAGGATCGGTTTATGATGTTGGCTATAATTGGAGAGAGGTCACATCGCAGATCTTTTATCCAGAATGCCGGACAAGGATCTGTGTGTGCGGTGGTAGTGTTTAGGGCTAAGATGGTATCTTCGATAAGTTTCTTTGATGGTGTAGAGAAGGATGTTAACGATGCTGGGTACTCTTGATCGTCGGGGGGGTCCGGTATTACTATTTTGTTGGTCTTGCACATTTTGGATTGCATGTAGACTGCAAAGTCCTGCGGGTGGATATTGCCATGGTGCTCAGGGGTTGGTCCTTTAGCAAGAGTTTTGACTAGGTTAAACAGGTCATGTGGTTTATTTAATGACCGTCTCAGGGTGTCTGTATGATATTGCCTCACCTTGTCTGTGATGGCTTTGCGGTGCGCAGCCAGGTGTTGGATGTATGCTGCTTGGTCATTACTGGTGCGTGACTTTCTCCAGCACTTCTCAAGCCTCCATAGAAGGGTTAGTGATGCCCTCAGGTCGGCTGTGAACCATGGGGCTGATGTTCTTTTCTTCGGGGACTTGTTTGTTGGAGTACGGATTGCGATTGCGCTGAGTTTGTTGTTCCAGGCGGTGATCAGTTCATCTAGGTTTAGGGAAGTCTCATCAATGAGTGCGCAGGTTTCGGCTAGGATGCATTCCCTATTAAACGGGTGGAAACTTCTGGCAGCTGGGCTAGAGGTCCTGCTTGGATCCACTTTGGGCCTTGGTGACTTGTTGAGGATAGGCATCTGAAAAGTGATAAGTTTATGATCAGACCATGGGACTGCTGCTACTGACAGCATGATGTTTTGTGGTCGATCGCAAATTACCTGAGGGGCGAATATAAGGTCTAGAATGTTACCTTTCGCGTGCGTAGGTTCCTGCACCACTTGCGTGTATCCCAGGATTTCTAGGGCTTCTATAAGTGCAGTTGCCTGATTGTCCTGTAATGATGGCAGATTGATGTCCCCTAGGATCCAATTAGGTTTATTTGGACCCTGGATGTTGGATGCTAAGTTTATTATGGTTGATAGGTCATCTGGATCGGCTGATGGAGCTCTATAGATCAGGTTTATAGAGCATATGTTGTTGGAGATTGATACAGTTTCCAGGTTGTTGTTACTGGTGGAGTCATCCATTTTGAACTGGAGATCCGTCCTAGTGATGATGAGCACTCCTCCACCTCTTTTGTTCTGCCTATGGCTGGTGAATGCCACAAAGTTAGATGGGAGTAGCTGGTTAAGAATGGTATTATCTTCCGAGGAAAGCCACGTTTCAGTGACCATGATGATATCCAGGTTACGGGATGTTATTATGTCTGTGATTACTGGCCACTTCTTGCGAAGTGAGCGGGCATTTATGAGGGCACACTTTAGGCTTCTAGGGTAGAGGCTTTTACCTTGCCTGGCTTTCATAGTGTGTTGGAGTGGGATGTGTAATAAATGGTGGTGGTGCGGATGGTTAACCCCGTGTGAATTGTAGTAGAAATCGCCTGACCATTTTCTCCCACTACTCGGTACGATAGGGATGTGATTGTGTGATGTATTTAGGGCTAGTGAGTGGGGTGGCCAAATTATGAGGAGCAGGTAAAGGCTTATTAATGTAATGATAGTGCGTTCCATTTTTTTGATTCATCTGGGCCAACTCAGTGAAGCAGGGGGTTTGTGTTGGGAGGAGGGCCTTGAAAAGGCTCCCTGCTAGAATATTTTGCAATCAGGCAACTGTCTATTTGTGTCATGCAAGATAACAGGTTTGAAACTTCCTCTCCTTAAGTATGGGATATAGCAGCGTATACTATTACATACATATACTTCATGAAATCTTGGTGACAAAAGCTTTCCTAGTCAGTCTGTTCTGGTATACATATTTGCTACATACTGTTTATACATAATTAACTATATGCATGCAATCCTGGGTAGGGAAAATTATACACAGTATACTTGGGTACCTGTTCTGTTGCCGCACGGTCATACCAGAGTTTTGTGGGTTCAAGCGGGAGTCCCAATTTCATAGTCTTAATGTCACGGTCCTACTTTCACGGTCCACGCCAAAGGGCCCTCTGGCGAGGCCCTCAGGCGCAGGTGCGCCTGATGGCGCCGCTTTTAAATGCTGCTCCGGCTGCCCCGATTGGGCCGATCTTCCCACGGTGACCTCCTGCTGCTGTGGAGTGCTCGATCCCTCGCCGGGGAGAGCAGCCACCGCGGTGGAGTGAGGAGGAGGAGAGAGGGTGAAAGCGCCTGATGGCGCCGCTTTTAAATGCTGCTCCGGCTGCCCCGATTGGGCCGATCTTCCCATGGCGACCTCCTGCTGCTGTGGAGTGCTCGATCCCTCGCTGGGGAGAGCAGCCGCCGCGCTGGAGTGAGGAGGAGGAGAGAGGGTGAAAGCGCCTGATGGCGCCGCTTTTAAATGCTGCTCCGGCTGCCCCGATTGGGCCTATCTTCCCGCGGCGACCTCCTGCTGCTGTGGAGTGCTCGATCCCTCACCGGGGAGAGCAGCCGCCACGCTGGAGTGAGGAGGAGGAGAGAGGGTGAAAGCGCCTGATGGCGCCGCTTTTAAATGCTGCTCCGGCTGCCCCGATTGGGCCGATCTTCCCGCGGCGACCTCCTGCTGCTGTGGAGTGCTCGATCCCTCGCCGGGGAGAGCAGCCGCCGTGCTGGAGAGCAGCCGCCGCTGCCCTTGGTTATAACTAGACACACATGTAAAAGGTACACACATACCTTTCTCTGGGAGTCTTCAGCTGTCCTGAATGAACCTGCTCTTGGTTTATATCTGAAGCTAATACACTTGGTTCTGGCTAGTACTTAGATGGGTGACCACCTTTGCATTCCAGGGACTGTAAACTCACTGTAAGGAAGAAAGGCCTAGCAATCTACTTCTGGTCATCTCTTGCCAAGAAAATTCAGGGGCTGGGTCTCCAGGCGTAAGCATTGACTCAATGACTTGCATTTTATTTACATTTCTCTGGGTAGGATTTGCCAAATTTTCAAAGTGAAAGTACACATGCTCTTCTGCTTAAAAATTACCTTAGAGGGAGGAAGTGACGTCACCGACCCCGATGGCGGTGTAAGAGCATCTCTCCGGGCTAACCCTGTCAAAAAGAATAAAAAAGAGCCCTCGAGGAGCAGCAAAACGGAGCCTAAACTGAGGCGGAAAACCCTGGGATCGGCAGGGGAGTGAAAAGAAAGATTGGAGAGGTGCGGGTGCATGCGGAACAGTGAAAGAGTGGGCCATAGTGATGGAAAACGTAAAAAAAAATGGCGATCGGCAGCCGCATGGAGAGGAGGAAGGCTGAGTAAGCAGGCACGGTGCATGGCAGAGACACAGCTGAAGGAGATAAATGAAAAGGAGGCATGTAATGGAGACTGCAAGAATGGAGGAGAAAGTAAAAAGATAAGTGGAAAAGCAGGCTGACTGGCTAATATATTGAATAAGTGAATGCAAGGGGAAGAGTTATGCTGAAATGACAAAAAAAAAGGAAAGCTTATCTAACACGCTGTAAGCAAGAGGAAGGGGAGAGTAATAAAGTTGTGCACTTAGGGAAAAGTGACTGTGTGGAGCAGCAATAGCACTAAAATAGCCTGTGGATCTCTGCATACAAAGCCAAAGTCAGAGCACAGTGACTGGAAGAAGAAGAAGGGGAGAGGGACACGTTGCATAACATGGCCACGAGAAGGAAAACTACTGTATGGACTTGAGAGAATATGCCTTTCAGGGGCAGACAACAGCGAGCATACTGCATCTAGAGCAAGGGAAAGAAACTCTAAAGGAAATATCCAGAGCAGAGCTAAAGGAATGGTTCACGGAAATAAAGAAGGAGGTGCAAGCAGTGAAAGCAGAGCTCAGCGACCTCATAGGACATTTGAAGGAAGATATAGCTGAACTGACGCACACAGCAGGAAACCACGAGAACCGGCTGCAAAATCTTGAGCAGCAGCAAGAAGAGCAGCAACGAGGGTACCAGGAAATACAAAATGGCAAAATGCCATGCAATAGAAATTGGAGGACTTGGAAAATAGATCTTGCAGAAATAATCTTGGGATCCGAGGAATTCAAGAGGAGAGGGGATTCCAGGACAGCGCAAAGGTGGCGGCTTCAATATGTTCAGAAGTACTCAGGAAGGGGGGGGGGGAGGATGTTGCCCCCGAGGAGATATTGTTGGACAGAGCACATAGATCATTGGGAGCGCCGAGAGTGAACAGACCTTGAGATATCATTATATGTTTTGATGGATATAAAATGAAAGAAAGGATTGCAACAAAAATGAGCTTGGACATACCATGTACACATTACAGCGGCAGAACACTTGATACAGGGTATCTTGGGGACCCGAAACATGCATGTCATGTGCAGTTTTAAGGCACTGTGTTCATGGATCAGCTTTACAACCGCCGTGGATTGAGATACGTTTTTATTTGCATTAACAAAAAATTAATTCAAAAAAATGGGCGTTTCACACTATTGAGCAGGGAGTTACTCACTCTCGCTGTTCCAGTACGTTTTGCCCGACATTATTATTATATTGATTTGGTGGCATGGACATTATCACTGATGACTTTTTTGATTTATAGTATATAACAGTGTTGTCGGTCTTTTGGAGGTTTTTTTGTTTGGTATACTTCAATGTGGCATGATTGAAGATTGCACAGAGCCATGTGAGCTGTGCATTGGACGTGTAGGACTGGTGCCTGTTCAGAAACTAATATGAACCAAACAGCATGGCTCGGAACCACAAAAAGCAAGAACCAGAAGTCAGGACTATTCAAAACCAATTTATTGATAACAGACCCCGACGCGTTTCGGCAATGATGCCTTCATCAGGGGGTAACAGCTATAATGTAAATAAAAATAATAATATACATCAACCGTAAAGGAAATAAATAAAATAAAATAAACGAATACTTGAAATGTTATAATCTGGATAAAAACTGGGACTGGTGGAGCTAACATCAATAAAATTAAACAAAGACAAATGTATAAAAATGTATAAAAACGCAGGACATAGAAATATGATAATCAAAAATGATAATCAAAAGTAATAATGGTAAACATAAACACTTATAAACAATTATGAATAAAAGTATGTCTGAGAAAAATAAATGAAAAACAACATAAGTCTCATAACATCAAGAGAAAAAGAAAATGATTCAAAAAATTCTGGTACTTACATACAATCATGTGCATGGGCTAAAAGTATAATCCTAAATTCAAGGCTGTGTACGTTCTGTCTCACTATATTGAAGAGACTGAATGTTGCCTAAGTTGGACTACAAATATAATAAGTAGCAAGGTAAGACATCAGTTGAACTCAAACATGTTAAGAAAATCGTAAATAGTTAAATTATTGAACAAGATAACAACAATAAAGTAAATATAATATAATACATTATTATATTATTTTATCAATAAATGTTAATAAGCATATTGATTATCGGACCATCAGAATGTATACGGCTGTTTTAAAATGAGACTAATAAACAGAGAGTCAAAGGTTGAGAATCTATATCATGGCAAAAAAGTAAAACCAGGAAAGACATACCAACTATTCCAATGAGGTAAAATTGCACAAATCGAAGGTGCCAACACATAAAATAACATTAAATAGTCTGAGTGGTAAGTCATTTATACGTATGAAGATAACATCAAATAATTTAAATAATAAATTGATGATTATGTGTGTTTGTACCTATATCTTTGTATTGAGAGGGAAGACCAATGATAGTAAAAAGATTAGCTCAAGTAAAATTACTATAAAGGATATATATATGTAATAACATGTGCGTACCCACTAATGATATGTTTGATAGAGCACACGCTTATCTAAATCTTAAAAAACTGTATGTATGCATAATTAATTAATTAAATAAATGAATAAATATGGTTTATCTTAAAAATTTGATAAATTAAAAAACAATGATCTTAATTAATCCTGTATCAGGAGATACAACAAGAGTATTATGATCAAGACTCTGATATTGAGACAATGACATTAATTGAGAACAGTATGTAATTGATTTAAAGGACATATATGGATTTCTTGATAACGTTATATCATTCTCTAGATGCAGTAAGTTAACGATATAGAACTTATGTAGTGGAAAAATTCATATGTCTTGATATAATGTCACGTACTGTTGTTGTGAGCTAGAGAAAATCACATGTGATCATTAAATAGCGGGCTTAGGAAGGAATGGGCCAAAGTTTATTTAAAACTAACCGGCATGGTGGTTTGACTCGAGGAAAAGAGATATAATGCCTCAGATACAATTATAGTGACCCAAAGTGTAAATTACCTTAAAAAGGTCTTATTCCTTCCAAGATCGTTGCCTAAATATAAAAATGCATAAAAATGTTCAATTACTGTATGAAAACAGGTTGTTACTTGGAAAAGGTTTTATAAAAGAGAAAACTGAGTATTGAATTTAACATGTGCATTGTGAATAAAACAAGTATTGAATCAATGTAAAACTACATTTGAAACTACTTTGTTTACATGGGTCAAACTAAACGCAGTGGGGATAATACGTGAGACACGGAGGAGAATGAAAGTGACAATAAAGATACCAAAACGGACTGTTTCCATGATATAGCATTATGTATTGCTTAACTCACATTACTGCTATTGTATAGTGTGTAAGTAATTTACTCACGTCAATCCTCCGAGCGAATCCAAAAAATATCTGCCTTGGAGAAATGCAAGAAGCTGATGCTGCTCTCATGAAATCGAAAGTGAAAGTGCACTAGCTGCGGGGGATTTGATATAGCTTTTTTGAACTTGGCGCAAAAAAAAAAAAAAAAAAAAAAAAACAAAAAACAAGAAGGCTGATTGGAGGATGAATAATGAGATGAAACACGTAGAAGCTCATTATAATATAAATGAATAAGATCGCTAGATACCAATGTGTAATGGATGCGCTTACAAACAGCTTGTTAGTAAAATAAAGACCAAGATACCAGCAATGATACTGTTATTAAACGGAGAATGACAAGACCAATATATAAATAGATGTATCTCTAAAATACCGTGGACAATTATCTAGATCAATGAATGTGTAAACTAAAATGGACAATGAACATCATGACATGAACCATGAATTACAGTAGAATTATCGGTAAAAACTATTAAAGAGGGGAAGAACGAACTCAATACTTGACAAGTTGTATGTCTTCTGTTCTGAACCATACATGATGGAACACTTTTTTGCTGTACCATCAGTAAACTCTGCAGATCAAGCAAGTCAGCAGAATCATTGTTCATGCTTACATGCTAGAGAACTCGCTCCCATCCAGAGACTATGCCACTGGATCTACAGTAGGATTAGCAAGAATGTATGCACCTGCATACCAGCATTTTTCCTGCACCATGGACCTTTGTTCAGAGAAGGACCACCTGACCACTGTTACAGGATTTGCAGCAGATGACATAGTATCTGAGACTAGCCAATCATCATGCTGTAATGAGGGGGGGTCAGAGCAAAGAATTATGCGCTGGAAAGACACAGCTTCTGCACTTTTCCTGGATTGCTTCTACCACTTTTTCTAAAATTGTTTTTGGGACTTCTGAACACTTCTTCTGCACACACAGATTTCTGATATACTGCTTGGGAACTTTACCTTAGCCAGACTCTGGCAGTTTGTTTTCTACAGTTCTTAGCCTACTGCCTACCTGCCTCAAGGATGAAGACTAACCTCGGGACGGACTGAATCTCTCCACAGACCTACAGCTCAGCTCTCCTGCCTGTAGCCACACTGTTGAACCTCTGCCACACTTTGACTTTATGCCAATCGTGAGACAATTTATCAGACCCAGCCACAAGCGTTCTGGCAAGAGCTAAGGTATTGGTCTTTAATTCCCCCCTCCCCCCAAGGTTGGAGCTAGCTTAGACAGACAGATAATGTACTGTATGTCTGAGTGCAGAGCGAATCAATAATGTTGGTTGCTAAAACAGAGAGTAGGTATCTTGGTAATTGTAATCATAGAGCTGCATAACTTACTACCTCAGAAAACTAATTTATGCTAATTTTATACTATTTTCCTATCAGTAATATAGTCTAATTTATATACAAACACAGGGTTGGTTATTGCTTTATCATGTGGTTTGTTTGCCAAGTAGTCCGATGGAATTCTGGGAAAAAGAGTAGCAGTTTTCCCTAGACATACTGAATATTTAAACATATGTATTTATCTGCTTCTGACAATATCTCCTACAGATGCCATGTAAGCAGATTCCTTTTTCCACTCAGGAGAATAGAGTGGAGGAGACAGCTGCTGCTGACCTGGTAGTGAGAGAGGAATTTGTATTTTCTGGGTTGGGGGAGGTGCTAGTAGGGGATGTTGGTGATTGGCAGCAATATCTTCATCTAATGTGGCTTGAAGATCCCTGCCAACAACAGGATTTTCTTTGCAGGCACTGGTAGGGCCTCTGCCCCTCCAGGTTCCACTGAGGCTACATTCCTGGTTTGGGCAAGGGAGGGAGAGCATACTCATGTATGTTTGTGCATGCTAATGTATGCACAAACAAACATGTACAAACACAAAATTCCAGCCGGCTGAACCCTTGACAATAGAAGTTATGCTAAATGAAATGTGCATAAAAACGCATGTCTGGCTCATTATGTAGGGATGACCAGCTTCCAAAAGTATCAGATTTGGCAGCCTTTTATAGATCAAAAATAGCTATTTAAAGATAATATCAATACTTCTGTAGCCTATAATCTGGATTGTTTCCTGAGGGTGCTAATCTATCAATCCTGATGGAATTTGATACAGTATCTGACAAAACTATGGAGATCATTTTGACAAGTAGTAGTCCATGAGAGCCTTATTCAGCAGGGCTAGTTTGAGAAGCTGGTATACAGTGACGGGCAGAACAGTCAAGCAATGAGACTGTGCCTGAGAGTCCACAGCACTAGGGGGTGCACTCTCCCCAGCTTCCATCTTGCTTAATCAGCTGTTAAGTATTATTATTATTATTATTATTATTATTAAAGACTTATAAAGCGCCGCAACATACAAAGCGCTGTACAAACATAGAAGAGAGACAGTCCCTGCTCATCAGAGCTCACTAAGTAGGCAATCTCTTTCGATAGCTCACACTACACTTCAGTTACATTTTGAATATGAAAGTCAGAGTGACAGTGAAACTGAAATTAACTCTGATTGTGAAAAGACTGAACAATTTCTTGAGTTCTGTATGAAGGAAATAGCCTGATCATAGGCATCAGAAAAGGGGGGCCAAAGGGGACCTGGCCCCATCAAAACTTTGTTGCTAGGATCGGGGCTTCCTCTACTTTGGCCCGCAGGGATCCGCTCTTCTGCGGGTAGAAGTATGGGAATGCTGGTGATTACAACCTGGCAAGCAGCAGGCTGACCACTGGGATCCCATCCCCCATGGGCAGAAGAGTGCTGCAATCGCTGCACAGATTCCTCCTGTCTTTGCCTGAGGGAGTTTGGATCCCACAGGCAGACAGGAGGGAAAGGCCGATGATCGCAGCCATATGGAGATCAGCTGGCCCAGGGGCGGAGGTTGCCCCCCCCCCCCCCCCCGGAACACGGCATTCCAATGCCTCTGATGTGCATTCCAATTCCTTTCCCAGTATAGGCTGTGTTTTGCAGCCTATGAAAATTTGTATGCTGCCTACAGCTATTCGATAGCACAAAGTATCACACTGTACATGTGAACAATTGTTTTTCAAACTTAAGATTGTGAAATCGAGACTCAGATCGACACTCACACAAAGCCATCTGGAATCACTGATTCTCATTGCAGTTGAAAAGGAAAAAGCCCAGAAGCTAAAAAAAAATAACAAAAGGTATAACATTTGTTTATATAATGATAATCACTGTAAAATGTTTCCTATTCACAGTGAAATATATAATCTCCAGGAACAAGCAGGAGTGTAGTCTTCACATATGGGTATCGTCGGTACCGACAGAGCCTGCACGGGAACGCTCCCCAGCGTCCAATAGGGACACTTTTGGGAGCATTCCACAGCGCATGCTTGCTGCCTTCCCGCCTCTGTACCTCTCTCACTTCAGTTCTTTGTTTTCCGCGGAGCCGACAGGACGTGTACACTGTCACCGCAGAAAATCTCCTTTTATTCTTTGTTTTTTTGTGGTCGCGTCTGCCTTCATTCGACACCTACCAGTACTGCTGGTTCTTCTTCTTCTTTCTTTTTAAAAAAAAAAAAAAAAGCTTGTTTTTTCTTCAGGGGTCTTTCCCTTATTTCTGGTGCTATGCGCCATTTTGGGCACTAGGCCCATTTTTTTTCAGGCATGGAGAAACCAGCTAGTGGTTTCAAAAAAATGCTCAATATGTGGCGGTACCATTTCCGTCACCGACACCCATGATTGGTGTCTAAAATGTTTAGGTCCTGAACATTGTCCAATGGAGTGTCTCTCCTGCACAAGGATGACCAAGAGGGGCCTGCAGAATAAAGCTGCAAAACTCGGTACCCTTTTTCCCGCCAATACGATGTCACTTGCATCGACGTCTTCCAGGGCTTCATCTTCCTCCCATGGATCTCAGGTAACTAAACTTAAGTCTTCTAAGACTGGCCGGTCCTCGAAGGGTAAATCGCCTTCAAAGTATCGAGATGCCACTGGCGTTGCCTTCAATGATAGTTCACCGGCAAAACAGCCCCAACGGGAGTCTTTGGGCTTCAAAGCATTAATGGGGCTCCAGGATGTTCCAGAGGCTTCCACCTCTGCAGAACTACTGGTGCCATGTTCTGGGATCGTAGCCGCTTCCACCGGTACCAACACCCAGGCATCAGCAGGAGTGATGGATAAGAGAACCCTCGCTATTGAACGCAGTCTAGTGTCCCTCTTAGCAGCTTCGGTACCGCTAAGACCGCTACAGATGGTTCAACAGGTATCGGTACTGACATCGGTACCGGTACTGACAGTACCTGCTTCGACAGGACTACTTCCCCCCATGCTGAGCCTTGAGTCTATCTCGGGTATTGGGGATCAGGAACCGAGACATTTCGGCACTGACTTCTAGCAGTACCGATACCATGCGTTACGGGAGCACCCGGTACAGAGTGCCTTTGAGTCTTCCGATTCCGATGACTCTGATGATTCTACCAGTACCAGAGTGAACCTACTAGATGATTCAACTCCTTCTCCTCAACGCAGGTTGTCTCCTCCAGAAGATATGTCCTTCCAGGATTTCATACGTGATTTAGCAAAGGGTCTTGCAATCACTGTGATTCCAGAAAAGGAACGTAGGGCAGCATTCTGCAATACCCTATGGCTCCCAAGGAGGCAGCTATGCTTCGCATTCACAAGATCTTACATGATCTGATGTTGATAATGTGGGAAACTCCTTTAACGATATCTTCAAATTCCCGACGCCTCGACATTATGTACCGAGTGCCAAGTTGTCCTGGTTTTCAAAAACCTCAGTTACCACACCATTCAATGGTAGTGGAATCGGCCATGCGAAGAATCAAGAGTGCTAAAACACATTCTTCTAATCCTCCAGGCCAGGAATCCAGGACACTCGATGCCTTTGGGCGTCGATGTTTTCAATTCTCCATGCTATCAGCCAGGATCAGTTCCTACATTCTTTATATGGGAATGTTCCTGGAAGAAGTCACAAAAGACTTAGAGCTCATTAGCCCTTGTGTCTCTGAGGAAAAAAGAAAAAATTACTCCAAAATAACCAACTAATTCAGAAAAAGTCGGAGGGTTTCATTCAAAACACACTTTTCATGCATGCGCGACGTTTTTTGGGAACGATGATTAGAAGAGCGTTAAACAAGAAGTGAAGAAGCACGTATGTTTGTTTGAGAAAGCTGTGCAGCGCTTCGGCCAGGTTTGGTTAAACACTTGGCTGATTCAGATATATCCCCTGAAGAACCTCATGAAGTTGAGAGAAACGCAGTCACGACGTTGTATGTGAGGCGTTGGGAGAAAGAACAAATCATCATCTTTTTATGATATGCTTTAGGAGTATGAAGGAAGAGAAAGAAAAGTTTTTCTGCATGGAAAGCTAAGTGTTTGCTTTAATATTGTCTGATACATATAATCTGCTGTGAAGCACCATTGGGAGAGGGTGTAGAGAACATTTGAAAAGTCATGCCGGAACAAGTCATTGATGCCAACAGGCGCCGCTGGTCATTCTGAGTATTCAATCTCCAGCATACGGCAGCCGAATAGTCTGAGACTACTTCCGAGCATTGAAAGTGTGTTTTGAATGAAACCCTCCGACTTTTTCTGAATTAGTTGGTTATTTTGGAGTAATTTTTTCTAGTATATTGTCATTACATTACTCTATAAATCAGACCCATATTTCTTGTCTGAGGAAAAAAGAGCAGACTACCTTATTCTGGTCAAACACACCCAGAATGTCTCTAAATTTATGAACCATGCTACCTTTGATTGCTTTGAATGTATTAGCAGAACCAGGGCCGGATTTACCTTGAGTGAGGCCCTACGCCAACAAAAATTGTGGGCCCCCAGCAGGGGCGGCCCAAGGGGGGTGCGGGGCCTCATTTGCATAAGGGGCATCATTTGCATAAATATTTGCATAATGTTACCATATACTAACTTTTAGTAAACGTGCCTCTTAATGAGTGTATGGATAAAGAAAGACTAAAAAATTTCTACATTACTATAATCCAGTGCCAACTGCCAGACACATTAGGAACTACTACAAACACTGCCCATTTAGAACCCATAGTAAACCCGCCGTATCCTAACAGCACTACCAGGACTCACAAAGCACCATACTCTACCAATCAAAAGGCAACACTGCAAATATTAAACCAATACATTTCAGAGAACAACAATACATGACCTACTGGGGAAAGAGAACAAGTGGCAATGTCAAATAGGAATTATATAAACAGAACACCTCAGCTCAGTTACACATGCAGAACATAGACCATCACCAAACAAGTAATCACAATTTAGAAACAGGAAGACAATAATTAAACTGGGAATCCCAAAAGCCAAACTTGGAATGTACAACACTGTAGAAATAAAACTATACATTAATTTGCTCTTGTACTAAACAAAGCACAGACGTTAATGATGCACATTTACCAGAGTTGACATATTCCAATTAATAAATTCAAAATAAAGAGATATTTTTCTACCTTTTGTGCATTTTTTTCAGCTGCAATTGCTCCAGCCACTTTCTTCTGGTTTCTTCGTGTCTTCTGCTAACTCTCCATCGTCTGCTGTCCATTTGTCCTTTCTTCTTTCCTAGTTTTTTTCCATTCTCTCTCTACATCTGCTTTAACATACTAATCTTTCTCCTTTTGCTTTTTCCTCATTCCTATTTCATCCACTCAAATTTTACCCCTCCATCCTCAATCCCCACTTACTCTCCCAATACCCGGCCAATTGTAGATTTTTTATCCCTCCCACACAAAATATTTTTCCCTTCTCCATTTTACTCTTCCAGCCCCATCCCATTCTAATCCTCCCCCAACATCAGCTCCCTTCTAGTTCCAGCCTCACCCAGCATCCATTCCCTTCTAGTCCCTGCATCAACCCATTTCCAGTCCTAGCCACCCATCAGCCCATTTCCAGTCCTAGCAACCCCCCAACCCAATACCAGTCCTAGCCCCCCATCAGCCCACTTACAGTCCTAACCCCCCATCACCCCATTTTCAGTTTAAGCCCCCCTATAACCCATTACCAGTCCTAACCCCCCATCAGCCCACTTCCAGTCCTAACCCCATCAACCCATTTCCAGTGAGCCCCCCATAGCCCATTGCCAGTCCTAACCCCCCCATCAGCCCACAGCCCATTACCAGTCCTAACCCCATCAGCCCACCTCCAGTCTTAACCCCCCCCCCAGCCCATTTCCAGTCCTAGCCCCCCCATAGCCCATTACCAGACAGCCCCCATCAGCCCACAGCCCATTACCAGTCTTAACCCCCCCAAAGCCCATTACCAGTTATAAACCCCCCCAACAGCCCATTACCAGTGCTAACCCCATCAGCCCACCTCCAGTCTTAACCCCCCCAGCCCCTTTCCAGTCCAACCCTCCCATAGCCCATTACCAGACAGCCCCCATCAGCCCACAGCCCATTACCAGTCTTAACCACCACAAAGCCCATTACGAGTTCTAAACCCCCCTTAGGCCATTTCCTTAAAGCCCGCTTCAGCCCACAGCCCATTACCAGTCTTAACCCCCCCAAAGCCCATTACCAGTTCTAATCCTCCCCCACTTGCCATTACCAGTCCTAACCCCATCATCCCACCTCCTTTATTAACCCCCCCAGCCCCTTTCCAGTCCTATCCCCCCCATAGCCCATTACCAGACAGCCCCCATCAGCCCACAGCCCATTACCAGTCTTAACCCCCCCCAGCCCCTTACCAGTTCTAAACCCCCCCAACAGCCCATTACCAGTCCTAACCCCATCAGCCCACCTCCAGTCTTAACCCCCCCAGCCCATTTCCTGTCCTAGCCCCCCATAGCCCATTACCAGAGCCCCCATCAGCCCACAGCCCATTACCAGTCTTAACCCCCCCAAAGCCCATTACCAGTTCTAAACCCCCCACAACATCCCATTACCAGTCCTAACCACATCAGCCCACCTCCAGTCTTAACCCCCCCAGCCCATTTCCAGTCCTAGCCCCCCCATAGCCCATTACCAGACAGCCCCCATCAGCCCACAGCCCATTACCAGTCCTAACCTCATCAGCCCACCTCCAGCCTTAATCCCCCAACCCATTTCCAGTCCCAGCCCCAGCCCCCCCAATAGCCCATTACCAGTCCTACCCCCCCCCCCCCCCCCCGGTCGGCCTAAAGTAAAATTTTACTAAAAAAAAAACCTGCTGGCTGCCGCCCCGGGGCCCCCTCTACTGCCGCGGCAGCATGGACTGACCCGAGGGGGCCCCCTCTGCAATGTCGGTCGGTCGGTCCCTCCCTCCCTCCCTCCGTGCAGGCTGTGAGAGGCGCGAAGGCAGACTGTCTTCCTCGCGTCTCTGTTAAGCCCGCAGGGGCTGATGGGAAATTTCCCATCAGCCCCTGCGGGCTTAACAGAGACGCGAGGGAGACAGTCTCCCTTCGCGTGTCTCACAGCCTGCACGGAGGGAGGCATCGACATTGCAGAGGGGGCCCCTGCGGGTCAGTCCATGCTGCCGCGGCAGCAGAGGGGGCCCCGCGGCGGCAGCCAGCAGGTTTTTTTTTTTATTTTATTTTTTAAAAAAAGCCTAACTTGTTCATTTTTGTGGGCCCTTGCCAGCTGTGGGCTCTACGCCATGGTGTACATGGCGTATAGGTAAATCCGGCCCTGAGCATAACCTCTGCTATATCCATAGGAGCACATCGTATTGCTTGGCTTCAAGCATCAGACTTAGAATAGTGGGTGCAAGAAAAGCTGGGAAACATTCCTTGTACAGGAGAAAATCTCTTTGGCAAGGACTGGCAGGACAAGGCTAATCAGCTTGAATCTGAAAATACTACCTTGAACAGACTATCAAGGTCTACAGCCAACCCAGCAAAGAAGAAAACATTCAAACAACCCTTTTTCAGTAAGAAAAAGAAACCTTACCCATCTTACACCCATCAAAGCCACTATCCGCTTCATGTTCCCCAGAAGGGACAGCAACAGAACAGGCAGCAAAGAAAGCCGCAAGCTCAAAGAGCTCAACCCGCCCAACAGACCCAGCCCCCTCAGGGTCTTTGACTTCTACCTAGAGAACTTAGTCATTCTGCCCCTGAAAAGTTCAGAACCCTTAACCATTCCAGGAAGACTATGCCATTTTGCCAAAAGATGGCAACAAATAACATCAGAAAACTGGATTCTGTCCATTGTATGAATGGGGTACAAGCTTCATTTTCTCAACTTGCCCCCACCTACAATAATAAAACAGTTCAATTCTCAGGCCCTGCCACCAACCTTTTGTGGCAGGAAGTCACATCACTTCTTGCTCAAGGAGCAATCGAAGAAGTACCCACACCCCAACAGGGGATGGGGTTTTACTCCCCCTATTTTATTATTCCAAAGAAGACAGGGGGACACAGGCCTATACTAGACCTCAGAGAATTAAACAAATATTTGTTCCGAGAAAAGTTCAAAATTATCTCCCTCAGGACACTTCTACCATACCTTCAAAGTCAGGACTGGCTATGTTCTCTAGATCTAAGAGATGTGTACACGCTGTCACCAGCACCACTTTTTGGCCCTGTTAGGCGCCCGCCTAGGGCCGTGAGGTGTGGGTTGCCTTATTAAAGAAATAGTCAGTAGCCATGTAATTAAGGCAAAAGAAATAATTCGGGTTTTATTCCCCGTCCCACATAGGATTCTTTATGAACAGCACAAATGGAACACAAAAGAAAAACTGTTTCTTCACAGTATAGAAAATAAACTCTACGCCAGCACAATGTATCACAGAACTCCTGCTTGCTTGGCTAACATAGGGATGTAATTTCATCAGACAGACAAAGTGTGCAATCCATGGAATCCGGTTCTATATCACACTCCTGGTTTTCCCATTGCATCTGCTCATAGTCTGTATTTGGAGGCACATAACAATCTTTACAACTGAAATCCTCACAGCTCTTCCCTTGAGTGACACTGGTTATTCTATTTGGTAAGTGCTCTATATCAACAGGGTTCAAGAGTCCTGTGCTAGGAACGGTCTCTCTCAGGTTCCTTCTCCAATAGGGATTTTCCTCCCAACTACTGGGTTTTGCTCTGCTGTCAATGCCTGGCTTTTTCCCTCTAGCTACAACAGGGTACTTAGCTTTTGTCCCTGGGTAATGAGCTTCTCTCTCTGGGCTTTGGCTGGCTCCTTTCCAAGACTTCCACGTCTCTGTAGCCGGGTCCAAGCTGTAATCACTTTCTGAAGAGAGTCTGTGTCTGCTGCCTCTTGCTACCGGGACACTTCCTTTACTTCCTGGTTCTAGCAAGGTCTGCTGGTTGAGAGGACTTCCTTCCTCTTGGTTACTCACTCTCCAGTGACCGAGGCCCCCTCTGGCTTGGGAGACTCCTCTGCAGCTACAGCCTGCTCCACCCTTTGGCTTCTGCTCCTGCCTTTGCTGCCTTGGCTCCAGCCCCTCCCTTTGCTCTCCTACTGGGCTTTCCCTGTAGTTTTTATGCTCCTGTTCTCTGCACGTTGTACGTGCCCTTCCACTCAGGTGAGCTTGATTAGCCTTTTGGCTTTCTGCTGCGTCACCTTTGTTGAATGGAAAGTTTTCTCCACTATACTTGGACTTTTTGAAAGCTGAATATGTTTGCTGCCTATGTGTTTGGGAGGTAAGCTCTTCCTCTTTTCCTATTAACATAGGCTCTGAGCTAGCCATTTCCTCATATAACATAGGCTCTGTACTAGTTACCTCATCACAACGTATATTCTCATCCACTCAGATCACAGGAAGTTCTTTCGATTCATGGTCCAAGGAAGACACTTCCAGTACAGAGTTCTTCCTTTCGGACTGGTCTCTGCTCCAAGAGTCTTCACAAAATGCATGGCAGTGGTAGCAGCATTTATGAGGACTCTGGGAATATTTGTTTTCCCTTACTTAGACGATTGGCTATTTCGAGCATCGACAGCTCCAGAGGACAGTTTCACTCTCTTTCTCGAGCAATGAGAATTCTTCATTACTTGGGACTGGTCATAAACCTCCCAAAATCTCATCTCACCCCCTCTCAATCTCTCGAATTCATAGGGGCTTGTCTAGACACACGGCAGTCAAAGGCTTTCCTGCCACAGCCACGCTATCTACGAATAATACAATTGGCATCTCAAGCATCTATGAAAGTGTTTCTTACTGCTCAAGAGATGCTTCAACTTCTGGGACACATGGCATCCTCTGTCCATGTGGTTCCCTATGCTCGCCTCCACATGCGAACAGCCCAGTGGACCCTATCCTCTCAATGGTCACAGTTCTCGGGTCAGTTAATGGACAAGATCAGCACTTCCTGTGATTCCAACCCTATACTGTTATAACCTGTCTGTGTGCCTGTGACCATCGCTGCCGGGAGCTTGGCTGGTAGTGTAGTGGGTGTAGAAGAGGCCATCGTGGCCGTGCTTTGTGGTGCCTCGGGCATGATCACCATCGCCGGGGAGCTATTCCTAATTGCGGTCCCTGAGATTCCTGCCCTCCTCTGCTCAGCCTGCTGGCCCTGACCACCATGGCTAACAGCGTATACAACAAACTTTGAATATCCCCTTGACTGACCCTTCCCCCACCCCCTTTTCTCCCCCTAATTGTCCTGTATCTCCTTGTCCCCAAATCTGTGAGGCCGCCACCACCACCTCCCCCCTGAGATGCAAGTGGTGAGGATGGGTCCCCCCACTGGATTGTCGACTGCCTGGTACTCCGCTCCTCCCCATTCCCCACTCCTGGAGCCCCCCACCCGCTTGTCCCACTCCCCCTTCTAATAATTCATGAAGCTGTGAGTACTCATGCCACTGCCCGGGCGGTGTAGAATTGTCCAATGGCCCAGTCCGCTACTGTGACTGGGCCTGCCGTTCCTCTGCCCCCGATTCATAAACCTGCTCCTGCCTCTGCCCCCCCCCATGCCCCTTGCCTGATCCCTCCCTTATTTGCAGTGTGGTTGTGTGCCAGCCCCCTGATAGGTGGGCCTGCCCTTGCATTACTGGCTGAAAGTGAAGACGATCTGAAACATTTGCTTCTCAAGATCAAGGAACATAGTCTTAAAATGGGACTTTATCTTAATGTAAAGAAGACAAAGATACTGACAACTGTCAAAATCAATAAGTTCAGCATCGATGGAGAAGAAATTTAACAAGTGGACAACTTTAACCTACTTAGATCAACTATCAATAAAGAAACAACAAGCAATCAAGAAATCTGACGATGCATTGCTCTTGGCAGAATGACTATGAAAGACCTAGACAAGGTTCTCAAGAGCAGAGATATCTCTCTCCATACAAAGATTCTACTTGTTCAAGTCATGGTATTTTCAGTAACGTCATATGGATGCAAAAGTTGGACAGTGAAAAAGAGACAGGAAGAAAACTGATGCCTTAGAATTATGGTGCTGGCGACAAATACTGGGTATACCATGGACTGCCCAAAGAACAAACCAGTTGGTTAGTGTACTAGAGGAGATCAAACCCAAGCTTTCTTTAGAAGCTCAGATGACAAGACTTTGTCTTTCATACTTTGGACACATCATGTGATCATTAGAGAAAGATATCATGCTTGGCAAGGTAGAGGGTAAATGCAAAACAGGAAGACCAGCAATAAGATGGATCGATACATAACAGCAGTTATGGGTGCCACTCTGTCAACAATGAGCCACCAGAGACCATGAGTTTAGGCCTCAGAACTCAACAATGAGTCAACGGCTCTTAACAACAACAACTTCTGAACCTGAAAGGTTCTGTTTTGTAGAATAGAAGATAGTCATGAAAATTTTTCCCTAAAACCCCAATGTTATAAATTTGAGCAAGGAGTAAGTTATGATCAATAAAGCTGTGGTCAGGTTCAATGAGCCCACAATAATAACCTTACCCTGGTCTAGGATTCTATAGACCTCATTCAAAATAGCAGCTACTGTTGTCTCGGTGCTATGGAGTGGGCAAAAACCTGACTGTCAGGGGTGGCGCGAATGAGTATGTTCCACATGATCTGAAAGCTGATGAAATACAAATTTCCTATCAATTTTGCAAGACAAGATTAATTTGAAATCGAACGATAATACTTAAGATCCAGGGGATTAGCTTGTTGGTTCTTAAGAATAGGCTGAAGTATGACTTTCTTCCATAGATTTTGCATAATACCCAAAGAAAGACTTATTAATCATTTCCAAAATAAAAGGAGCCAGAGCAAGTGAAGGTTCTTGAAGCCAGAGAGAAGGAATGGGATCATAAAGGGTGGTATATCAAATGCAAATAAACATAAACATAAACATCAAGTACCATAGTGGTATTCTGTTGTGATTTCAACATCTGCATAAGCCTAGGCATCGAGAGAGAAGTAAAGTTCGCCCAAATAGGGGTGGGGCACTTCGAATCAATAGACTCAGGAGGGAAAAAAGGCTATGATTGTGAGAAAGAAGCCTGCAATGTGATCACCTTATCATGAAAAAAATCAGCAAATTCTTCAGTGGATGGGATGACCTGAGAAACTTCTGAAAAGCTCCGTGTTTGGAAACAAGTTGTGATACTAGTTTAAAAATAGCTCTAGATGACAAGGAGGCATCATTAATAGAAAAAAATTCTTTTTTGCCAGCTCTAACTGAGAGTGATAGTAAGCATGACTAGCCAGAAATTGCTTAAGTTAAACAGAGACTTGTTCTTATACCAAATCCTCTCTGTCGCTCTAACCTGGCATCGAAGAAAGTATAGACCATCATGAAACCATCTGGAACGAGTGTGAGTTGTTCTAGGGG
The DNA here is from genome assembly GCA_033557465.1 of Ichthyophis bannanicus. Lineage (NCBI taxonomy): Eukaryota > Metazoa > Chordata > Amphibia > Gymnophiona > Ichthyophiidae > Ichthyophis > Ichthyophis bannanicus. The sequence continues at coordinate 113,916,776 of CM066036.1, forward strand.
CAACAGCATCTAGTGCCTTAGACAAAGAATCCTTCCACAGAATTGCTTGGTCACAGACAGATAACAAAGGAAAAGTAACAGGGAAAAGAGAAACCACTGTCGGAAATGGTATCTTGAGAGAGATTACGATACGAATAACTACAACAATGCAAAATAAAGAGTACCTGAGAGTTAGAAGGAAACATACAATCAAAACATAACAAAATATGATTAGTCCAGGGGAGAACAACTTTCTGCAAATTGGAAGGCAATGTTTTAGAATCCTGGGAAGTAAGCAAAATGTCCAGAGTGTGACTCCGATTATCTGTAGGCAAAAATATGTGCTGATGAATAGCATGATCTAATACAAAGGTACAAAAAGACTTACCATAACCTCTTGATGGCACATCAAATGAATATTAAAATCTCAAAGTATTAAAATGTCTGGATAGATGATAAAAAGCTTTAATAAACCTCTTGAATATTATCCCATGACTGTTTGGGAACGTGCAGGAGGACAGTAAAGAAGAAGCAAGCAAGTAACCAAATGGGGAGAGGTCAAATCTAACCAGGAGAGAGTCCACACCTAGGAGGGGGGGGGGGGAGAAATTTCCATAGTTTCTAACAAGAACTTATACTGTACATAAGGGCAACCTCTCCACCTCTCCTAGCAACTCTAAGTGGAGAGATAGCCAAGTAACCTGGAGGAAGGCATCAATAAATATATGCCTCTTCATCATTGCGGAGCTATGTTTGGTAAGGCAAAAAATATCTAGAGAATATAAAGAAAATAAATCTTTAATAAGCACAATTTTAGATTTAAGCTCCTGACAATTCAAAAGGGCAGCATGGTGGGAACCAGAAGAAGAACCCACATTCAAATGAATAGAGGCAGCAGAGAATGGTTGACAGTAAATCAGATTAGTGCTATTCTGAGATCTAGGAGGAAGCATAAAGGAAGAAGTCCTCAAGCTAAATCCTTGGGCGCATGCCTCCACAGCATGAATGTCGTTTATGGTTACAGTTTAACAGCTGGTGCAGGAATCACCTGATGACGTTGGGGGAGTCACGTGGATGGGATGAACCTCACGGCACACTCGGGAGTGAAACCTGGCAGAGTCTACAATGCACAAAACAGGGAGTGGAAGAGTGGTTAGAGCACTGGTTTGGTAACCAAACAATCAGTGTTTGATTCCCACTGGCACTCCTTGTGGCCTTGGGCAAGTCACTTAACTTTCTATTGCCTCGGAGGAAAGGCTTGGCAATCTACTTCTAGTCATACTGCCAAGAAAACCCAAGAGCTGCTGGGTCACCAGGAGCCAGCAATAACTCAGAGGCACATATTGCATTGCCCATGGGATAGGAGTTCTCATGCAAATTAACATCTGTGGCAACTGGAATTGAACACAAACCACTGTAGGATCCATATATTCACCCATTTCCATAAGGAGCTGGAGGTTATTTTTATCTAAATTGAATGGGATTTCATCATAGGTGCCTCCTCCTATCTCCAGTACTGTGGATGAGATTGAGCCTACCTTGGCATGGTGCATGGTGTACTGTGACCTGGCCAGATGCATGTTACAAAGTGAGCATCACCCAAACCATCACCTTTCTGGAACTTTTCATAATTGTTGTTAGCTCTGCATATCTGGGGTGTGCAACTAGTCAACTGAAGAGTGACATTTTAGTGTGATAATATGGCTGTAATTGAGAATATAATTTGCCAATCAGCCAGGTGCTGCCAGGTGTCTAAATTGTTGAGGGAATTTGTTCTGAGATGTCTGCACGTGAATCTTACCATGCATGCAAAGCAGTACCGGGTTGCTATCATGAGATCAAAAAATATTACCTTCTTACAAGTGTAAACATATGTAAATGTAGATTTATTAACAAGGTTAATCATATGTACACATAAGAGGTCATTCTATTAGAACACAAGATCTGACCTCTGCTTAGATACTTTACCATGGGTGTAGACCATAAGGTGTGGGGGGGGGGGAGTATAGGACAGGGGGTGTATGTGATGGATTGGGAAGTCAGTGTTATGTAGGGAAGAGGTTTTATATTGGTTTATCTTTGCCAAATGTTCTATGAACAGATGAGTCTTAAGCTCTTTCCTGAGTGTTATTAGGTCAGTAGTGGATCTAAGGGGCATGTTTACTAAAATCCGCAAAATAGCGCGCCGCAAAATAGCGCACGGCAACGCGGCACTGAAACGCGCAGAAACACGTTTAAATGCCACGCACACGTGCGTGTCACCCCCGCACAGGTACGCGGCTCACTAACGGGCCCCGTACAAGTGCGGGCCCGCAAATGTCCGATAGAGGCGTGGAACGGCGAAAGGAGGGCGGAGGAAGGCTCCGGAGGGGCGGAGGGACGGGGTCAATGGGTGGAGAGTGGGAGGGGAGAGGCTCCCCGCACAGTATCGGGCCCGAATTTGCATGTAAAAACTACCACGAGTGAAACACTCGCGGTAGAAAGCATTTAAAGGGAAGAGAAACCATTTCCGTCAGCAATGTACAGGAAAACCGGGGAAACCAGCAAAACGTGAGCAGTGTGATATATGTGCACAGCACAAAAGTGAAAATAAAAATAGAAAATGACCACAACAGAACTATTAAAAATAGTAATTCAGCTGGGGAACAGTTATAGTGATGGGCAAATACAGAAATCACACCCAGCAAAGCTCCAGAAAAAAGAAATGAATTTTGGAAGGGTCTACTGAGAGGAGACTCATCCAAAAAACATTTCCACGTTTTGGAGCTTTCCTGGGAGTGTTTGCTATGGTTGCCCATTAATATCACTGTTGCCCAGCGTGGTGATATTTTGTCCCACATTTCCCGTGGTCATTTCCGGGGTTTATGTGCACGTTTGTCACCAGACAGGGTGCATATGCCCACAGTAGAATTGCGTAGAGCAGGGTTTGTGACTCCATCCTGCCAGGCTTACTGCCTCCAGGGGCTGCACTGTCTCTGTGGCCAAAGTGTGGTACAGCGGACAGAGTCATTACCTCTAGGACCAGAGGGCAGAGATTCAAAACCCAGCTGGGGCACCTGCCAGCCCAGTCCCTATATTTTACCCACCACTAAATAAAGATAGCGCAGACACCCCTGTATGCATGGGGAAAACACCCATATTTTACCCAACACCGCACACACACCACACACAACAATGGGCATTACCTACAGCCAAGTCCCCCAAATGCAGTCCCATACTGCCACATTGCAATCAGGTCAACTGCTTTTTCTGAGAGAAGTTCATGCCAGCATGTTGGCGGACAAGTACATGTGGTGCAGGGGGCAGTGGCTGCTAACCACAGAAGACAGAGGCCTAGCCATGTGCAGGCTGGCACAGTCCACTGCAAGACAGGTCCTGCCGGATCCACAGTCATGGACAGTCCAGGGAATCCAACCAATCTGTGGCTATACAGTGGTGCAGTGCACACAGACAGTGCATACAAGAACAGAAGGTCACAGGTTCAAAGCCCAGCTGGGGCTACTGCCAATCCTGCCCACATATTTTTCCCACAACTAAACAGTGATAGTAAGGACACACCTTTCATGGCGGGGACATATGCAATGGTAAGACATCTATCTTTTACCCCACTGAGCACAGACACCATGAACAGGGGCAGTACCTAGAGCAGAATCACCCAAATGCAGTCCTGGTGGGCCACACACCAGTCAGGTTCCATGCTGACACTCATACAAATGCCTGTGCTGTATATCTATGCACCACCCCCATGGCATGTAGATGTAGCCCATGCATATTCATGAGGGATAGCAGGAAAACCCGAACAGTGTGATGCAAACCTGGACTGGAGTTGGGAATCTGTGCCGTAAAGCAGCAGCCATCAAGGGCAGACACACCCACACCCACAGGCCCCATTGGCCAATGTCTCCTGGAAAGGCAGAACATTGGACCGTGCATGCAGCACCCAAAACGAGCACTTGCATAACTTACCAATGTCACCCTACACCTGAGGTATACGGTACACAGCTCGGAGACGTTTGCTAGGAGCACAGGCAGGCAGTTATCCATATGTTACGTACATACTGCTAGTTGACCCCATCCAAACAATCTGTTAGGTGTTTGCGGGGCATGCTCCAGGCCTGGCCTCTGACGGTGCTTACCACCCTGGGGAGTGACCACCAGCTGTAATGCGTACCATATCCATGCCTTGCCGTGCTCAGGACCGGTTTGGTGGGCAAGGCTACTTACCCCCTCAATCGTAGCACCATGATGGCAGAGGTGTGGAAGTGTGTGTCTGTCTATACAGTGGGTGTTGGCTGCAAGCCCCTTCAACAGCCCGCACTGCCAGCACTGTTGCCAGTATTGGCCAGTCAATGTGCATAATGAGGTGCAAGGTACCATGGGTATAGCCAGGGCAGGGTGGCGTGGCCAGGATGCATCTGCACTGGGCATAGGGCCCTGGCAGGGACATTGGCTGGGATATTGTAGTGTCCGGCCACCACCTACACAGACAGGGTGGCCAAAGCATGTCCTTCTGGGGGATCACGCTCACCCTGACTGTGCAGTGACCACAGCATGGCTAGGCCCCCCCATAGTGCTGTATAGTAGTTCTCTCATGTGATAGATATGGGTTTCTCTTTGGGGCCCAGTCACTGATCTATCTGCTTGCTGTGTATGCAGACAGCCCAGTTCTGGGTGCATGCATCTCCATTGGGAACATGCACTATGGACTAACCAGCAGACTGTTTGTAGCTGGTAAATGTCTTGCTATAATGGCTTGCAGAGTGCAGTAGCTGTTGGCTTGCTGCAGGGGAATATCTGGTGGTGGAGTGCAGTTTACCATACCCTGGGCTTATGTCTGTCTGCTCTTGTGTTATGGCTGTTTATGGAGCTGGCTGGGGGTGGTGGTGATGTTGCCCTCTACTGCCACCTTTGCAGGGAGGTAGAGTGTGGATCCCTTGATGGGGACCATGTTTGCCACTGGGGGGGGGGGGTGCTGCCTGATGGCGGCAGACAGGGATATCCATGGTGTTAGTGCAGAAACTAGCTATCTTACACATTAACACTGCTTTGGAACGCCCGCTTGGCCTCCATCAGCCATGGCAGGTGTTGTTGACCTGGTCCTGGCCACCTCATTGCACACTCAGGGTGAGCACAGTACCCGCACGATGTAACGGTGTGTGGCTACTCTGTGCCAGTAAAACACCCGGTCAGTGCCCCCTACTAGGCCAAGGTGCTGTGTGGGTGCACCCGGTCACTTCCCCCAACAGGGCCGAGATGCTGTGGGGGTGCATTCCCCATCTTGTGTCCATCTGCGGACAGCTAATTTGCATGTGCAGTGCATCATGGGTACGGGTGGCCTAACCCTATCCTGTTGACACCAGCAGACTGTCTGTGAGGTGACGTGTAGGCTATCTGCAGCCAGCCAGGGGCCTGCTTACAGCTATGGAGCTGTAGCGCAATGGTTACATCACTGCCTGTGCAGCCAGAGGTCATGGGTTCAAACCCACAGTGGGGCCCTTTGGTAGGGCTGTCCACAGCTTTATTTTTATTTACTGTACATATGTCTATGCCGGCAAGACCACCCTCAGCTTACTATACCCATTAGGTGCCTCTGAGGGTGCTTCATAGGGCGCCCTGTAGGCCACCTTATGGTTGCCATCCCTATAGGGTGCACTATACATTATCCTGTGTCGCAACATACATGCTGCCCTATAGGGGTCATTCAAGGGTGCCTTGGCGAACAGTGCACTGTAACATGTGCCTTATGGGCCGCCGTATGTTAACATGCTGGGAGAGTGCGTTTGCTAGTAGTGATAACAAAATACAATTATACAGCCTCCTACAGCACTCCACAACATAATACATACTGCCTCAGCAGGCATTTTTCACTGGGCATTGTGAGGAGTTGAACCCCTGATCCCTGCACCATTGGTCAGTGTTTTAACCATTGTGCTGTGGCTCTGTTCCTGTGCTTGTGCATCAGCGCGCCGCCTTGTGCCTATCAGCGCGCCGCCTTCTGCGCCCAAGGGGACCAGTGCGCGCCGCCTTCTGCTGCCCAAAAATAACTGTGCGCCGCCTTCTGCCGCCCAAAAAGCACTGTGCGCCGCCTTCTTCTGGCCGCCCAAAAATAACTGTGCGCCGCCTTATGCCGTTCCAAATTAATTTGCCTCCTAAAACAATGTTAATCATTACAGTTACTGCCTCAGCTGACCTTTGTCTTTGCGCACACTGGGGGATTGAACCCATGGCCCCTGCACCATTGGTCAGTGTCTTCACCATTGTACCACAGCTCTGCTGTTTTGTATACTCAGCAGCGCGCCACTTTGCATTTCCACGCGCTAATGTCGACCCCCGCACATTAGCGCGACGCACACACGTCCGGTTGCTTACTACCGTTTTTTTTCTATTTTCTGCCTGAACCGCCCACTCCTTATATGGCACAGGCACACTAGCACGGCCCCGCACGTTAGGAATGTTTAGTAAACATGCCCCTAAGTCTGTCTGGGAGGGAATTCCATATCATTGGTACCATAAAGCTAAAGGCCCAGTTGGTTGTCGCCCTGAAAAATTGTTGTTAAGATGATGGTATGGGAAGTGTGTTTTGACTACATTCCCTTCTCAGTCTGTCATTTGAGGATTTTTTTATGAGTTCAGTGAGGAATGATGGTAACAAGCCCTTTATTAGTTTGAATGTTGTCATTAATAAATTATACTTGATCCTGCTATGTATTGGCAAGCAATGTAGTCTATATAGGATGGGTGTAATGTGTTCTGATGGGTTTGCTATGACAATAATCCTAGCAACAACATGTCAAGCTATCCTAAGGTGGTTAAAGCTAGCCTTGGGAGTCCTTGGAGGATGCTATTACAGAAGTCAATATGGGGGAATACCATAACTTGGAGTACTGATCTAAATGTCGTGGAATGGTAGTAGGGGTGTCAAGTGTTTAAGAAGCCTTTATTTGTTATAGATTATTCCAGCTATTGTTTTTAGATGTGTTGTTAAGTTTAGAGATCCATCTAGGATCACACCCAGGTATTTTACCTCATTCTTTATTGTTAGTGACACATCCTCAACCTTTAGGTTTGGTGGTGGGGTAAAATTGTGGTTTCTTGTTAGAAAAGGGACCTCAGTTTTCTTATAATTGATTTTGAGGTTAAGGTCATTTAACCATTGTGAAACTTTGGTAAAGCAAGAGGTGATGCTGGTAAAATTAGGTTGTGCTCTATCAAAGGGGAAGAATAGCATTATGTCATCTGCATAGATGGAATATCTGACGTTGAATCCTTGAATAACATTGCAGATAGGTCGCAAGTATACATTAAATAAGAGTGTGAAAAGGGCGGAGCCTTGAGGTATCCCTTGTTTCTGCAAGAATGACTTTGATGTTTGTTGTCCTATTTTAACCTGCTGGGATCGGTCCGAAAGGTAGGATCGAAACCACCATAATGTGGTGCCATATAATCCAATTTTGTGGCAGCCTTCCCCTCCTGCCCGCGCAAATTTTATCTTCCATGGGCAAACAGGAGTCTGCCGTGATCACAGCTATTCCCTTCTCTTCTGCCTGTGGGAGATGGGATCCCTGTGGGCAAAACAGGAGGGCAAGGGGAAGAGTTTGGGGGAGTCGAGGCAGAGCATGCCCCCCCCCCCCAATCGGAAAGGCATTCTGTGGCCTCTTAACCAGCCACTAGCTGAATATCACTGCTTCTCAGTTAGCTTCCTAGGAATCCGGGCAAACTAGATATTCAATGCTGGCCCTGGAATTGAATATCTGGATTTAAGGTTCAGAGATAGCAGCTAGACACTTTAGCTGTGCTAGCTGCTGCCACTAAATATCAGGCCCCTAAATTCTTTTTTTTCTTTTTGCATTTTGAGGTGATAAGAAAACTCAGAATGGTAGGAACAATTCCCCTCTAAAGCGCTCCTCCAAAGCTCAGATCTAAATAAGCTGAAAATTAAGTGTGACTTAGAGCAGATGTAAATGCCAACATTGAACTGTTTCCAGGTTGCAAAATACTTTCAAAGATCTCCCCAGCACACCCTGAAACCTTCTTTGTTAAATCTGTCCATGCTGCCTGTGTACATATATAAGTAATGCCCCTTCTAAAATTGCTTGTTTTATGTATATTCCAATTCATATGTTCAAATGGCCTTCTGCGTGTAAGCCTTCTAAATCTGGGCAAATGATTTGAAATCCCAAATTTAGGCATCTTAGGGATAAATTTCCTAAACGTTGCTATAGCATTATCAAATGCTAACATGCGTTAACATGCATAATTTACCATTTTATGCAACAGATCTTGGTAGTGGCCAGATGCTTTAAAAACACCTGGTTGCCATTGCTGAATATTGACCCCTAGATGTTTAAAATGTAGGTGTCTATATGAAGCACTGAGCACTATTTGAAAATTGACCCCATTATTTTTTTAAACAAAGCTATAGGCATGAATTGGGTCAATTTTCAAATAGTGCTCAGTGCTTCATATAGACACCTACATTTTAAACATCTAGGGGTTGATATTCAGCAATGGCAACTGGGTGTTTTTAAAGCATCTAGCCACTACCATGTAAATTAAAACCAGATATTCAGTACCGGAGCCTGTCTTGAATATCCAGTTTTGCTAGTGATGATAGCTACTGTCTGGTCAGCGATGATTTTCAGCTGCTAACCGGATAGCTAAACTGCCTAGTTAATACAGCCATTGATCTGCCCTAACTTTATGCGGTTTAGCTAGCCAATTGCTCTGCTCACAAACTGCCCGCGTCTTTTCAGCAGTCTGTGAGGATATTCAGTGGCCCTATCTAGAATCACTGATTTTCCGCTGAATTTTTGAACTTAAGTTTTCAACTGAAGTTCCTTCTAAATTTAGCAACTGAAAATGTAAATACCCATGATACCAGAAGCCCTATGGTTACTTTCAAAATTGCTTGATTTGCCTTGCATTTTTCAAGATTTAGGGGCCTAGATTCGGATTTTAGTCTTGGAAGTGAGTGCTAAGTGCTGCCTACCGCGCTGAAACTCTAAAACATAAAAGAGAATACAATGAGAACATCGTCATGCACTCCTTAAATAAACCCAGAGAGTTATTTTCAATAGCTAAGTCACTCCTAAATGAACCAAACAACCATGTGGACGAAGATAAAATATCCCCATAAACCATTGCTGATCACCTCTGCACTAAATTCCCCTCAATACAACCCATAACAACTCAACACTCTGACCACTCATCCCACAATATCACCCCTGTTGTAACATGGGAAACGTTTGATCTGCCATCCCTAGATAACATTACTACCACAATAAAAATCCTCAATGCCTCTACTTAAGTATTAGACCCATGTCCAGTTTCATGGGTAAAAAGCACCAAGGAATCTCTTGGCCCATATATACAATCCTCCCTCCACACTGGAATTCTGCCAACTCCCTTGAAGATGACCTCTATTCAACCTATACTTAAAGGAACCAAACTTGACCCCACTATCCCCACATCATATAGACCAATATCAAGTATCCCCCTCCTGGCAAAGATAACTGAAAAGATTGTCCAAAAACAGCCTCAGAATTTCATTGATGATCATGCCCCCTTGATCTTTTCCAGCACAGTTTAAAAAAGAACCATGGGGTCGAAGCCCTTCTAACCTCCCTCCTAGATACAGTAATCCCATACATCCAAACTCCTACCCAAGGGTGTCTCCTAATCTTTCTAGATATATCCTCTGCATTTGACTTCCTTCCTCATAACCAGCTTCTTGACAGACTCCATGACATAGGCCTCAGAGGTACCACTCTCAACTGGTTCTGTTCATATCTGGACCACAGAATTCAACAGGTAAGAATTGGTGATAAATCCTCCCTGCCATTCATTCAATCTCAAGGTGTTCCTCAGGGTTCTAGCCTCTCCGCCCTCCTCTTCAACATCTTTTTCCAACCCATATGTAAAATCTTCCAAGAACACAAAATCCAATACCATCTCTGCGCAGACAACATCATGTTTTTTACCCCATTTAACACAAAAAAACCAAACTTCGCTAATATCAGCAATTACTTCAAGGAAATCAGAAACTGGCTCCAGCAACATAATCTGTTAACCTAACCAAGACAGAAACCCTCCATCTATTCACTGACCCATCCTACACTGCACCCTAAATCAATTGTCCTCAACGATTCCCTATTTCTGTTAAAACAGAGGTTAAATATCTTGGCATTATAATTGATCAGAACTTCACCTTCCAGGAACAAATAAATAGAACAACCCGCTCTATATACTTCAAAATTAGAACCCTTAGATACCTCCGCCCACTTTTAAACCCAGATTCCTTCCGGACCGTTTGACAAGCTGTAACTACCCCTACCCTTGATTACTGCAACCTTATATATCGCGGCCTTCCCAAACAGAGCACCTATCCACTCCAATTGGCCCAAAACACAATTGAGTTCTATGTAAACCGCCTTGAATTGTAGAAAGGCGGTATATAAAAGTTTTAAATAAATAAATACACTTTTTCTATGCCTGAACTCCACTCCCAGAGTGACTCACTTTTTAGGCACCTAAAGCTAGGCATCCAGCCTAGTCAGTTTTCAAAGCAGTTGATTTAAGTGCTTAGGCCCTCATACTATAACATAGGTTGCGGGGCTGTACGTTTTGCTGGGATGTGCAGCCTCACAATCCACCTAAACCCTATTCCCCTACCTATTCCCTTGCCGCCTCTCCCTAGATGTCCTGTGCTTCAGGACAGAGAGAGCAGGTGGGGGATGGAAGAGGGCGGGATCGGAGGCGGGGTGGGGCAGGCAGCTCATCAGCATGTACAGGGCCGATTCAGGTCACAGCCCTGTACGTGCTTGCGGGCCTGCTGGGCCGTACTGCTTATACTACCGCAGAGCTGGTATAAGCAATATATTTTGGTGAATCATGGCATGGCAGCCACCACTGGGGCTGGAGCTGGGTGCAGAGGGGCCCTTGTTGCTCGATCCAGGCTACGGGAGGCCAGCCGTGGGTCAGGCAGCGGGGATCTTGGGGTCCAGTCTGTGGTGCCTGTGGGGAGGAGGGGCATACCGGGCCATCGGGCAATCCCGATTTTGGCTCCATCGTCAGTGGCGATGTCCAGACGTCCTGCTTCCAGAATCGGGCTCCACACGTTCAGAGATACGTAGGCATCTAAATCCTTTGAAAGTTAACTGCAAAGTGCTAGACACTTGAAATTGTGTTTTGTAGTTTTCCTAACTGCATTTTTTATTTGTTACAAAGCACATGACACCTGTAAGGGAGCTGATTAAATATTTACTGCGCTGTATTATTTTTGGCATACAATTAAAAATATCTATTCTCAGTTCTCTGCAGGACACCATTTAAGGAAACATTTCCAAGAAACTAGTCTACAAAGAAGAGGAATACACATGAAAGATCGTTGCCTAGATGTATGTGCCCAGGTATGTTTAAAAATTTCAGTGTTATTCTTCAAAGCCTTGCATAACAAAAGGGAGTGTATCTGGGGGAACAGTTGTTCTATTCCAGCCAGGACATTGTCTGAAGTCTTCCCAGCAGGTCCTTCTTGCCGCTTCACCGTTTGTATTTCTGGAGGGTGCATTAGTTGCTATGAGGCAGAAGGCTTTTAGTTGCGCAATCCCATTGCTTTGGAATTTGGTTTTGTTAGAGATTCACTGTAGCCGAATTTCTTCATCTTTAGAAGGCAGTGAAGCTATGGCTACTTATTCAAGCCTCTGCTTAAAGGTACAGCAGAGGGCTATTGTTAAAGTGTTAGATGGAATAACTTTAGTTAGGCTTTGGATGGATTTGTGGGTTTTAGTATTTTGTGGATTTCATGTGTTTTTTTATTTGTTGTCTTGAGATGTAAACTGCTACTATGACCTTCTCATGGAATAGAGGACTATTAAGTACTTCAAATAAGTAAATAAAAACTGAACAATGAAAAATAAAAAGATAGGAAATTACTAACTTACATAAATATGCTCACCCCAAAGAAAGCAATTATATCGAACTGTGAACTGATCAGTTGTAGGTCAAAACAAAGAAAAGGCCTGAAGACATAACTTGAATAAAAATAAATATATGTCTTTTCTTTTTTTTAAATACCTGAAAACTAAAATTAGGATCAGGGCCAGTGTGACCATTAGGGGAACTAGGCAACTGGTGCAGGGGAGGTCCATTGCCACCGCTTTTGCTGCCGCAGTAACAGTGGCCACAAACAGCCCTGCAGTGTTTACCTTAAAACTTTGGTGCTATGGGGCTGCTTGTTTCTGTCCCCTGCCGACTTCCTGTTTACTCACGTATTTATCTATTTTGTTTAAATGTATTTCTATACCACCTTTCTACAATCCAAAGCAGTTTGCAATTAACAAACATGTAACAGAGCTTTGAAAGACACATTCTTTCACAGGGAACTAGAACAATAAGCAACTGCAGTACAATGGTTTAAACTCTGAACTAGTTACAATGTTAGTTCTAATGGTTAGATGTTGTTCAACTTATATATATATATATATATATATATATACAGGGTTATTTGGTTGCTGGTTTCTCAAGGTGCATTTTAGGGAGACTGGGACTCCGGGTCCGGGTTTATGTTATACTCATTTTGAAAGAGGTATGTTTTTAGCTTTTTTCTGAATTCAGATAAGTCTGAGTATCGTCTTAGTGGTCAGGTAAGGAGTTCATTAACGTGGGGGTGAAAGGGAAGAATGCCCGATTGCTCTTGATTTTCTGGGTTGCAATCATTAGAAGATTAAGGGGTATGTTTACTAAACTGCGCTCATGTGCGCGGCGCACATTAGCGTGCGCTAAGGTACCTTAGCGCATGCTAATGATGCATATTTGTGCCCCGCACAGGTGCGCGGCGCACTAAAGTGCACGCTCATGTGCGCGGCGTGCTACTGTGCGATAAAGGCGTGGAAAGGCTCCCGGAGGGCGGAGGAAGGCTCCCCAGGGGCGGAGAGAAGGGTCAATGGGTGGAGAGTGGGAGGGGAGAGGCTCCCCGCACACGAGCGGGGCTGAAATTCAAGTAAAAAAATACCGCGAGTGAAAACCTCACGGTAGAGCCGATTTAAAGGGAAGAGAAACCATTTCTGTCAGCAATGTACAGCAAAACCAGGGAAACCTACATAACAGTGATAAGTGTGATACATTTGCATGGAACAAAAGTGCAAATAAACATTAAAAATGACCCCAACAAAATTTAAAAAAATTATAATCAAGCTGGGCAATAGTAATAGTAATGGGAAACATCAAAAAACACTCCCAAGAAAGCCACAAAAAATAAATATGAATTTTAGAAGGGTCTACGCTCCGTCCCCATACAAGGTGAATGATCCCACAGTGAAATAGCACTGATCAGGGTTTCCCTCTCCACTGGACAGGTTACCTATGGCATGCACATGTTCCACAACAGCAGGGCGGGCAGGTTGGAATGGGCAACTGGACAGATGCTGGGAAAGGGGATACAGAGGGCTGCAGGCGGCACATGCTGTGGTGCAACTGGGGCACAGTGCAGACTAGGCAGATGCCTAGATGGCACTTAGGAATGCTGAAACTGAACAGCAGCCAAACACCAACTGATGAGGGCCCAACATGGGCACGAGAGTGTTTAGCACAGTGTCACAGGGGATAGTACCCAGCATGTACCCCCAAGGGCATAGAACATTGGCAGGCGGTGATTGGGGGATGTGCAGACAGATATGCAGGCACCCCTACCCCAGAACCCACACCATAGGCAGCTGCCTACCCGCACACAGGATGGCCTGAGACTGCGTACCACCAGCACCACCAGCAGAAGGGCATGTCAGCATGGTGGCACAGGGGTACTGGAGGTGGAGGGGGGCAGTGGCAGCTGCCCAGAGCAGACCATGGCCTAGCCCTGTGTAGGTGGGTGCAATGCACTGCAACAGACAGGCCCTGCCAGACAAACAGTCATGGTATCATCAGGGAATGCACTGTCTCTGTGGCAACACGGTGGTGCAGTGCACACAACCAGTGTGTTTGGAGACAGAAGGTCACAGGTTCAAGCCCCAGCTGGGGCTCCTGCCAATCCAGTCCCCATATTTTACCCACAACTATATCGTGATAGTAAAGACAAACCTTTATTGCAGAGAACATAAGCATGGCTCAAACACCTCTATTTTACCCTACAGAGCACAGACACCAGAAACATGCACATTACCTAGAGCAGATTCCCCCAAATGCAGTCCTGGAGGGCCACAAATCCTTCAGGGTTTATGCTGTCTCCAATCTACGGATGGAGCGGTACTGGTGGTGGAGGTGGCAGCAGCTGGTGGCAACAGCAGACCATGGCCTAGCCCTGTCCAGGTGGGTGCCGTGCACTGCAACAAACAGGCCCTGTCGGATGTACAGTCATGGACTCCCCAGGGAATACAGCATATCTGTGGTAACACAGTGGTGCAGTGCAAACAGACAGTGTGTGCAAGAACAGAAGGTCACAGGTTCAAAGCCCAGCTGGGGCTACTGCCAATCCAGTCCACATATTTTTCCCATAACTAAACCGTGATAGTAAGGACAAACCTTTATTGCAGATAACATATGCATGGTTAATACGCCTATATTTTACCCCACCGAGCACAAACACCATAAACAGGTGCATTACCTAGAGCAGAGTCTCGCAAATGCAGTCCTGGAGGGCCAAACACCATTCAGGTTCCATGCTGCCTCTAAAAAAGATGCCTGTGCTGCATATCTATGCACCACCCCCATGGTATGCAGATGTATCTCATGCATATTCATGAGGGACAGCATGAAAACCCGAACAGTGTTTGGCACACCAGGACTGGAGTTGGGAACCTCTGCCGTAAAGCAGCAGCCAACAGGGGCAGACACACCCACACCCACACCCACAGGCCCCATTGGCCAATGCCTCCTGGAGAGGCAGGACATTGGGCCCTGCGTGCATCTCCCAATAATAGCACTTGCATACTTTAGCAATGCCACCCTATACCTGGGTATACAGTACACAGCTATCAAACATTTGCTATGATTACTGGCAGATAGCAATTCCTACGTTAAGCACAGTTTGCTGATTGAGCTCCATTAGAGCAATCTTTCTGATGTCTGCGGTGTGTGCTTCAGGTCTGGTCTCTGACAGTGTTTACCACCCTGGGGAGTGACCCCCAACAGTATTGCGTACCATATCCATGCCTGTACTGTGCCCAGGACTGGTGTGGTAGCCAGGGCTGCTAAACTCCTCTATAGTAGCACAATGCTGGCATAGGTGTGGGAGTGTGTGTCTGTCTATCCAGTGTGTGATGGCTGCAAACACCCTCCACAGCCCACACTGCCAGCACTGTTGCCAGTATTGGCCTGCCAATGTGCATAATGAGGAGCAAGGTACCATGGGTATAGCCCGGACAGGGTGGCCTGGCCAGGATGCATCTGCACAGGGCATAGGGCAATGGCTGGGACATTGTAGTGCCCGGCCACCACCTACACAGACAGGGTGGCCACAGCATGTCCTGCTGGGAGATCACTCACACCCTGACTGTGCAGTGACCACGGCATGGCTAGGCACCCCCATACTGCTATATAGTATTTTTCTCATGTGATATTTATGGGTTTTCTTTTGGGACCCAGTCACTGACTTATCTGCTTGTTGTGTATGCTGACATCCCAGTTCTGGGTGCATGCATTTCCACCAGGGACATGCACTATGGACTAGCTAGCAGACTGTTTGCAGCTGGTATGTGTCTTGATGGAGCGCCTTGCAGGGGTCAGTGGCTAAAGGCTTGCTGCAGGAGCATATCAGATAGTGGTGGGTTGCAGCTTAGCATATCCAGGCCTAATGTCTGTCTACTATTGTGTTATGGATGTGTACAGGGCTGCATTGACTGTCCTGTAGGTATCTGTTCCCCAGCAGGACTGGGGTTGATGGCCCCCTCTACTGCCACCATTGCAGGGAGGTAGAGTGTGGAACTGTTGATGGGAGACCCTGTTTACCACCCTCAGCCCTGGAGAAGGGTGGTGGTACATAATCCTTCTAGGGGTCCATGGGGGCTACACCTGACTGAGACATACAGATTTATCCAAGGTGTGTCTGCAGAAACTACCTATCTCCCACATTAGCACTGCTGGGGACCTGCAGCATGGCCTATTTCTGCCATGGAAGGTGCTGTGGACCTGGTGCTGGGCGCCTCACCGCACCCTCAGAGTGAGCACAGTACCCGCACAATGTGACGGTGTGTAGCTACTCTGTGCCAGTAAAACACATGGTCAGTACCCCCTACCTGGCTGAGGTGCTGTGGGGGTGCACATGGTCAGTTCCCCCTACCAGGCCGAGGTGCTGTGGGGGTGCATACCCCATCTTGT
Organism: Ichthyophis bannanicus; assembly: GCA_033557465.1. Taxonomy (NCBI): domain Eukaryota; kingdom Metazoa; phylum Chordata; class Amphibia; order Gymnophiona; family Ichthyophiidae; genus Ichthyophis; species Ichthyophis bannanicus. Next base: position 113,933,060 of record CM066036.1, read on the forward strand.
GTTCATCTGTGGACAGCTGATTTGCATGTGCAGTGCAGCATGGGTACGGGTGGGCTAACCCTATCCTGGTGACCACAGCAGACTGTCTGTGTGGTGACATGCAGTCCTTCTGCAGCCAGCCAGGGGCTTGCTAGCAGCTATAGAGCTGTAGCCCACTGGTTACTTCACTGCCTGTGGTGCCAGAGGTCATGGGTTCAAACCCACAGTGGGGTTATTTGATAGGGCTGCTCAAAACATTATCTCTTTTTAATGTACATTATTGCTGTCAGCAAAAACACTCTCAGCATACTGTACCCATAAGGTGCCTCAGAGGGCGCCCTATAGGGCACCTTATGGTTACCGTCCATATAAGATGCACTATATGTGGACTTCTGGTTTGGCAATGAGCTGACCAGACGTGTCTTGATCAGCTCCGGGTAATTACCCCACGAATCTGCAACAAATCTTGACCTACACTGAAGATTGCCATTTCTATTGCTGCCTACGCTTAACATTTTGGTGAGAGCTCTGAGTTGGGCAGTTTTTGGAGCGTGGAGAGGCTTTTAAGGAGTGCAAACCCTGATGGCATCGAAAGCTCCCAGGAGGGAGAAGCCACGTGCAACAGAGGCCAAGATTGCCGAAGGGGCACCTACTAGCCCTAAGTCCGGCGACCGCTCTGAGCTGGTGGTCGAGGTGAGCACAGCGGTGGTGCATGCGCTAGAGGCTCGATTTCACAACCTGGCAGAGAGTTTGCAAAATCTTAACCAAAATTTTACGGAGTTTGCTGGATGGATGGAACAGGCGGAGGCTCATATATCAGACATCGAGGATACCCAACAATCCCTCAAAGCTAAAGTGACGGCACTCGAATCCCTCGTTAAGCAGCATAGCGAAAAGCTAGATGATTTAGAAAATAGAGGGCGCCGCAAAAATCTACGGTTTGTGGGGATTTCTGAATCAGTGGGGGATGGAGCTCTCTTTGGACACCTGCAGACTTGGCTCGATAAGCTGCTTGGAGGTATCGGGGAGAACCAAGTGAAACTGGAGCGTGTACATCAGCTGGGACCTCGGCGGGAGCAGGCACAGAGACCCCGAGCGGTCATCGCCCGATTTCAGGACTATCGGCAGAAGGAGGAAGTTTTGCGAGTCGCCCGCAGCCGCAAGATACCACAACAACCGACTGCTGAGCACATTCTCGTGTTTCAGGATTATTCTGCATTAGTAAGCCAGCAGCGTCGTGCCTTCTCCTCTACCTGCGCTCAGTTGTTTGCTAAGGGGATACGATTTTCGCTGCTGTATCCTGCCCGCCTGCGTGTAGAATACCAGGGCCGTCCAAAGTTTCTGGCAACACCAGCGGAAGCCGCTACTTTCTTGGACTCTCTAAATACCCCAAGCGATGAGTCTACATGAGGGACGCTTTGATACGTGCAGCAGGACTCTTGTGGTGTGACTGGCGGGCTCAGGTTTACCTGCTGACTGCCATGGAAGCGGCTGCAATTGCTACTGTGGACCTGACTGCTTTTGCAACTACTTGAATTGTCTGCAGGGTTATTTTGAACCTTTTTGAATGGTCTGCATGGTTACTTTGAACTTACTTGAATTGTCTGCATGGTTACTTTGAATCTACTTGAATTGTCTGCATGGTTACTTTTTTACTTTTTCTTTTTTTGGAGTGGCTGATTTGTGAGGCTGACGGATTAGTCCTGTGCATGGCTGTTGTTTCTCTTCGGGGTTGGTGCTTATGGATAGCTATAGTTGCCTTTTTTATTATTATTTTTTTTATTTTGGGCCACAGCCCCTTACTTTCTTTGTAGTGCTGTAGGATCCAGCACCCGGGGGTTGGGGCTAGTTGTTCATTGGTTCGGCTGTGGATAGCGGGGAGAGAGGGGGGCCTAGGCTATGTGATTGACTGCATGGTTCCTTGTCATGATTGGCTGGGGCTTCTGATGGGCGGGCCCCGTTACTGGGGAGCGATCCACTTAATGGCCTTGCTTGATTGTGGCGGGGGGCCCGGCTTCGGCTGCGGCGTGGAGATTGAGGGGCTTGCTGAGAGGAGAGGGGCCTCATTTTAGGGGCTCAGTCTGTCCTTCCTGAAGATTGGGAAGATGCTCCTATTAGCGTTGGTCTTTTGGAGGGGCTCCCACCAGGCCATTGGGTTCCCTCCCAGGTAATTTGGGGACTTGAGAAGGGGGAGAGAGTTAGGGGGCAGTGTGACTGGGCACGAGGTTGTTTCTATGGTGTGAGTGTGGTATGTTTGGGTGAGACTGCTGGTCCTACATTGCTTTGTCATTGTTGCTGTGTGTGTGTCCTAGTTTTTTTTATTAGAGCCAAGTGGCTGTGTATCTGTTGTGTGGGTTTATTGCTCGTAGGGAGGGGGAGGGTGGGGGACCGGTTCGTGGATTCGTAGAGGAGGAGTGAGGTAAATTTTATTTACGCTGCTGGGCGGTGCCCTATGGGTTCCATCACGGGGGGGTCCCCTGGGGGTAGCTTTTAGCCATATAGGCCTAGGGCATTGAGCCCAGATAGAGCCCTGCGGAAGGGGGTAGAACGGGCACTATACGACCCGGCAGCTCTGGGAAGATCTGATCGGGAGATGGGGAATTGGTAGGGTGGGGGGTGTAGAGGGGGGCAGAGTGGAGGCGGCTGCCTTATCCATTCGACTAGAGATCTTGTAGGAAGGGGCAACAGCCGGGGATCGGCCCTTGGGGGTTCCTTTTGTGAGTGATCTTATACAGGGGTAAGGTTGTTACTAGGCTCCTTATGGGGTGGAGGGGATAGAGTGGACCTTATGGCAACAGTGGTTGGGTTAGGTGGAGCTTGGGGAGGGGTAATCCCGAATGCCAGTGGAAGTTTGTCCGACCGGGTGGGTGGACTAGTGGGAGATGGAGGAGGGGGAAGGGGGGTGAGGGGGGGAGGGAAGGGGGGAGGGGGGAGAATACTCCATAACGTTTGTCTCATGGCGCTGTACCTTCCTATTTCTCGAGCGAGAGAGGTTCCAGGCTGGGAGGACCTCTTTCAAACAAGTAGAGTTCGTTCTTTGGTGGAACCTTGACGCTGCCCTGTGCCCCTGAAGATTGTTACTTGGAATGTGTGCGGGCTGGGGAATCCGATCAAGAGATATAAGGTATTACAGGCCCTAGCCCGCCAACAATGCGACATCGCCCTCTTGCAAGAAACTCACCAGACGGCTGAAGAGCATAATAAACTATGTCGGTCCTGGGTGGGACAAGTTTGGGGCTCTCCTGCTAACGGGAGGAAAGGAGGTGTTGCTGTCTTGTTCCATAATAGGGTCCGCTTTACGTTGGACTCTGTTGTAGCCGATGATATGGGCAGGTACCTCCTCCTTTATGGTCATCTCGAAGGGAAACCGGTGACTATCGGGAATCTTTATGGGCCGAACACGTTCGATCCTCACTTCTTTAGTGGCTTGGCGTCTCGAGTGGAACAACTTCCGGACTGCCCCTTGCTCTTAGGGGGGGACTTCAACGGTGTCCTTGATGTCGATTTGGATACCTCGAGAGAGGGGGACGGGCAGGATAGAGTTCCCATGACCCGAATGCTACAGCGATTTTGGAAGCGTTTAGATTTGGTGGACCCCTGGAGGTTGCTTCACCCTCTGGAGAGGGACTATACCCATCAGTCCCGGGCACACGGCACTAGCGCCCGTATTGACTATATTTTGTTATTGGGGGGGGCTATTTGCTCGGACGGGAGAGACTCAGATCGCCCCCCTGGAAATTTCTGATCATGCGTTGGTATGGTTGGAGCTACACTGGGGGGAGGAGCAGTCCTCTCGGACTCGGCTCTGGCGCTTTCCCTTAGACCTCTACCATGATGTCCAGTTCCACCACTTTATTCGCCAACGCTGGCAAGAATTCTTGAGTGATCACCAATGCCACATGGGGGACCCGGAGTTGGTTTGGGAGACGGCGAAGGTGGTGCTACGGGGCGATATCATTGGCTTCGCGGCCCGGAAACGCCGGATGATTGCTGAACGTATCATTCGTTTGGAGCGGCGGGTTCTGGGCTTACGTCGGCTGTGTGCTCGTGCCCCACTGGCTGCGAATAAAAAACGTTTATGGGAAGCTCAAGTAGATTTGAATGAATTGCTCCATCAACGGGCAAAGAAATCTTTCTTTTACTACCGATACCAAATGTATTGCCATGGGGATAAGGCGGGGAAGCTATTGGCCCGGTGTTTGAGAGGGCAGCGGGGTTCTTCCTTGGTAGCGGCTCTTCAGGACGATGCGGGTAGACTGCACAGAGAGAGTGGGGGGATTACTCAAATTTTTCGGACATTCTTTCAATCTGTGTATGAGGCAGAACATATGCCGGGGGCGGAACTCTGTGACTACTTGGAGGGTTTAGATCTACCCCAACTCATGGCAGACCAACGGGCGACGCTGGAACAGCCCCTGACATCACAGGAGCTACAGTCTGTCATTTCTGCAGCCTGTTGTTACAAATCGCCCGGCCCGGATGGTCTTGGCGCGGAGTTTTATAAGATCCTCGGGGAGGCAGTGGGCCCAGTGTTACTAGCGGTTTTTGGAAGTCATGCTGAGCGGGGGGCCTTTCGTTGGGGGAGTAACCACGCTCACATTGTGTTGATCCCCAAGCCAGGCAAAGATCCACTGTCGGCCACCTCTTATCGTCCCATTTCTTTGCTTAATTTTGATATGAAACTGTTTGCAAAGATCTTGGCTATCCGGCTGGAGGATGTGTTGGAACATCTGGTGCATGACTCACAGGTGGGCTTCGTTAAAAGTCGCTATGCTGTGCGGAATTTGAGGAAAATTTTGGCTTCCCTGGAGTGGGTACACTACCGCCGGTTGCCTTCTCTGTTGGTCAGTTTTGATGCTGAGAAGACATTTGATCGGGTGAACTGGGAATATTTGTGGTGTCTCTTACCAAAATACGGCCTGGGCACTAACTTTTGTCAGATGGTAATGAGTCTTTATGCTCAGCCGACGGCTGAGGTCGTATGTAATGGAGTACTTTCGGAAGCCTTTGATTTGGGCCACGGGACGCGACAGGGCTGTCCTCTCTCCCCTCTTTTGTTTGTTTTCTCTCTCGATCCCTTGATACGGACCATTGAAGCCTCAAGGGAGATACCGGGGATACAAATCGGGACACAGGGATTCAAACTTTCTGCCTTCGCCGTTGACCAACTAGTACATTTGCTCTCCCCGGAGCGGTCCCTGCGGAGTCTGATGACAGAATTTGAGAGATTTGGGAGGATTGCGGGGCTGCGAATTAATAAGGAGAAATCTGAGGCCCTCGATGTCCTGGGTAATTTGCGAGCTACGTGGGATGGAGAGTTCCCATTGAAATGGGCGTCTGATGAGTTCATATACCTAGGTATTGTGTTGCCCCGCCACCCTGCTAGGCTGTACGGCCATAACTTTGATCGCACCCTGCGGAGGTTGCAGACGCAGTTGAGGGCATGGGGGTCCCTTCCATTGTCACTCTCTGGGAGAGTGGCGGCGGTGCAGATGGTGGTGTTGCCCCGACTCCTCTACTGGTTGCAGACTTTGCCAGTATGGTTGCTTCGTAGAGATTTGCGACGTCTTGAGGCTTGCTTTCACTTCTTTCTTTGGAAGGGAGGTAGGGCACGCATTCCGTGGTCTTGGTTATTGGGGAAGTGGTGTGAGGGGGGATGGGATTTCTGGATTTGAAGGCTTATGCCCTAGCTTGCCAGACTAGGCATGTTGGGGATTGGCTGGGCGAGACAGCCTTCTTCATGCCCCGGGCCCTTGAGGAATGTTTTGTGGCCCCACTAACCCTATTGGGTGTTCTTCATGGAGCAAACCATGCCCTCCCTTGTTATCTAGTGCAGAGTGTGCTGATTAGCTTGGCTAAGCGGACCTGGCAATATCTTAATGCGCGCTGGGGCACCCCATGGCATGTCTCTAGTTGGCTGCTGCTGTGGGGGAACGTCTCATTCACTCCGGGTTCTGAATCGGCGATTTTCCAAGACTGGTACGGGCGGGGTTTGAAGCTCCTTGGGCACCTAGTAGAGCCGTCCGGAAACTGCAAATCTTTCCTGACGCTGAGTCGGGAATATGATTTGTCTTCCTGACACTGCTATGCGTATATTCAGGTGGCCCATTATGTGTCCTCCTTATCAAGGGCTGCCTTACAGATTGAGCGGTCCGAGCAGATACTGGAATTCTTTGGGTTGGGGGGCGATGCCCCGGTGTCGATTTCCGCCTTTAAATCCCGAGTGGCAAAGCTTGTTCCCCCTCCAGACTATCGGGGGGTGGAGGAGGACTGGGCGGGTGAGTTGGGCAGTGAGGTGCCTCAGGGGACGGTGCGCATCGCTTTGCGCCATATAGTCAGCCTGGCGCAGGGGATGCGTTGGAGGGAGATACAATTCAAGTGCCTCACTAGGGCTTATTTTTCTCCGAGGCGGGCGCTACGTAGCCGGCTGACGACTGATGGTAGCTGCCCTCGCTGTCTGGAGCCCATGGCGACCCTGCTGCATATGTGGTGGGGCTGCAAGTGTTTGGAGCCCTACTGGGCTAAGATTTGCTCCTTTCTAGGGGGGTTGCTTCGGCGGAGATTGCGGTGGTTGGGCCCTCTTGTGGTGTTGGATTGCATACCTCCTAATTGCCCAGCGAAGAAAGGGGAACGTTTACTGATTCGTAAAGCCTGTCTGGTGGGGAAGGCGCCGATTCTTCGTCTTTGGAGAGACTCTCAACCTCCCACCTTCGGGGAGTGGAGGAATTGTTTCCATCAAATGATGCGGATGGAGCACTGGTGGGCACGGGGCAGTGTCAAACGTTGGACGGCCTTTATGGCAGTCTGGGAGCCTTATATTCAACAACTGGGGGCCCGGAGCCGGAATGAGATTTTACAGGGGGGCAGTTGAGGAGATACTATGGTTTGGGGTACGGAGTGGGTAGGATGGGAGGTGAGCAGCGTGGGTTAATGGAGCCGGGGGGGGGATGGGGGGATGGAGGGAGCTGGGGGGGAAGGGGGGTAATCTGATGGGGGAAAAATGTTATAACCCACCTTCTCTGTTTTTGCGTTGTGATGCCCGGGGGGATCAGAGTACACCCCTCCCCCCTTGGAAATACATATGTACTGTTTTGGTTATGTGTTGGTGGTATATAAATAAAGTATTTTAAAAAAAAGATGCACTATATGTTATCCTGTGGAGCGACTTATAGGGTGCCCTATAGGGGACATTTTAGGGTGCCGTGGCGGACAGTGCACTATATAATGTGCCCTATGGAGTGCCTTATAGGGTGCCTTATGCGGTACCTTCAGTTATGGCACGTGAGGGAGTGTTTGCTGGCAGCAATTAATAAAATACAAATAAAGTGCTGCAGGAAACAATACATACATTGCAAAGCTGATGCCTCAGCCAGCCTTACGTATTAGGCACACTGGGGAGCAAACTCATGACCCCTGTATCAGCAGTCAGTGCCTTAACCATTGTGCTACACTGCTGTTCCTCTTTGCATGTCAGCGCACCTACTTCAGATTTCCATGCGTTTAAATGCACAGTGCTGCCATCAAACACAGTGCTATGACCTTGCTGTGCCTCATAGGGCACCCTATATGGCGCCCTATAGGCCACCCTTTCAGCAACATTGTAGGGTGCCGTGGCGGACAGTGCACTTTAAAATGTGCCCTCTGGGGTACCCTATGAGGCGCCTTATGCAGCACCTTATGTTACAATACTTTGAGGGTGTGTTTGCTGGCAGCACTAATTAAAATAAAAATAAAATGCCCCCTACAGCAATATTACCTATAACAGGTAATGCCTCAGCCAGTCTTCTTCATTAGGCACAGTGGGGGATTGAACCCATGAATCCTGCATCATTGGTCAGTGTCTTAACCATTGTGCTACACTGCTGCTCCTCCTTGCATGTCAGCGCATCTACTTATGATTTTCATTCCTTAAACTGCACAGTGTTGCCATCAAAAACAGTGCTATGACCTTGCGGTAACTCATACGGCACCCTATAAAGCGCCCTATAAGCAACATTGTAGGGTGCCTTGGCAGACAGTGCACTTTAAAATGTGCTCTCTGGGGTACCTTATGGGGCACCTTATGATACAGTGCTTTCAGAGTGCGTTTGCTAGTGCCAGTAATTAAAATAAAATTCATATGCCTCAGACTGCAATATTTCCTTTAACAGGTAATGCCTCAGCCAGCCTTCTTTATTGGGCACAGTGTGGGATTGAAACCATAATCCCTGCACCATCGGTCAGTGTCTTCACCATTGTACTGTGGCTCTGTTCCTATGTGTGCACATCAGCGCGCCACTTATGCTTCCTGCGCAATTTTCTCATGCGCTAATGTGCGTGGCGCACATGAGCGCACAGCGCACATTAGCGCATGATTAATCCCGGTTTGCTTTTTCATACTGAGACACCCACTCCTTATATGGCATCCCGCACAATAGCGCGGCGCGCACCTAACGGGGTTTTAGTAAACATACCCCTAAGAGTGGTGTTTATTCATGACCTTTGGGTGTGGAGTTGGAAACAAGAGTCTGGAGGCAGGTTGCAGATTGCATGTGTAGGATTTTAAAGATCACGGTAAGGACTTTGTGTTTACTTCTGGTGGGAATGGGAAACTAGTGGAGTTGCATTAGTATTGGGGTGATGTGGTCTCTATGGGGGGCTCCAGTAATTATTTGTGCTGCCATGTTCTGGGTCATTTGTAAGTTACGGAGAGTGTGTTTGGGGAGACCCTAGTAGATGATATTACAATAATCCAGAGCAGATGGTTCAGAATAGATCTGCGGGAAGAAGGGGTGGAAGTGTTTCAGGGTAGTTAGTTTTTGGTAGACAGAGGATGTTGTTCTCTTTATGTGTGATTGGAAGTTTAGTTGTTGGTCAAGTGTTATATCCAGATATTTTATTTCGGTTTTGATTTTGATTTCCATATATTCAAGTCTCATTGGTGGGGCCCCTCACACAACCATGCCCCCTCTACAACCATCTTCCAGTAGGGTTGCCAGCTCAGAGGTAGAAACATCCATACCTTCTTTTCCAATCTCCACCCTACCTTAAACAAAACTTAGATAGTTTAGAAGCAGGCACATTCTTAAAAAGAAATTCAGATACATCAATGCAACTATATGTTTAAAATTTAATATTGATATATAAAACATGTACAACTGCAGATACATGCTGCTATCAACCTTGACAGATGGTCATCATTGCTCTTCACTCCAGCCCTGGTTTTATTTAGCACACTACCCTGCAGTCACCTGATGTCCCTGCTGACTTCCCTAAAAAAAGCAAGAATAGAAGCCCGTGCAGGCAGTGGGGTTAAAACCAGGACTGGATCAGCCTGTTCTGAAATATAGAGCCAGCTGGCAACCCAGTTGACCATGTGAAAACTAGAAACATAAAATGTGATGGCAGAAAAAGACCACACAGCCCATCCGTACCAGCTGGTGAGATCTATGGCCCCTTTCTCTCCCTCAGAGATCTTCTGTGCCAGTCCAATGCTTTCATCTGTTCAGATACTGGTTGGGCTTTTTTGAATCGTATACTATACACTTATGTATGGTTGATCAAAATGCACTTCTGAGTGTCATCGATGGCTGACCTGGGAAGCTCTAAATATTTAATGTATGATACAGAATGAAAAACATCACTGTGGCTATAGTACTGGCTGTGTAACATCCATGCTTGTAGTAAAGTAATCTGGCTACCATAGAGGAATAGGGCCTGAGTTTATCCTGATTGATTTATATACAGTATGTTGCTAAGTCAAAGTAGAGTGGAGGGGTACCCTACTGGTTAGAGCACTGGCTTTGTAACCAAAAGACTAATGTTCAATTCCTGCTAGAACTCCTTGTGGCCTAGGGCAAGTCACTTAACCCTCCATTGCCTTGGAAAAAAGGACTGGTAATCTACTTCCAGCCACATTGCCAAGAAAACAGAGGAGCTACTGGTTTGCCAATTCAGCACTGACACAAAAGCACACATTGCATTTGCTAGGTCAAAGCAGTGCCAAAAATGATTTCATACACTAAGGCCCTGATTCTGAGAGGTGAATAGCAGGGCTGTACGTCCCAGTGGGATGTGCAGCCCTGCTATCCATCTAGCCATTATGTGACAACACTCTCTCCCCATACTCACAGAGCCGCTGTGCAGGGAGACCCAGACGGGGGCAGTATGGGGCAGAGAGTAGGTGGTGCGGGGCGGGCCAGTCAACTGGACGTACAGGGTGGATTCGGGTCATGGCCCTGTATGTTGAACAGTCTCCAGGAGGGTGCCCAGCTTATTACACCAGCTCAGTAGTAGTAGTAGTGCTAGTAGTAGAGGTGGGATCAGCACAGGGTGACTATGTGATCTGGCCCGGCAGCCCTCAGGGAACAATGGAGCGGCAGAATTCATTACTCAAACTCTGGAATTTGTTACCAAAGGATGTAGTAAAAGCTGTTAGTGTAGCTGGGCTTGGAAAAGTTCCTGGAGGAAAGGTCCATAAACCATTATTAAAGAGGACCTAGGTAAACCACTGCTTGCCCCAGTAAAAGTATTATGGAACCTGTGTGTCTTTTTTCGGAACCTGCTAGGTATTTATGACCTAGATTGGCCACTGTTGGAAACAGGATACTGGGATTGATGGACCTTGGTCTGACCCAGTATGACATTCCTTATGTTCTTATGTTGTTATAGGTGAGGACCTGCCGCTTGATGCTGGCTCTCACTGCCCCCACCGAGGGTAGGGTGGCGGGGAAACGGTATCTGGCACTGCAGTGGGCTGGCTGTGCTGTGAAGTGGATGTCTCCTGTGGGGATCTAGGGGCATGCCAGACCATCTCTATGCCTGATCCTGCACGCACAGGAAGTCTGGCTCCCACGGTGCAGAATCGAGTACAGTGGAGCCTGTCCTGGTCCGGGACGTGCCCCTTCCTGGATCAGGCCTCACAGGTCATGTAAACATGGCTATAGTGTGAGAAAAGCATATTGGGGAAAAAGCCAGCATGGACCAAATGCAGGTAGTGCAAAAAATTCCTTGTGCAATCTGCATACCATGCATGAGTGGGCATGCCTGTAATGTGCAATTTCCATGAGTGTTAACAACACATGGGGGCTTGTTTACAAAGCCGCGGTAGCGGTTCGTGATCATTATCGGAGCCACGATAACGTTTGCGAACCGCTACCGCGGCTTTGTAAACAAGCCCCAAGGTAATCACGCATTTTGCAGACATCTTGGGTGCAGCTTATGCCACCTCAATAATGTTCGCTGTAAGAGCAATGTTACCATGCCACAATCTCAGCATTTTTGTCACATTATCTGCTGGCGAAATGCTGTAATGTCCCACCAATAGATAATGCGTGACTTTTGCAGCTAATGCAGCACTATCTGCACTGATGCCAAGCATTTGCTGCAGAGAGCTAAGGGCTAATAATTATTTGTATTCCTTGTAGCCTTAGTTTTTGGCTTTTCTCCTGGCAGCTTCTTTTTGTTCTTTTGTATTTCTGTCTCAAATCCGAACCAGGACTGGGAGTGGGATCTGGTGCTATGAACCTTTATAACTGCTTGGAATTGTTCCTGACTTTTCATCGCGACTATTTATAGCTCGACAGTAAACAGTTTTCTAACTTCAGTATTTCCCATGATCTGTTTTATCGCCTGTTTTCTCTCTTGTATTTCCTTTCTCTACTTCTCCTCTGACTGTGCTTTCCTGTGTTGCTGTCTTTCTCTTCCTGAACTTTTCTCATTGTTGTCTAGTGTCTTTTATCTTCCTTTCTCTCGCCTTACCCCTTCTTTTTTCTCTCCATTCCTCCTTTTCCGCTTTTCTCCTATCTCTGCCCTTTTCTAGTCTTATCCCTTTTTTCTTCTCGTTGTCTTTCTCCCTCACTCAGCCTCTGTCAACAGACATGCTGACTAACTCAAAAGGGCAGCATTGCAGTCCCCTAGCTTGGCCCACCAGGCAATCCCCCTGCTTACCCACCCTATGGAGTCTGTTCTGTTTTACACAGGTGCTAGGTCATTGTATCACTGTCAAGAGGTTTCTACAAATATTGAATCTACTATAAACGATATTGTAATTATTAAAATAAAATACATTTAAATGCATGCACCTTGCTGCTTATTTATGCCTGGAACAAACTACCTGAGTCGATACGTCAGGCTTCATCTCTGGCCCTTTTAAAATCCAGGCTAAAAACTTACCTCTTTGGAGAGAGAACAAGATGGCATCTTATTAGGTTTACTGCACTTACCACTCCAGGGTGTTCCTGTTCCCAGCCATATGTGCCATGGGCAAGAAGTGAAAGTCCAAGCTCCAACCCTCCGGAGTTGGATTTTTCATGTTGGTGACATGGCGGACACTCTTGGATTTTGGTTAAGGCTTTGTCCCATCAGGCAATACTTCATTGGGGCCAGCAGTGCTCATGTTGTTGGCCTTGAGTGGGGTGTCTCTTAGCCCTGAGGATAGGACCACTTCACCGAGACCCGCAAGCTGTGTTGACAGGGTCATGGCTTTCATGATGGATTCCCTGAAGGCAGGGGGATTGGAAGAGAGCATGGAGGAAGCTCCCACGGCAGCGTCATCCCCGCTAGAAGAGTGAGGATTGCCAGCCACCGCTGCCGCTGTGAGAGAGTTTGGCCCCACTGTCGGTGAAGAACTTGCATCTCCTGGGTCCAGTAGCATTGCAAAAACCAGTGGTCATAACATTGGATACATTGTGGGATGCAGCGGCTATGATGATCTCCTCACTCCTGGCAATAGCAGGTACATTTTGTCAAGAATTGACTAATTTAAAAGAATCAGGGCAGGTTCTGTTTCAAGAGCAGGCGCAGAATGCTGCTAGGCTGGCTCTCCTGGAAGCCTGTCATGGTGAGCTTCAACAGCTAGTGGATACACAGATTAAAGACCCTACCATCACGGCATGAAAGTTAGAGTATTTGAAAAACATTTTCCAGAAGGAATAATTTGTGGTTTGTCAACTTTCCCAAGTCTCCTTTTCTTGCTCTGGCCGAGAAGGTCAAAAAGTTCCTTTAGGATGTCTTGGGAATGTCTGGAGAAAATCTACCAGCGGTTAGAGCACAGTACTTTTCCATGAAGACAGTGCCTGGGTCTGCTGAAGAAGAGCAAGCATAGCCTCATCAGTGGTTGTCAGACTTAACTGGGTTCTTAGAGAGCTCACTGGACATGGTTACAGGTAGAAACACCCTGGTTATCAGTTTTGCTCTTGAGATGGACCATAACACTGCATTTATATTTTTGTAACATGCATGTATTGTTTTTGGGGGCTAAGATACAAATTTTTCCTGATTTTTCGAGGACAACCCAAAAAAGATGCAAGGACTTCTTGGAATTGAAACATATGGTCATTGCTTTGGAAGAATCTTTTCTGTTAAAACTTCCTTGTAGGTGTTTTATTTTCCTGGGTGGTAAACAAGTCCTTTTCTTTGTCCCAAAACAATTGGCAACCTTTCTGCTTGGGTGTGAGGGAATAGCCATGAGATAATAATTTTCCTTTCCTAATGGGATAAAATTATTCTGTCCTAGTTCTTGTTCTCTTAGCTCACTTTGTGCTCTAATATTGATACAAGAATATGTACATTTCCTCTTAATGTATTTTGTTTGTTTGTTTCTGAATTGTTATTATTGTAATGTCCTTGTGGATTACTTTATTCTCTTTGTTGGGAATTTTTTTGCTTTGTAAAAAACTAAAACCTCTCCTCTTCAAGGCCATTTTTGGATGCTGATCCGTGTAGTCTCCTGCTCTCTAGCTATGTGCTTCCTTACAATTCCCCTAGTCATATCCTAATCCCCAGCTGTTGTGTTGTCTGTCTTAACTAGATTGTAAATTCTGATGAGCAGGGACTATCTTTTACTGGACAGTTAATGTTGAGCAACGTTTACTTTGGTATACTAACGGTATGGTATATAACACAAATGGGGTAATTTTATAACAGGTTGCCTATGTGTGAAGGCCACGTGAGCACCAATTTATTTGCCTATTTTTGAAGACACATAGGGGCCTAAAATACACTGGGTAAACTCTGAAATCACTGTTAAAGAGAAGCAATAGACATTTACAAGCAGGCCTAAATTTATTTATTTATTTATTTATTTTAGTGTTCTTTTATACCGCACTCTTTTTCATCAGCGCGGTTTACATTAAACAGAAATACTCATTGCAAGCAACAAACTGTGATGAGTTTACATATAACAGGAGAATTCAACTGGGAATTTAACTTTGGGAAACTTTGTACATATTTGTAAATTTTTTGTAAAAACTTAGTACATATTTGTAATGAACCTGTATACTTATTGAGACTTTATACATATTTGTAAATGTTATACATATTTATACATATTTATACATATTTGTAAATGTTAGCTCATAAAGTGTATGGGTAGGTGCATATTTTATAATTCACATAAATGGCCTTTTATAAAAATCACACCCCGTGTAAATGTAAATGCATTGATTTCATGTCACGAACTTTCACTGTGGGCATGCAAAGTGGCAGAGTCTGAGCAGATCATAGGCAGGGCAAATAAATACTCATGTTGATTATAAAATACTCAAATTTACATGCACACGTGCAAAATGTAGGCCTCGTTATTTGCACCATTTCTAAGGCTGGTATAAATAAATGCCCCTTAAATGAAGGCACATTTTCAGCCACTTATGTTAGTATTTTAGAAAGAAAAGCAGGCACCTGCTTTTCTTTAAAACATAGACTTGAAATAGACACAATTTGGCTGCCTTAAATTAGGTGCCTGTTACAAAATTACCCTCCATGTGCCACTTTAATAGCTAATGCAACTTAGTAACTAGGCCCCAGCTTGCACTATACTATGTTAGCTGTTTAACATGGCAATTGATACATGTTAACAGTGTGGCATTATGTCAACAGAATGTTAAATGTTAGCATACACTAAGGACTACATTAAACAGCTAATGTGGAGATTGCCATTAGTTAATGCATAGGATGTTACTGTCTGTTAACTACAAGAGGTGCAGCTAATTTTACAAAGGCTTTTTTCTCATGTATGCGCCTGTACTGTATATGCACATAAAAGGCCTCTTATAAAATGACCACTTGTTAGATGCAATTAGGAAGGCATACGTATCTGACTTTCAAACAGACTCGTTTAGGTGAGAAGTATGGACAGTCCCTGCAGAGCTCCTGGCTCTACTGGACTGACTGGCCGAGTTGTTGGTACATTGCTTGTATCCT
Organism: Ichthyophis bannanicus; assembly: GCA_033557465.1. Classification (NCBI taxonomy): domain Eukaryota; kingdom Metazoa; phylum Chordata; class Amphibia; order Gymnophiona; family Ichthyophiidae; genus Ichthyophis; species Ichthyophis bannanicus. Next base: position 113,948,219 of record CM066036.1, read on the forward strand.
CTCTCTTTTATCATTGGAGGCATGACTTTCGTTACTTTTAATACAGGCAGGGATACTCTCCTTCTGAGACAGTGAGGCATTGGCAGGTTTTGCACAGACATCAAGCCTCTGCTCTATTCCCCTATGCTATTGCTCTGAGTCTGTTGCTCCCTCTGGATGGTGTGAGGGACTGTGTACCAAAGACACTGGTCCACATGGCAGATGCTCTTTTTCCCATCTGGTGCAGTGACTGTGTGCCAAAGACAAATATCTACTTTGGGTGTAGTTTATATATAACTTGAATGTTCCATCCCAGAGGAGTCTCCTCTTGGTATGATATGACTGGCAGCAAGAACCTCCCCTGTTCTGGAAAATGTTGGGCTTTTTCCAACCTTCACTCTAGTAACTTAGTAAGGACACTGGATGGTGTTGCTGCTCATATAGTAACAAACAATCTATCTCTATATAAAATATCTAAATCTATGTGAATACTTGCAAATTGTATGCATTTTATTTACACCTGCTATATAGTATTTTATAAAAGACATGTACATATAGTGACTCTGCCCATTCTTTGCTATGCTTTTACAAAATTTGATAGTATACTTCATCAAATATCCCAAAGCATGTTACAGATAGCAGATACAATAATAATAGTAATACTATCTCCCTACTTCTCCAACCCCTCAGTCACCTACAGTAGTCTCCTGACAAACTTCAATGAATTCATCTTCACTCAACTAGCAAGTGCTAGAATAAAAAACACTTTCAATGCTTCTCAAAACATAATACCAAGCACTGCAAATGTCTATGAACTGGTGGTACACTGCAATCTGACATTTCCTAGCACTGAGACCAAAACTTGTAAACTCCTTGAAGGCTCAGAAATATAGAAACATGTCAGCAGAAAAAGACCATATGACCTATCTAGTCTGCCCTTCCATATCAACTACTATAGGTTTTTTTTTTCCTTTTGAGATACTCTGTGTTTGTCCCATGCTTTATGCCACGGAGGTATTTAAAGATCTCTATCATATCTCCTCTATCCCGTCTTTCCTCTAACATATACAAAGTGATGAGTCAGAAGTCAGAATTGAATCCATGCCTCCATTCAGAGACCAGAACACCCTTTTGGGGAAAGAAAACAATTCCTTGAGTCTGGCACCTTAGACTACTCGGTTATCCTGGCACCCTAAGCAAATCACTTACAGTAGGTGCAGAGGCCCATTCAAGACTAAAGCTTGAAATGTCAGAAACAGAATCTGAAGGTGAAGCCACTATTCAATTTGTAACCAATGGAGCACAGCCAAAATTGGAATAAAATGATCTGTTGACTTCTTATGCTGCCCAAACTCTGTCCAATATATTCCTACTGTATAAATATGTGCCTGCTTGTACCGTGCATATTTTTATGCATGCTTTGCCGGTCTGCACAAACTAAAATTTACCAATTAAAATGGATGCCTGAAACAAATAAAAAAAACCACCTTAAAATTGGGAAAAATTCATGAAAAAACAGCCTAAAACCAATGGAAATTTACTTGCTTGTGAAAATTCCTAGCAAAAAAAAAAAAATAAAAACAGAAATAACTATTTGCGTTATGTCACATTGGTAGGAACACAAACAACAAGGTTCATAGTTTTCATGTCATTTTAAAATGACAGCACATCACTATTTTTTATATGCTTCTTTGAAGCCTTTCCTTCTTGATGCCTTCCTCTGACCTAGACCGATAATGTTACAACAAAACTTCATTATTTGCTGTTTGCACTTATTTCGTGACTGACATTATTCCACAAAGCCCTATTTATAAAAGGAATTGTTTTCCGACTAACGTTTCCAGTTATTAGACATGAGTACCATTAATTTTTATGTCAAACCCTTGCTTTCTTCAGCATTGTGAAAACAGAGATTTGCAAGTTGGGTTCTATGTCTCAGTCTATGTAAAAAAAACAACCCTAAGCGTGTGTCCTTAAAGTCCGGACAAGGCCAAGGGGCATGATAGAATAAATGTATAGTGAGGTGCCATTTCATTATGTTTTCATCTTCAATGTACATGAACTTCATTGTAAATTAGATTGGGTTAATTTTACTGGGGAGAGGGGGGATATGTCTATGTGTTTATATGTTAATATAAAATAATATTGGAATCACTCTTTTTCAATTATATACGATATGTATCTATCTATCTATAGATTTTTATAATTTTATAAAATTTATTTCTGCACATATGCTAATATATAATTCTAAACTACCTTGTCTAAAATGACTGACTATATATAGTCGGCTCATCAAAACAAATTACTGTAGTGTGTGATGACCGCAGAGGGTATAGCTGACAGGTTTTGTAGAGAACCAAAAAAATGACTGTAAATTAAGTTTTTCACCTTTGTACAAAGATTCAAAAGTTCGACTTGCAATTTCAATATCTGCTGTACTGGTCAATACATGCGCTGATGAGAATTGAGTGCTGAAAGCTTTGTGTTAATGAAATTGTATCTTATTGCTGTTGATGACTGCAGGGCCAATCCCCATCTTTTGCTTTTACAGTGTTGGCTATTACGATAACAAACAAGGACGAGAACCATGAAACAATTCTGTCTTTGTGACAACTGCAGTGATGAAGTTAATTGTTAACCAAGCCACCATGGGCTCAAATGCGGCTTAAGCAAGCTATTGCAAAGTTCACTAACAAGTCAAGGAAAAAAACAAGGCGACATCTTAGGAACTAGCCTAAACACATGTGTATACTAATTATTTAACTGGATGAATTGAGTCAGATTTCCAGTATAACACTCAGCTCCTTTAAGCTATATGAATTGTCAGGAAAGCAGTTTCTTTGGATATGGTAAACTAACAGAAATATTACTACTACTACTACCAATTACAAACAGAACAACTGGGAACAAGAAAATGCTTGGGGGAAATGATTAAAGTACAAAAGGATAGAGGGTCAGGATCCAAAGGCAGCCTCAAAGAGATGAGTTTATAGCTTGGATTAATAGTAATTTGCTTGATGAGCTGAGGGATGTAAGGAGAGACCGGGGTGGGGGGGGGGTGGGGGGGATGAGGAGCTGCGGAATGAATGCTTTGTTAGGTCAGCAGGAGAAGTTTGAACTGTATGTGGAAATGGATAGGGAACCAATGAAATGACTTTAAGAGGGGATACGAGAGCATACCACGTATTTGTCCTGGTTAGACATATTCCTATTGCTCCCATTGATACTTCTTGTGACTTTGGGCAAGTCATTCAACCCTCCATTGTCTCAGGAATCAACTTGCAATGTAAACCCTCAGGGCAGGGACAAACGTACTTTTTTTGAATCTAACTTTCCTTCCGCTACCAATGAAAATATGTAAGCTAAATACAAATAAATGCATTTATATTTTTGTAACTCCTTTTTTCACTTCATTATCTGTTACTAGCTTATCTTTGTAGGGATTGTCACCTATAGAAGTTGAAGGGGGTCCACCTTCGGAGCCTGCAGTTTCTAGAAAACAGGTTCCAGGGGTCAGACCAGCAATACTGAGGAGGCCAGGCCTAGGGGATCAGCCAATAGTCCAAGAGTTTGCTCCAAATCAAAAGCAATTTACTGATAAAGCAGCAACAGGAAAAAAAATGGAGTTGGGAGAATAGTACAGAGAAGCAAAATCTGTAATATCCAGTTTCAAATCTTAAGCAAATACTTCTGTGAAGGAAGAGGTTTGGAACAACAGGCTGGTTAGTCTGACATCTGTGATGGGTAAATTAATGGAAACACTACTAAAAACAGAGGATAATGCAGTTCCTGGGATTCAATAGCTTGCAAGAGCCATGGCAGCCTGGTTTTACTAGGGGCAGGTATTGTCAGACAAATCTGATTTAATTTCTTTGAACGGGTGACGAGAGAATTGTACTGAGTGAGAACGTTAGGCATGATATACTTAGATTTCCGCAAAGTCTTTGACATGATTCTGTATGGGTGACTTATAAATAAATTGAGCACCCCAATGATGGACCCTTAATTGAGTGACCAGGTTAGAAACTGGTTGTGTGGGAGGGGACTAAGGGTAAATGGAGTTCACTCAATGTATTGTTGAGTTGGCACTCTTACAACTGTTAAGCCTTTTTATTTTAACCCCTTGATTGGCATTACAATTGTGCGATATGCTGAAACATGGCTGTGTCAGGCTAAATCAACTTTGTCACTGTTAATTTTGCTCTCCCACTCATCGGATTATTCTGAGCCATGAATAGCGGGGATTGTCATCCTAACAGGACAGCCATCCCCACTATTCATGCCGGCTCCTGCCCCCTACTAACTTCCCTGCTAATTGTGCAGGGAAGTTAGATGGGGGTAGGGAAGGGGCAGCCCGGGTTTGGAGTCTGGGTAGTCGTCGGCTCTGGATGTACAAGGCCGATTCTAATGTCGGCCCTGTACATCCGGGGCCGGCAACATGAGCAGGGAAGTTATTCCACCTTTGAGGTGGAATAACTTCCCTGGATGTTTTTTGTTTTGCTGCTGGTGCGCGGATGGGGCGGGGGGGGGGGGGCAGAGGACATTCCCTGCAGCCTGACTCTGGCCTTAGGAGGCCAGATCGGGGTTCGGGCTACGGGGAAATAACATTATTCTCCGGCGGCCGGCATCGCAGCTCTTCAATGGAGCCATGGTACCATGGCAACATGATGCCATGGTGCTGTGGCTCTTTTGAAGAGCCTTGACTGAGTTAGCTGGGTGCAGTCCTACATGTGTAGGCCGGACAGAATCATAGACCCGGCCTGCACATGCAGGACTGTTTGCGATTCTGATCCTGCGGGGCTAGACATGCCCAATAGGATCAGAATCGCAATCCTCTCTATGCATCTGGTTCAGACCGGATGCACAGAGGGGATCTACATCTGGAACAGAATTGAGCCCTCATTGTTTCTTTATAAAGCATATAGTAGGAACAGACTTGAAGATCTCAATATATGTACTTCAGAAGAAAGGCAGGTAAAGGGAGATATGATAGAGGTGTTTAAATACATCGGTGGCAAAAATGCATAGGGGAAGAGTGTCTTTGGATTGAAAGAGAGCTCTGCAATGAGGGGGGCATAGGATGTACAGGAAAGGGGATAGACTCGAGTAATTTGAGGAAATATTTCTTAATGGGAAGAGTAGTGGATGCATGGACTGTCCTCTCAATGGAGGTGGTAGAGATGAGAACTGTATTTGAATTCAAGAAAGCATGAGACAGGGAAAGAGGGTTTCTAAGGGACAAGAACGGACTGTAGAACTTCGTTGTTGGTATTGACCGGATAGGTTGTATGATCTTTATCTGTTATCAGTTTTCTCTGTTTCTATGAAGTAAAACACATAAAATTCATTGAGAAGTTAGTGTAAAACCCTAATGAGCTTTAGAAAAAAGAGACCCTAAAAATGCATGCACTTGGAAGCCCACATATGCTGTTAACAAATAAGAAAAGTACCATGTTAGGGTCAGCAATCAACTTTCCATCCAGAAGCAATGGGAAAAAAGAATCAAGTTTATAAACGTTCAAGGTTGATAACCTGGCATGATGTGACATAAAATGACCCACTGCCATTAGGAAATTCACATTCAAAAATTTAGATCTCTAAAGAAAGTGCAAGTGTGTGTTATGTATTTTATATGAGTGAGCCTGATCTTGACTGATCTCAGAAGCTAAGCAGATCAGGCCTGGCTGGAGCTTGAATGGAATACCAGCTGCTGTAGACATATTGCATGGAAGAAAGGCTTGGCAATCAACTTCCAGTTGCACCTTGCCAAGAAAGTCCAGGGCACACACCCAATACACACCTACATCACGACTCCATCCCAGCTCCACCAAAACCATTCCTCGAGGGAACACATAGGCTTGTTTGACATTAAAGAAAAATTGTTCCTTCTGTGAGTGTACTCTATTCACACACATGTGCTGTTGCAATGTTATATTATTTTTTTTTAAAACCCTCTTTTCTGTGCTTAAAACTGAGAAAAACATTCTAAAATTGCTTTTTTAAAGAATTATATTTTCTCCAGGACCAAGCAGGAATAAGTCCTCACATATGGGTGTCATCGGCGCCGATGAAGCCCCAGCGGAGCATTTCCCCAGCTTTCCATGAAAGCCTTTGGGAATGCTGGCATGCATGCGCGGTACCCTTCCCGCCTAAAGGTGCCATCTTACCTCAGTCTCTTTTTTTCCGAGAAGCCCACCGGACGTGTGTCCTGTTCTCCCGGATAAAAGTGATTTTTTTCTTCGGCGATTTTTCGCTATTTTTCTCCGGTTCGACGCCGGTTCCCCTCCCGCCGGGTTCGGTACACCGGTATCGAGCCCGCTTATTTCTTTTTTGTTTTTTGCCCTTCGTGGCTGGCGTTCGCGCCCCTTTTTTCATTATTCCCTGGAAGGCCGGTCTTTTGACCTCGCAGGGGCTCTTTTTTCCCCGATGGCTTCCAGTGGTTTCAAAAAGTGTGATCGGTGTAAGAAACTTATGTCTCTCACCGACACACATGACTGCTGCCTTCAGTGCCTCGGCCCTGACCACGACCCCAAGTCGTGTGTGCCATGTGGGAAGATGTCTTCCAAGGCACTCAAAAGTCGACAGCATCAGAAGGAAAGGTTTTTCTCAGACTCTGCCTCCGGTCGGTCCCGGACCTCGTCTGAGGCCTCGACATCTCGGGATTCCGATCCCGAGCGCCGTCGAAGCTCCTCAGACAGGGGGTCCCCCGACCGGGAATGCAAGAGGAAGAAGCGGCTCGTGAGGGCGGTGTCGGAGGAGGTCCCTGGTCCCTCGAGGGCCAGGTCTAAGACCCCCGACCGCCATCCCAGGCCCGTGGACCAAGAGAAGCCTGTCAAAGTTCCTCGCGTGGAGCCGGAATCTGCTGGACATGTAAGCCCCGTAGTCCTCATGGACTCTCCTCCCAGAGAGCCGACGTCGGGCCCGGCACCGCCGGGGCCCGAGTCGGTGACTGCTGCATCTCTCGAGCTGAGTCTCAGGATGACAGCCTTGGAGTGCAGATTGTCTGTCTTCATGGAGCAGCAGCGGGCACTGATGGCCAGCCTGTCTGGTGCATCTGCCCTGACCACTGGGACGTCGACTTCGAAGTCAACCCCGGAGACCGAGCCAATACTCGAGACACTCGTGGCTCGAAGTCGTCCTCGGTCGAGGTCTCCCTCGACCTCCCATTCGGGACAGAGGGTGTCGACGCCGGTGCCCCCGGTGTTGGGGCGGGTGCCTCGGGGCCCCGCGGGGTCGGACCTTGACTCCTCCTCGGATGAGTCCGCCTGGGAGACGGAGGACGAGGAGTCTCCCAATACTTTTAAGACTCGGTGCGTCCCGTTGGACTCACCGCAGTCTGAGCCCCGGAGTAGATCCCCTCCGGAGGACACTAGGTTCTCGGAGTTCGTCCGGGATATGGCCGCTGCCTTGACTATCCCTGCCGATCCCAAGGAAGAGCCTCGAGCCGAGGAGCTCGATGCTCTACAGTACGACTCTCCTCCGAAGGAGGCCTTTACTGTCCCGGTTCCTCCGATGATGGAACGGCTCCTCTTCCGGATGTGGGAGGCACCGGCCTCAGCGCCGGTTTTGAGCAAGCAAGTCAATTCCATCTATCGACTCCGCAAAAGCCCTGGTTTACAGAAAGCACAGCTACCACACCATTCCATGGTTGTGGAATCGGCCATGCATCGTCTGAAGAGCCAGAAGATGCACTCCGCGGTGCCCCCTGTCAGGGAGGCCCGCAACCTCGATGGCGTCAGTAGAAAGTGCTTCCAGGGGTCTATGCTTGCTTGCCGTGTCCAGTCTTACCAGCTGTACATGGGCATGTACTTGCGAGACCTGGCCAAGGATTTGGCCGGATTCTCTGCTTGTCTCTCCGGGGAACCCTTGCAGAGATTTAAGACCTTGTCCTCGGGGATTCAGGAATGCTCAAAGTTCATTTCCCGCGCCGCCTACGATGGCTTCGAGGCTTCGGCCCGAGTTGCGGCTGCCGGCATCGCGGCTCGACGCCAGGCGTGGCTGCAGTCATCGGACCTCGAGCCATGGGTTCAGGACAAGTTGGTCGATGTCCCCTGCCGAGGTGAGAACCTTTTTGGCAAACCCGTGACTGAGAAGGCCACACAGCTCGAGACCGAGCACCTTACCCGGACAAGGCTGTCGAGGAAGACCTCTGCCCCTTCACATAAAAAGAAGGGCTTGGGTAAAAAGTCCTTTTACCCGAGGAAGGGCACTGCCTACAAACAGTACCCTCAGTATCAGGCTGCCCAAGCTGCCCCCCAGGGTCAGCAAGCCAAGGGCCAGGGTAATGGGCCCCATGGGCAGAGGACCCCCAAGCCTTCTGCCCCTGTTTCCACTCAGCAGGGTGGGGGTTTGTGACTCCTTGAGTGTAGCCACTCCGTCCCTGCTTTACCAGCCCTGCACAGGCAGTCGCCTTGTACTCTTTGCCCACCAGTGGTCTCTCATTACCACTGACAGTTGGGTGCTGGACATAGTCCAAAAGGGCTATGCCCTGCATTTTCATCAACTGCCTCCTCCTTACTTCCCAGGGGAGCCCTTGAGGCCTCCCCTGCACACAGACCTTCTCCTTCAAGAGCAACAAGGTCTGTTGGTGGACAGGGCGGTGGAGCCTGTGCCTCCCCACTTGCAAGGTCACGGATTCTACTCCAGGTATTTCCTGGTACCCAAAAGGACCGGTGGCCTTTGACCCATTCTGGACCTCAGGAACCTCAACAAGTTCCTAGAGAAAGAAAAGTTCAAGATGCTTACTCTTGGAACACTTCTGCTCTACCTCCAGCAGGGAGATTGGCTATGCATACACTCACATCCTCATTCATCCAGACCACAGAAAGTACCTCAGGTTCATTGTGGGAGGAAACCATTATCAGTACAGACTACTACCTTTTGGCCTGACCTCCGATCCCAGGGTCTTTACCAAGTGCCTGGCAGTGGTTGCGGCCTACCTGAGAAATCAAGGCATCTTTGTCTTTCCCTATCTGGATGACTGGCTCATCAGGGGTCAGACATCCCTGGAGGTCAGACAAGCCACCCTCAGAACCATTGCTCTGCTTCAAAACGTGGGCTTTGTCATAAACTTCGCAAAGTCCACTTTGCTCCCCTCCCAGAACTTGGAGTTTATAGGGGCAAGGTTGGATTCTCAACTGGCAAAGGCATTCTTGCCAGAAGACAGGGCTCAAAGACTGATGGACGAGGCCAAACAGTTTCTAAACAGGTCCCTGGTCTCCGCCAGACTCTGCCTCAGACTTCTGGGCCACATGGCTTCAACAGTGCATGTGACTCCCAATGCCAGGCTCCATATGAGGCCTGCACAGTGGTGCCTTCAGACTCAGTGGTCTCAGGCCACAGGCCGCCTAAGAGACAGGATAAGGGTGTCCAGACCCCTTTTGGCCTCCCTCAGCTGGTGGCTACATCCACCCAATCTGCTGAAGGGGATGCCCTTCCAAATGCGAGAATACTTGATGGTCCTCACCACCGATGTCTCTCTGCGGGGCTGGGGTGCTCATTGTCTGGACAAGTGCACTCAAGGCCTCTGGTCTCCCTGGGAGGCAGCCCAACAGATCAATCTCCTAGAACTTCGAGCTATCCGCTTAGCTCTCAAGGCTTTTTCTCCGGCCCTAGCTCACCGCTCAGTCTTGATTCAAACAGACAACCAGGTAGCCATGTTTTATGTGAACAAACAGGGCGGGACTGGGTCAAAGCTCCTTTGTCAGGAGACTCAAGACCTTTGTTCCTTTGCCCTAAAGCACAACATGCTTCTCAAGGCGGTGTATCTTCCAGGCCAGGAGAACTGCCTGGCCGACCGGTTGAGCAGAATTCTGCAGCCCCACGAGTGGCAGCTGCATCCCTTGGTCGTTCAGAAAATCTTCATGAAGTGGGGTCTCCCTTGGATAGATCTCTTTGCCAGTCCGCTGAACAAGCAACTGCCCAAGTTCTGCTCCAGGCAACTGCATCCTTTGAGGATAGCACCAGATGCTTTTCTGATGTCCTGGTCTCAGGGCCTCCTGTATGCGTTTCCTCCCACGCCCTTGGTGTCCTGAACTCTTTTCAAGACTCTTCAGGACAAGGCCTCGGTCCTGCTGGTAGCTCCCAGGTGGCCGAGGCAGCCTTGGTTTCCACTGCTGCTTCAGCTGGCAGTGGATTCCCCACTACCTCTGGGGTAGCAGCCCGACCTTCTCTCACAGGAGCAGGGTTCCCTTCTGCACCCCAATCTCAAAGCTCTCAATTTGATGGCCTGGAGGCTGCAAGGGTAGTTTTGGCTCCCTGGGGCCTGCCTCAGGAAGTTGAGGAGGTTGTCCTAGCCTCTAGGAAACAGTCCACTAGGAAAACCTATGCCTTCAAATGGAAGAGGTTTTCTGTGTGGTGTCAGCTACGTACAGAGGATCCTTTCTCCTGTACTGTGCCAGTAGTGCTTCAGTACTTACTGCACTTATCCTATCAGGGACTTAAGTCCAATTCTGTTCGTGTCCACCTCTCAGCTCTAGCAGCTCACCACTCACTGGTGGAGGGACATTCTCTGTCAGGTCACCCCTTGGTGTCCTGCTTTCTCAGGGGCTTGCTTTTGCTCAAGCCCCCCATCCATCCTCCTGCTCCTGAGTGGGAGCTGAATGTGGTCTTGCAGCAACTGCCTTTCCCACCCTTTGAGCCGATGGCTACTTGCCCTCTACACTTCCTTTCCTGGAAGACTCTCTTCCTGATAGCCCTCACCTCGGCTAGGCGAGTGAGTGAACTTCAGGCCCTGGTCTGTGATAGACCTTACACCAGGATTTATAGGAACAGGGTAGTCCTTAGGACTCATCCAAAGTTCCTCCCCAAGGTTGTCTCCTCTTTCCACCTCATCCAGGAGGTGGTTCTTCCAACATTCTTCCCTAGGCCTCATGCTAGCCAGGCTGAAGCAGTCCTGCATACCCTGGACTGTAGGAGGGCTTTATCCTTCTACCTTGACCGTACGCAGGGACATAGAAGGGCTACTCAGCTCTTCATCTCCTTTGACCCCAATAAGTTGGGGTTGGCTGTGTCCAAGCTTACCTTGTCCATCTGGGTGGCTGACTGTATCACCTGGGCTTACAAGGTGGCTGACCTTCCTTTGCAGGGTAGGGTCACGGCCCATCATGTCAGGGCAATGGCTGCCTCAGTGGCTCATCTCCGCTCTGTGCCCTTGGTAGACATCTGCAGGGCTGCAACTTGGTCTTCAAGCCAGACTTTTGCGGCCCATTACTGTCTGGAGAGGGAGTCCCATAGGGACAGTGCTTTTTGGCCAAGCAGTACTCTGGAATCTCTTTGAGGTTTAGGCAACTCCTGCCCTCTGTTGGGCTACCGGTGGAGGTTGTGTCCTTGAAAGCCTTTCTTTGATGCTGTGACTAGAGGGAGTTCTCTTGTTCAGCCTGGGTTCCTGGTAGCCCAGAGCTAGGGAGTCACCCATATGTGAGGACTGACTTCCTGCTTGGTCCTGGAGAAAGAGTAGTTACTCACCTGTAACAGGTGTTCTCCAGGAGCAGCAGGAATCAGTCCTCACAACCCTCCCTCCTCCCCTTGGAGTTGCAGTTGTACATAGTTTGTTTTACATGTTTGTGTGCTGTTCTTAGCTATGTCATTTGACTGAGGTAAGATAGCACCTTTAGGTGGGAAGGGAACCGCACATGCGTGCCAGCATTCCCAAAGGCTTTCATGGAAAGCTGGGGAAATGCTCCGCTGGGGCTTCATCGGTGCCGATGACACCCATATGTGAGGACTGATTCCTGCTGCTCCTGGAGAACACCTGTTACAGGTGAGTAACTACTCTATACCACCATTATAATTTGAATAAACTTTAAGAAGGCATTTCACAAAATTCATGAAGGTATGCTTACAGGGAAATATGATCCTAAGAGAATTACAGAGAATGAAGAAGTTATGATAACTTGGGACATTCCTATTCTCTAATGGATAAAAACTGGATGCAAGGAAACCTGACATAGTGGTAAAGGAGAAACACACCAGAATGGCATTGATAACAGAGGTGTCGCTTCCAAGTGGTTATTCTGTGAATCGCACAAAGAAGGAGAAGATCCTGAAGTACCAAGAAATGCAGTCAGAAACCAAGAAAAAATGACAGAAAGATACAGAAATATTTCCCATTGTACAGGGAGCCACAGGCTTGATAAAGAAGAATGTCCATTCACATCTTGACAAACTACCCATACATTGTACACCTTATGAACTCTAGAAGAAAGCTCTCTTTGGCACAATGCAAATACTATGGTGATCATTGGCAGTAAATTTTAGATACTGAGATCATACATGGGGTTAGGAGTAGAGTGGCTAACTGGCTCCAGATTTTAGGGACACTGAGATCTAGTCCTGGTTTTACTTTGTTGATTTCTCTAAGGAAATCCAGAAAGCATGTCCATGTAGCTAGTAAGGTACAACCAGGACCGGATCCGGGTGTCCCTAAAATCTGGAGCCAGTTGGCCACCCTAGTTAGGAGTGAGGCTCATGACCATCATGGTATGCACAAAACTAACCCATTTGTTAGCTAGCTTGCAGGGTGGAGGAGTGGCCTAGTGGTTGGGGCAAGGTACTTCAGGCCAGAAGGTCAGGGGTTCAAATCCCACTAGAGGACAGCAACCTTGGGCCAGAAGGACTGGGGTTTCTAGTCCCACAGGTGCTCCTTGTGGTCTTGAGCAAGCCACTCAACTCTCTATAGCCCATGTTCCCTGTAAAATAGTTATCTCCAAGTTATAATGCCCTGTTCAATGTAAACCACACTGATGCAGAATAGCACAGTATATAAGAGAATGTAGATAAATAATTTTGGAAAAATTGCCCCTAGTAAATATAGCTCCTCTTTTCAGATTTCCTTATTGCCATGAAAAGTGTTTTGAAAAAAATTAGTTCAACACAAAATTCATCGATTTCTAATCACATTTTTAAAAATGGAATAATTTCAAATTATCTCAGTAAGAGGCCAATATGCACAAAGATGTAAAAAATCAATTTGTGCTTGATGCCTCATTAGGGAAATGTTTTGTCATTTTCAACTTTGTAGGTAGTAACATTTTGCATATTTTTAGCTATGCACAAAATCTAATTCTGATTCGAAATAAATGAGCTTCTACAAGGCAAGATCATTTAAAGCAGCTAATCATTTCCAAATTCTGTGAAAACTACCATGTGAAAAGGTCTTTACAAGCCAATTTTCTGCAAAAAAGATACTGTACCTCACTGAGGTTGTGTTTTTATGGTCAATGCCTGAAGCAAACTCCTATGCAAATTAATTTCCACAATTGGCTGAAAACCTATAGAAAATTCTAGGGATAATTGCATTAGCACCTTTACTTTGAACATATTTTATGTTTCCAGTGAGTATTAGTAGACATTTTGGATTTTGTGTTGAATGCTGAATTCACTGTAGATCTTGGGAAAAATATGGATTGGGTAGAACTGGGAGGAATATCAACATTTTTCCTCCTGATGGACTCCCTGGTTGGAGTTCACACTTTGAAATGGTCACAAATTCTTAGTCCCTTTAATATATGTTGAAGGAATCTAAGAGGCCCTTTTACTAAAGAGGGTCATTTCAAAAGGTTTAGTTGTGATTTGGATGTCTGTAGACGTGCACTTGGACATTGAAGTCACCGACACGTCTCAGTAGCCATTCCACAAATGACATTCACAGACATCTCTGGTGCAGGGATGCCCAAGTAGGCATTGGGGGTGTGGCAGAGACATATTCAAGGAAGGCAATATATTTACATGCCCCCGTTCGATCTCAGAAATGTCAGAATCGTCTGCAGGCACATCTATGTTCATACCTGTTCCAGGCACAAATAGGCAACAGGAAAGTGCTTGTTTTCACCTTAAAACATCCAGAGAGTGTAGAAAAGATGGAGAATTAAGTCACTAGCCTTAGATTACAAAGGCCCACACTCAGATTTGAATCCTAACCACCCTGCTGTTAAGCCACTACTGTAATCATTATGCTATTAGATATCTTGGTTCAGAAGTGCTATCCTGGGGCTGTTTATATAGACGTTTGATACACATGCATATCAGGCACATCCATGTTTATGAAATTGTTCTTGAACTTGCATGTGCCTGCTTTTTCTTCAGTCGTTCTGGCTTTGACGTCCCAGATTGCACTTGGATGTTCCATTGTGAAATGTGCCTGTATGTATGGCAAGCAGTTACAACCCAAAAGAAACGATCACCCTATGCGCTGTGCACCACACTATAATTTTTGTCGGGCTAGAAGATCAGGAGAGGGGTACAAACATTCCTCTTCTCGGATGACCATAACGTCCCTTTTTATTCAAATGTCTCTTTTTATTCAAATGTACATTAAAACATCTTCACTTATCTGAAAGGCAGTCCAAACAGTGTAAAAGGAAATTTGTGGCATTTATACAGTCCCCAAGGTACATAAGTCTTTGACGACCCCTCCAGGTAGACCCATCGTGTCCTGTAAGGGTTCCCTTTTGGAACCATTGTCTCAGTTTTGTGGCATTTTTTTGAAACAGGAAGCCCGTCTAGTGAAATCGTATATTAGGGATACTTTTCAATTTTTGTATCAGCTTCAGTAATATTTTGGATCCTTGATGACATCCTTTTGGTAACCTTAGACGTCACAGCTTTGTACGCCAACATCGATCAGGAAGAAGCTTTGCTTCTTTTGGATTCGGCATTTAGATATGCCCCTTCATATATTCCTAGATCTTTCTTCATAGAACTGACACGGATAGTGTTAACCAAGAATTATTTTTTATTTGACGGGCAGTTTAGTTACAAGTATGTGGCATTGCTATGGGAGCCACAGTAGCCACTTCTATTGCCATGTTATATATGGCTGATATGGAGGAGAAGCACATCTATCCTTCTGTGTGGTTTCAACATATCAGGTTCTGGCGGAGATTTCTTGATGATATCTTTTTTTTGTGGACATTATCTCTGGAATTGTTACATCAATTTATATCCTGGTTGAATGTGGACAAGCCTAATATCATATTCACAGCTCACATTCATGATCAATCAATCGATTTTTTGGATATTACCATTTACAAACAGTCTGGGTCTTTATGTACCATGCTATTCAGAAAATCCACACAACATAATAGTTTGCTACAATTCCACAGTCATCATCCAGCACCGTTACGTAGAGGGCTCCCATTTGGACAGTTTCTGCGACTTCGCCGCATATGTTCCAATATGGATGATTTTCGTCATCAAGCCTGGAATTTGCATTCACATATTATTAAAAGAGCTTATACTCGGTCTTGTTATGTCCATCGTGAGTGACTATTGACGGAGGTTGATCACCCAGTGCATATGGATGAGAAATTGGTAGGTATATTACCATTCATGTAGCACACTTCAAGGTTGTTCAGTTACTTCGTAAGTACTGGCCAGTGTTGCATCTTCATCCATGTTTTTGTAAACCTCTTACCATAGCATACACCCGGGGGTCTAACCTAAGTGATCTTTTGGTCAGGTCCAAAATGCCATTAGATCGTGCTGAAACAAGGGCTGGAATTACTCCTAGTCATTTTGCTTGTGGTTCTTGCCATTCCACCATGGAAGGTGACACTTGGTAGGACCCTGTTTCGGGCCAGTTCTATAAATTTTTTTGGCGCAGCAGTTGTTCTACCATTTTTGTTGTGTATTTTTTACAGTGCTCTTGTGCTTTATTGTATATTGGCGTACCTCTCATCCTTTAAAAACACGACTGGGGGAACAAGCTTCCAGAATTCGGACATCTACTCATTCAGCCCCTGTGGTTGAATATTGTCTATCACAAGGCCACACATTTTTTGATCTATGGTGGAGAGTCACCGATTATGCTTCTAGAGATCCTTGTGGAGGGGATCGTACCTACAGACTTCAATGGTTGGAACAAAAGTAGATTTTTGCTTTAAATACTGTTAGCCCCAGCGGTTTAAACATGGAAAATGAATGGCTGAGTCTTATCTGAGTCTTAACCAATAACTACAAGGCTTCCCCAATTCTGTGGGGTATTCCCTGGGTTCTGATTGGTTATTCTAAACATTATTGTCATCTGTTGCAGCCTATGAAATGCTGTGCAGGCACTTTTAAATGTTTGGCGTTGCAGTGGCAGTTCTTTGTTTGGCAGAGTGTTTGGTGATCCTGATGAAGAAACACTAACCACACTTGATACAGAGCCGGGAGCGGGCTCGAAACATTCATGTTGTGTGATACAGAACTTGGAGGATAATTTTCATGCCACTAATTTCCTTTTACGTTATGTGGACTGCCTTTCAGATAAGTGAAAATGTTTTAATTTACATTTGAATAAAAAGGGACATTTGAATAAAAAGGGATGTTATGGTCATCCGAGAGTGGGAATGTTTGTACTTCTCTCCTCACCTTCTGGCCCGACAAAAATTATAGTGTGGTGCACAGCGCACGGGGTGATCTTTTCTTTTGGATTGCATCATTGGTGTGGAGGAGTGGCCTAGTGGTTGGGGCAAGGTACCTCAGGCCAGAGGATCAGGGGTTCAAATCTCACTAGAGGACAGCAACCTTGGGCTGGAAGGACTGGGGTTTCTAGTCCCACAGGTGCTCCTTGTGGTCTTGGGCAAGCCACTTAACCCTCCATTGCCCATGTTCCCTGTAAAATAGTTATCTCCAAGTTATAATGCCCTGTTCAATGTAAACCACCTTAATGTCATAAAAGGCAAAATATAAGAAATGTTAAATAAAAATAAATTATTGTGATCACCAGGTTTGTTTTTTTGATAAGCAGTTACTGCACTAATGAGCACATGGGAACTGTTATCACACAGCCTCAGTAACTGTTACCCTGCAACGTGCTAATTCAGACAGTAATTGCAGACTGTTATGGGGCGAGAAATGGGCAGGCACCACACCTGACTGTTAGTGCATAGTAACTTACCGTGTGCAATCACTGTTGTGGATATCAAGTATACACTTACTCCTTCCTCAGTAGGGGGGGGGGGGTAAGTGCTTTGGTGATATCTGCAAGGACACTTGCTTTGCGGTAACGTTTTTTATCTGTACAGCAACCAAATGGGAACATTCTAGAATGCAGTTAGTTACAGCACAGGCTTTGTACTTACTGCATGTTGGTTCGGGCACTTATCAGGTGATAAGTAGAAAAATTTATCTCAATTTAGTAAAAAAAAACTTTGTTTCTCTGTTGCCTCCTAACCGAAGTATCTTGTCTAGTATTTCCAAGCGTAGGTGTTTACAAGCTGTAATTCATAAAGAATCCTTTATTAGCTGGAAAATAAATATCTAAACGTAAATTTTGACATTTATTTGCCAGCTAATTAAGGATTCTTTTAAAGTATATAAAATCAGTCTTTAGCAATGTTTTCACAGTTGAGGTGTCATTGCTTGGTACCTTTTCCAGTGGACTCAAATCTGTAGAGCTGTGGGCTGAGGGATACTCAGCATGGTAGAGGCACAAAAACAGTAGAAGATTCAAGACAGACTTGGGGGGGGGGGGGATGAACGTATATTAGAGAAAGTGGTATATTTCCAGTATTTATCCAATAAGAACATAACATTTGCCATACTGAGTCAGACCAATGGTCAATCAAGCCCAGTATCCTGTTTCCAAAGGTGGCCAATCCAGGTCACAACTACCTGGCAGGATCGCAAATAGGTATACAGAGTCCATGCTACTTATACCTAGTCCACTTTAATAAAGGATTTTTCCTCCAGGAACTTGTCCAAGCCTTTTTTAAATGTAGCTACACTAGTAACTTTTACTACATCCTCCGGCAGTGAATTTCAGAGCTTAGTTATTCATCAAGTGAAAAAATATTTTCTCCCATTAGTCTTAAATTTACTGATTTGTAGCTTTAATGCATGCCCCCCTAGTCCTTATACTTTTTGAAAAAGTAAAGAACGATTCATGTTTATTTGTTCCAGTCTGTTCATTATTTAAAAGGCCTCTATCATATCTCCCCTTAGTCATCCCTTCTCCAAGCTGAAGAGCCCTAACCTTTTAAGCCTTTCTTCATAAGTGTATCCTTCTGTCCCCTTTATCAGTTTGGTTGCCCATCTCTGTACCTTTTCCAATTCTACTACATGTATATGTTAAAAAGCAGCACAGATGCCTAAGGTACTGCACTATTCATCTTTCTCCATTGATGGCTGTGGTTGGGCAGAGCGTAGGCAGGGTCTAAATTCACGCATGTAGATCATATAATTTTATAACCTACATGGGCTTCTTCCCCAATCTAGTTGCGTGCAGTTATGTCAGCTCCAGAGCAGACGTAATGACGGTGACTAAGTTCAAACACACCAGTGCACCCCTCTTTTATAAAGGAAGCCTGTACACGCTTCATTTTATAAAATAAGTCCTAAAGAAGTGTGCACGTATGCTCATTGCCTGCGTGAGGGTTTATAAAAGGACCCTGCTCATGTGAGCCTCATTTTAATGCCTTTATACTCCTGTACAATTTCCTAAGAGCCCTTTCCCACTGGTTTAGCATGAGGAAAATGCTTCATAAAATTAACCTCTCCCAACAAGTACACTTGCTTAACACTAGAAGCCCCAAAGTGCGTCAATCGACGCAAATGCATCTTCGAAGTTGTATACCAGCGCCACTGCTAGAACCATGTCAGTCATGTTCCATGACTTTGTTAGCAAGGTCAAGTTGTACAAATATGTGCATTGAAAATTAATGACAGATGCACCACCTAGCGGGAAAATGAATTTATACCTAGAAGCCCCAAAGTGCATCAATTGACGCACTCTATTGTTTTGGATGTGTCAATTGACGTACTTTGGGGCTTCTAGGTATACATTCATGTTCCCACTAGGTGGCGCATCTCAATCACTGTTTACAGTTTTCTCCGACATTACAAACAATAAACACACGATGACATGTAATGATGTCACATACTGCACATATTTAACAAATAAGTAACTTCACATTAATTCACATCTGCATTTCATGCTAAACGCAGTCGTCGTGATAATGCGTCAACTGACGCACTTTGGGGTTTCTAGGTAAAATTCCTTTTGGGGCTTCTAGTGTTAAATGGCAGAGGAATTTCTCTGAAGCGATGCCACAGTGATTCGTGCTAAGTTACAGAGACAAGGCTGTGAAGTATAAAGGAATTCTCTTTAGGTTACCAATTGGGTTCTTATGAAATGACCCCTTTTTCCCTGTCAAACATCAGCAAATCAGTATTATTTCTTTAAGCAGTCTGCAAAGATTACTCACAAGTCCGTACAATGGATTTCTCTGTAACATCAGAATAAAGCGCTTGTACAATTTGTCCTTAATCTGAAACTTGTCTGTTTTTATATTCAATTAACATACGTTTTTGGCTGGTTCATGCCATTTTTGCACAGGAGCGTGCAAAAATGATGCATTGTTATTAATTAATATCACAATTAACACTTCAGGAAGGCATGTGCTATAAATGGCAGCATGTGGATAGACTGGCATGTCTTATTCGGATGTTTACTGTGAAAACGAAGCTTGGTTTCCCTGAAATCCACATGACATGAAAAATAAAGCAATCCTCAGTAGTGATTATGCAAACGTGGCTACTACATCTAATGCATACTATAATTAACTAAATATATATGCATGAGGTGTTTTTGGAATGTGAAACAGCTAAATATAAAAGAGCTGTCCACGCATAAAATATTGCCAGTTATCAAAACCGGAGCTGCATTTGCTGCTGTTGATATGTAGGCTAGACCCGCTCCCTACCGAGCGAGTCATCGGTGTGATCTAGGAGGTGGAGACTGGCAAGCTGGCTCTGCTAAGCCTTGCCTAATGCAAAAGGCTTTAGTATGCACATCACATCCTGCCATCTATACTGCAGGGAGCAAGCGGTTACTGCACGAGCGTGCATCTTCAGAACCGGGATAAACACTTCGTTACTCTGACTCCTAAACTGCTCTTGGGAGAGGCAGAGAAAATAAATAGGCATTTCAAGTAACCCTTCTAGAAGACAGCAGCCAAAAGAATCTTTATTATCATTATTACTATTTTGCACTCCTTGTCATACAAATCCTGTGTTTATCTGATCAATTAAGAAGAAGAGACAGCAGCTAGGGCTCCAAGCTGTGAGGGGAAGTAGCTGCTTGAATCAGGTAGGAAGTCCCTTTCAAGATCCTCTTTAATGTATTACAGATCAGTTACCACTCGCTCTCTAGCTATACTATGGCTTACTTCTGGAGACCTCGTGTCTCTCTTCCCTGACAGGAGGAAATCTCAGGGAGCATGAATTGTCAGTGACCTTCAGCGTGTTTCTTGAAAAGGTACTAAATGCATACTGCTGGCAACTAAGACAATCTATACTTTAATTGCAAAAAGCTGTGCATTTCACATTCAAAGAGAACAGAATTGCTAAGAAGGCAGCTGCTGGCTATGCGGGAACCCTTGTCCTAAGTGAGTAGAAATTTAATCATTTTGTAATAGATTCAAAAGCTCTGCATCTTCTGTCTCATTGTTGTGCTACTTCAGAAAACTTACCACCATCAGTCCACTGTGTGATCGAAATCAGGAAGGTCGTGGTTATGTACTCAAAATTACTATGGTACTTAGGGGGGAAAAAAAGATCTGTTTCACATTTTAAACTACGCATCTCTCCACATTGCATTGCCAAATGTTTTTCAAAAATTTAAGAAGTTTATAAACTTTTCCTAGAACTTTTTTTGAACTGTAGCTATTTTTTGTTCTGCTTTGCAGTCCTCATCCCCGATGAAGAGACTTTTCAAAGATACCAATCACACACTGTATTACACGCAAAGACTGTACTGTAATTAAAATGTTTATTTGACACAGATATCAGATATTTTATTGTTAACTTTATGTTTCCTTATTTGATATCAAAATATGCAAAGAACTAAAGTCTAGACAATCTAGTGGATAAGTGTTTTTAGAAATTGGTCACATATCTTTTGTTGCTGTTAGTTGAACTAACTTTATATTTAAGAAGCTGCACTAGATCAGTTGCTTAGGTAGCAAGATAGTGTTTCTACCGTGTTTCCCCGAAAATAAGACCGGGTCTTATATTTAATTTTGCTCCAAAAGATGCACTAGGGCTTATTTTCGGGGTAGGGCTTATTTTTTTACTGATACCGGTAGCACTTGCTGATTGACTGCCACCTCATGACAGTCAGCCAATCAGTGAAGTGTTACCACAGAGCGCACAGGGAAGCAGTGGATGCGGGCAGCGACAGCCCCTTGGAAAGAAGGAAGAGGCCCGCAGCGCAGAGACAGCACCGGCAGCTGATCAGCGTCGGTGTTTTTCTTTTCTCCGAGCATAAGGACAGAGCAGAGGCGGGCCCGAGGGAGATAAAGAAAAGCCAAAGCGCCAGCTTGCCCTCTAACTTCGTTGCAAGTATTTTGCCTTCCCAGTCCACGCCGCGAGACTGCGCGTTCTTCGTGATGGATACACCCCCTCTCGGCGCATGTGTAACAATCTCCCGTGGACATGATGGATTTGAAAGGCCCCCGCGAAGCACGTTGCAGAAACCCCCGTGCCTCGGAAAGATAATTCGGACATGGAAATCGCCATACCGGTAGGTAGAAATATTATCTGCTTGCTCTCCTTCATGCTGTGCTGTTCATGTCCATTATGACTGAGTTCCAGTATCCCCAGTTTATTCACAGCTACGGTAGTGCAGAATCCACTCGGTGTTAAAAAATACCTTAATGTAAAGTGCAGTGAATTTAGGCTGAAGGGTTGAAATGAATGCATGGGGACCAAAAGGAACAATGCCTATTTATCTAAAAATGCATTCCCCTACCTCAAGAACACACACAGGCAGCCCTCCTCCATGATCTTCACTAGGTCTTATTTTCGGGGTAGGGCTTATATTATGGGAATCACAGAAAAACGTGCTAGGGCTTATTTTCGGGGTAGGTCTTATTTTCGGGGAAACACGGCATATAAAAATAAAGAGCTCAGTATTCAAAAGGGTTTATCCAATTTGCAGGACCCACTAACTGGATATACCCCTCTGGGCCTGATATTCTGCAACACTATCCATGGGCAGGGAGTGTGAGGTACAAGGACTTATCTGGTTAGCAGAGATTTCAGACCATTAGCCAGATAACAAACCACATAAAGGTAGGCCACGAAAAAGCTCCCCTATGCGTTTTTGCGATCTGGATAGCACTTGAATTATCACTGTTGTTTTTATAAACGCTGTGGTTGATGCTGAAAAAACTCTGACTGCAGAGTTTAAATATTGGCTTGAAAGAGTTAAATCTGTAAATATGACATTGATGTGTTTCTATGCTAAGTAACTTCCTGTTGCAAGTGTTTCCATTGGTTACTGTTTTCTCGTATAATGTGTCCCACTTGAAATAACTCACACGCGTAGGAGTGCTCTGTGACTTGCAGCTCCAGTGCACTTAGCTGACCAATTATATATTAGAAAATGAGAGAGAATGATAAACCCCAAAAGTCAGAGTGAAAGAGACTTCGGCATTAAAAAAAAGCAATAGTTCATTAAATTAACAGTTTCTCCATATATGGAGATCATATTAAGAGGGGGTATATAATTTAAGTGGTAAATTGCATACCTAATTTAGCAATATTATGATCATTTATGTGCATATGTGGTCACATGAATGTGCAAATCACTCACTGCTTCACACAATCTTCAGGGGGGTGGTGTACATAGGTTTTTAAAATAAATAAACTCTATTCAAATTTTTGTTTAAGTAGAATGCACTACAAAACTTGAAACACATAGGACTCTACTGATTGCCAAAAGAAGATCCTATATTGTTTTGAAGGTCTTCAAGGTCCCTTGTTAAATACAGAAATTCCCACAGCAAAAACGAAGGAGTCCCTTCGTTATGCTTTGTTGACATGGGAATTAGCACTCACTGTTACCACACACCTGAGCTAACAGTTAACAAAGCGGCATGACACTTGGATCATTTTCATATGGTTATGGCCACATATACGTGTAAAAGACTCCCCATAAAATGTCAACTGGTATAAAAGTATGTGCTTTGGCATGAAGGCATGTGCTTAGCCGGTAGGGGTAGGTAGGGGTGTGGTCTGGACGGAGCATGGGCAGTTTGTATGTACATGTGTATATTATAAAATACCTTAATCTATGTGTGTGCATATAGAAAATATGCACACTCATTTATACTTGCTCGTCATCAGATCTACGACAGCGGCACATTCTCTCTACATATGCTACACAATATCCGAAAAAAATAGCGCCTATGTAAGCACCCGTGTAGGTGCTTATCCAGGGTACCCTACTGCTGCATCTATTACTACTACTACTTATCATTTGCCTAGCACTATGAGGCAAATGCAGCGCTGTGCTTGTACACATGAAAGATGGTCCCTGTTCAATAGAGGTCATAATCTCCTTAACTAACAGGGTGTTATGAAGTTACTCTCCCATATTGACTGACAAATTCAGAATAATGCAGGGAATGAGAAGGAAAAGGGGGGGGGGGGCTGTGCCTTATAGTTAATAACCTGTACAATACTGTGTGTTAAATGTTAATGCAGCAGATAACAGAGAACATTTCATGCCGTCTCAATAGGTGATGCTAAGTGTATTTGCATTATCTGCAATGAAATGAACGTGCTTTATAAGGAAGTCATTTTATAAAGAGCCTTGTCAATTTATGTGTCCTTGATGCAGATAGGTCCTGCATTTTCCATGATTTACATGTGTGGATGGGCCTTTACATGCTGCCACCATGTGTCAGTACAAATAAAGAGGTATATACACCTCACAAAGGCACCAAGAACAGAAACAGTGGTGATAAAAACAAAAGTGATAAAACCAGGTAAAGGTACAGATGCATTTATTACATAAATTCATACAAGCATAACACCATACAAAAAATAATTCATAAAACATAAAACCTTACAAAGATTAATAGCAATAAAAAAAATCATAAAACCCGACATGTTTCGGCCGAAGTCTGCTTCAAGGGTAACATATAAATAAATAAATATTATGGTCAAATCAATAAATAAAAATCATTAGTACTGTCAGAAACACACACAATATCTACACAGAGGTGTTAGATACACCTTCTGGATGCTAAAAAGCAATCGCAGGAGGAGCCCTTCCTGAGAGCTGTAAATCTACACACAGTATAACTGCAGTACTTCTTCGGAGAAAAACACCAAATGCGCCTTCACATGTGTAACAAAAAACATCCTCCAAGTCTGTAAACAGCGAAACTGCTAAAAAACACAGTAGGCACCTCCTTTTCTTTATAAAACAGGCTTTACATTGGTGCATTTTGGGTGCCTAAAACTAGGCACCTATTAGAAAATCACACTCCAAAGTGCTGATTTTCTAAAGGCCGCATGGAAGGTTAAACACAATTTACACAATTAAATCTCTATTCTCAAGGACTTACATGCGTGAATGACTATTTCTGCCTATGCCTCAGTCGGCCACTATTCTATAAACGTGGGTGGATGTACCAATCATGCATGAGTTCCGCAGGGCGTGCACAGGGGCGGAGCTTGGGTAAAGCATAGGCATGGTCTCGATTGATGCGCGTAAGTTATAGAATATTTTGACTTACACTCATCAGTGTGCCAATATAGGTGCTGCCAGCTAGACCTTTTTCAGAGCAAGCATAACTGCGGCATCTAGGTTCTGGCACTTCAGTACACTCCTGTTTAACAAAGTGAATCATGCGCATCATGCTCATTTTATAAAATAGGCCCCAAATACATGTGCAGCAACATGCTTTGCCTGCGCAGGAATTCCTAAGTTCTTTTACAGACTTAAAGAGATGTTTTGCCTATGGAGATTTCTGCATTCCATATAGGATTTTAAATGTGTATAGGCTTTGTTATTTGATGAAGACTTCATTTTTTGAACAACCCCCTTCATTTCGCTGCAAATTTCCTTTCCTGTGTGCTCTTTTATGGAAGAGTGAGAACAGGAAGATATCTGGAAATATGGACATAGGTTGCTGAAATCAAATCTGAGAACAATGCATAAAGTGGGGTAAAACTGTACAAATGGCTTTTTGTACTAAAATAGGAAAAATAGGAGCAAATTTACTAAAAGGTGCTCGTGGTTAGTGTGGGGTTTAGTGTGAAGCAAGACCACGAAAACTGTTAACGCATGCTAAAACTGCCAGTGGTATAAGTCCAGTGCTATCTGCTTAGCATGGGAGTGGGCAGGACTGGGCAGGTTAGGGGGCCAAGATGGGACATTATCTGCACATTGGGATTAACACAGATATCATTAGTGTGCACCAATTGTTAATGTTGCAGTCTGCGCGGGTGTACATACCGCTAACTCAGCACGGTGAGGTACTTCGCACTGCAACAACTGCATGGGAACTTGCTGGGAATGCCCCCAATAGTCAGAGTGGGTTGGTCATTCCAGGGCTGTACCGAGCCATAATTGCACCCTGTGAGACTTGCACATATGGTATGCACCCCTCCACCAGGTCATCATCTCACTGCCTTCATGTCCAGCCAGCTGCCTATCCTTGCCCTGCTGCCACCACTTTTTGTCTTCTCAGAGGTGGCAGAAGTGAAACAGACCTGACTTCCAGAAAAAAACCCCCAAAACCCACCATGTGGGTCCTGCAACGCTACGCTTGTATGCAGTTCTGTCCCTCCCTCCCTTCTCTGATGTAGGTCCGGCAGAGGAGGGAGGGACCAGGCCAGCCATTCAAACAGGGGTCTTTGCAATTCTGCATTTAAATGACTGGCCTGCTTCCCTCTGATGATGCGACCTACATCGGAAAAGGGAGGGAGGGATCAGAACTGCATACAAGCGCTGCGATGAAGGACCCGCGTGGGTTTTTTTTTTCTCCAGGAAATCAGGTCTGTCTCACTGCTGCCAGTGTCCAGCAACCCGAAATGTGCCCCTAAGCCTTTGCCCCCTGTGTGGCTGCACTGCTCACACAGGGCTAGGTATGGCGCTGGGTCACACCTCCCATTCTCATTTTTGGCGCTAAGCACATGCTCCAGTGTGTGGTATTTCCAGTAGTCCAAGCAATTTCCTATTTAAGCACACAAAGTCATTTTTGCAAACCTTTACTCCACAAAAGTAGAATTTCAATCATACTTTTGCACAAGTTTAAAAACAATAGCTAACTATGCACTAAGAGGAGAACTATTTACTAAACTGCGATAAAACATCACATTTTATTACAGTTTAATTTATTGTGGGATTACTAACCTGCATAACTCAGTACCATGGGTTAGTAACTCTCATGGTGTATGAATAACGCAATTTGCAAGTCACTTTATAGACTATTATTCTTCTCTCTGGAAGCATTAGATTGCCAGACCCAGCTTCGGGTTCAAAATGGTGCAGGGTGACCCCTTGTGGTAGTCTGTGATACTGCTGCTAGGGATCAAACTGCAACTGCGGTAAACTTAGAGGTATGTTTACTAAATGGTGCTAATGGCGCGGCTGCGACATTATCACGCAATACATGATGTTCTCGCATGATAATAGCACATTACCATGCGAGAACGTCACGTATCGCGTGATAATGTCTGCGGCGGCATTAAGGTGCGCAGAGGGTGGATTAAGGCTTCCCAGAGGGTGGAGTAAGGCTCCCCAGGGGCGGAGAGAAGGGGTCAATGGGCGGAGAGCGGGCGGGGAGAGGCTCCATGCACACTAACGCCGTGAAATGAAGCTCTGAAAATTAGCGCCTGTGAAAACCTCGCGCTAGGCACATTTGCAGGACAGAGAAACCATTTCAGTCAGCAATGTACAGCAAAGGTAGGGATACCCAGAAAAGTGATAGTAGTGATACATGTGCAGCAACCAAAAAGGCAAAAACCATAAATAATGACCAGAACCAAAAGTGAAATCCAAAACACCGAGCTGGCCAATAGAACAAATAATGACAAGCGGTAATGAACACAACCTATAAAGAAGAAAAAGGATGAGCTCACTTTTGGAAGGGTCAATTCTCAGTCCTCCCAAAAAGTGAATGTGCCAACATAGAAATAGTGCTGATGAAGGTTTTCTGTGGTGTGTATGGGGTAGCTTGCCTTTGTGGCTTACACATGTGCAGCAACAGCAGAGTGGGCACATGGAAAAGGGCACTATGGTGATGGTGTAAATGGGGTACAGCGGGCTGCAGGCGGCACATGCAGTGGGCCAGCTGGGGCACAGTGTGGACTAGGCAGATGCCTACCTGGCACATAGGAATTCAGAAACTGAAAAGCAGCAAGACAGCAACTGACCAGGGTCCAATATGGCCACGAGTGTTGGTGTTGGTTGTTGGTGAAGCAAGGGAGGTGTCAGAGCAGGTTTGGTGTGGAGAGTGGCTGGGTTGGTGAGTGCTGGTGGAGTTGTGTGGCTGAGTTGGTGAGTGGTGGGTGAAGTGAGTGGCTGGGTTTGTGTGAGTTAGAGGAGGTGAGGGGAGTTGAGTGTATGGCGGGCTTTGTGGTTGCTGCATGTGCAATGGGAGGTGTGCAGGGGCTGTGGTTGCCTGACGGAGGAGATGGTGTCCATGGGGCTGAGGCACAGGTCATGGGTGCAGTCCCACTGCAACACAGACCTGCAGCTGTGGGGGCGGGCCAGGCAGGGGCTTTGCCAGCACGGCGCAGGAGGCATGTGGAGTTGCAGGCCCACCAGCCTTGCCTCTACAGGCCCAGGGCCCAGCTCCAGGACATGCGTGAGGACCAGGTCTCTACCACCTGAGCACAGGGGCTATTAGGGAACTCTATGAGGATCTAAGACCTGACCTCGAGCCCCTGATGGGTCGGTCACATGCCATACCGGGTTTGGTCAAGCTCCTTGCTGCCCTACATTTCTTTGCCTCTGGCTGTTTCCAGTCATCTGTGGCCGCAGTGGGTGGTATGAGCCACCCCACCTTCTCATGCTGTCTCCACCAGGTGCCATGATCAGCCGGGTGGGGAATTACATTGCCATTCCCAACACTAGGCAACAGTGGGGGACCCTGAACCAGGCTTTTGAGGCATTTTCCAGGATACCACACATGATGGGAGCTATTGACTGCACACATGTTGCCCTGGTCCCGCCCAGAGACAGGGACACAGTGTTCCGTAACCACATACACTACCATTCCCTGAATGTTCAGGTTGTATGTGATGCAGATATGCATATTTTGAATGTGGTCCCTAGGTTTTCAGGGTCCACACATGACTCCTATATCCTGCATAACTCGGCACTATTCAGACAATTTGAAGCAGGACAGTATGAGGACTGTATACTGCTGGGTGGGTATTTTGCATCTCTGACATGCACATGGTGATCCTCTGACTAACCGTATATGCACATGTCTGTCTTTGGAGTGTATCCCTAGCTGTGTGTGTGTCTCATCTGTCTGTGTGTGATATAACATTGGGGGGGGGGGGAGTGTCCTCCAGCTCTCCCTTGCTACGGTGCTGTGTGTTGATGGTAGGATGCACGTTAGCATTTGTGTCGTGATTACTGATTATGTTGATTGCAATCCTTACACCTACCCCTTGTTTTGTGTGTCAGACATTCAAACGCTGCTGCATAGTTGTGGTGTCCCATCATGTGATGTCATATGTTTGTGTCAGAGTTGTTTGTGCTTTTGGTTCACACTTACATGCTTTTCGCCATGTGTGTGGACATCAGCTCCTGCTTTAACTTTCCACATTTCTTTCTGCAGGTGATGCAGGATATGGGTGTCGCCCCTGGTTGCTGACCCCTGTGTGTCAACCACGGACACGTGCAGAGATGAGGTACAATGAGGCCCATGCCTCCAGCCGCTCCGTCATAGAGCGCACCTTTGACATTTTGAAAAGTCGTTTCAGGTGTCTAGATAGGACCGGCGGTGCCTTACAATACACACCCCAGACTGTGGCAGAGATAATTTTAGCCTGTTCCATTCTGCACAACATTGCTCTCAGGCATGGCCTCCCATGTCCAAATTAATGAGGATCTGGAAGATGATCCTACGTGCCCTACTGTACGTGACCGTGGTGACACACGTGAAGGCACAGCAGTCAGGCGGCAGGTGATTGAGGAGGTCTTCTCATGTAAGTACTGCATATGTTGGTACATACATTTCTTTACATATGTGTTTACGACTACTACTGGTGAACATTTGTATCGCAATAGCAGTAAGACGCAACACTGCACTGACATATGAGAGACAATGCCTGGCCATCTCATCTTACAATCTGGTCATGACTCAGACAGAGAAGATGTGTGTTAGGATTAGTAGGTTTGGGGGAGGTGGTAAGCTGTCACACATGATTTGCAGCTGATTGGGAAAGGGGTTGCTGTACAGCCACAGGTGGTTATTTCCAGCCTTTGGGTGCAGCAAAGTGAAAGGCATGTAGTCTGGGGTCAGCAGTAGGTGATCGGCCCATAGATGGGACCAGTTGCCTAGACGTGTGTGGTTCACATTTTGTAATATGAGGCAATTGATTGGATTGTATGCTTTGCTGAGCAGGGACTGTGTTACTTGTTTCGGTAAAGCGCTACATATGACAGGTAGCACCATATACATGCTCAGTAGTAGTTGTATTAGTGGTAGTTGAGATCATCAAGGAATGGTACTGCAAAGCCACAGTGTGACTGCATGTATAGGTCAGCAGGCAAGCCTTGACATGGATGTGGAGATGGATAGGGAGCCTGTGAGGTGCCATGACAGGGGGAGTATTATTGCCATTATGCGTCTGACGGTAGATTGGCCATGCAGTGCAGTGTTGCATATTTCCACGCAGACACCGATAATTCAAAGGCAGATCAGCAAGATGTAGATTACAGTAGGCAAGCCGGGAGCTGATTAAGGGGTGGGTTGGCGTTTTAGTTGTGTGTTCAGGGGAGACTGGAGAAATATAGCTGATGTCATCTAGAAAGAAACCCCAAGCCTCAGCTACAAGCTGGGTATGTGTGGAGAGGAGGAAAGTGGAGTCCAAGACAACCCCTACATTGAGGACCCTGGAGAAAGGAAGGTGTGGCCACCCACACACAGACGCTGTAATGGGAGGGTAGGGTTTAGGTGGAAATCTGGGATGTCCGTTCTTTGCCATTGAAAATTTCATGCAGTGGGGTGACATGCAGCCAGCAATGTCAGGTGGCAAGCAGACATCGGTGTGTGTTTTGGCAGAAATATCTCAGGCGTGGAGAGATATATTTGCAACTCATCAGCACACAGCTGGTAATGTAAGTCAAGGGATAAGATAGCCACACCAAGGAACTGGATATCGAGAGAGGGAAAGGACGAAGCCCCTGGATATATCCCTGTGGTACAGGAACTGGCAGCAAGGTAGCAGACGACATGGAGCCACCAGAACACACACTTAAGGGGCAGTGGGAGAGATATGGGGGGGGGGGGGCGCAGGATAGTACAGAGGCCTTAGAGACGAGCAGGCACACAGTAGGGAGGAGACGGTTGTGTTCAACAGTTTTGGAGGCAGCAGAGAGGTCAGGGTGGGGACAGACAGAGTATGGGCCCTTGTATTTTGCCACATACACTTCAGTGAGACCTTTAGCATGAAGCGAGTCAGTACAGTGTGATGGAGAACAGCCAGTTTGTAAAGGATCTTGGGGGGTATGAGAACTGAGAACGTGAAAGTGCTGTGTGTGTTGCACAGCTTCAGCATGACATATGTATGTTTTTCTTGTGTTTCTCAATCCACAGGACATCCTTGTGACCCTCCTGGTGCTGTGGTGCAGTGCCAGCTGACTGTACATCATTCAACATGCAGTAGTCTGGGGTAGGTGGACCTACAGGTAATTTGTCTGTGAGGACAATCAGGGCGAGCACATGTCTGAGGTAATCTGTCATAGTGCACATATGTTGTTGTTCACCTCTTTGCCCTATCCCCCAAACCCCATATATTGCTGTCGGCACACATATCCACCTGTGTGCCTGGCCAGTTTGTCATCTCCAGCACTGTCTCTGGGACACATCCAACAGAGCTGCATGTGTCTGCAGGTCCTAGGTGTTCTGGTGGTGGGCTGCACATACACCCTTCCCTGACATTGTAGCATCAGCCAACAGCAGTGTATCATTGCATTTGACAAGCCTTTATCTCCACTAATCTCCAATTGTACACATACAGGCCATATGCTACTGGTGGCACGCTCACCTTAGCATAGTGTGTGTGTGTGTGTGTGTGTGTGTGTGTGTTTTTGGGTTGGCTGTGTGATGATACAGTCTGCAGGCATTTTGCATTATCATGTGGTGTGAGGGGTCTGTACACCTGTGGAGCGGTGGTGACTGTGCTATCTCTACCTTACTGCTGTTGACCTTGTCAACATTGTGGGCATGTGTTGTGTGTTATGAGCTGACCTATCTCTTGTGTGCTGACAGAATACTGCACAACAGCCTTTATGTATCACAGATATCGCCATAATTTGGATATGCATCAACAGTGGCTGGACATGGAGACATGGTAATTCTATGCATTTTGATGACATCTTCTCCCTCCACTGTGACGTGTTGTGGCCTTTGCCAGCCTCAGAGGATCCCGAGCAGACACTTGCTGCAGACACATGGAAGGTTGCACCTTGGGTCTTTTGGGAATGACATCACCCTTTACATCTTCGTGATTTGCTGTTTGTTTGCTGTTGAGTCTCTGTACACCAACACTGATGCACATGGGGTGTAGCTGTGCAACGCCTGTGTGACATGGGCATGGACATCCTCGTCTGCGGTTCCATTTCCAAATGTCCACAACATGCAGTGTGTTCTGTGTTGTGATCATGTTATGTTTGCCTGTGTGATGTTTCATTACATACATATTTATGTTTGACTCCCTGAAATTTGGCCTGATGTTGCAAGTTCAAATTCCTGTTTATTGTAAGTCCAATGTAGTTTCCCCACACTGGACATTTGTGTTACATGTGAACCGCGCTGATGTAAATAGTGCGGTATATAAAAAATGTTAAATAAATAAATAAATAAATAAAATAAATAATACATTGTTTCTCCTTCTTCTGCACAGGGCAGAGAACACACACAGCACATCTACTACAGTGCATCCGCAGTCACCATCACCCACCTGTTGGTGGACACAAACATAGTAACATAGTAAATGACATCAGATAAAGACCTATGATCCATCTAGCCTGCCCAGTACGATGCCAAGAGTAGGTACACCTGCTGCTCCGTGCAGGCCCACCCTCCCCAAGTCTTTGTCCAGGGGTGATCCCGCCACTCCATGTAGGATACCCCTATTTGTTAAGTAATTAGATGGTTCAGATTATTTTGATATTTTCTTGTTGCTGTAAAGGGATCCACTGTGTCTGTCCCATGCCCTTTTGAACTCCGTCACCATGTTTGCCCCCACCATTTCCACCGGGAACGCATTCCAAGCATCCACCACCCTTTCAGTGAAAAAGTATTTCCTGACATTGGCTTTCAATTTACCACCTTGTAGCTTCATGTTATGCCCTCTAGTTTTGCAGCTTCTCCATCTTTGGAAGAGGTTTGTTTGTTCATTATTTCTCTTTAAGTATTTAAAGGTCTGAATCATATTTATTTATTTATTTAGCTGCATTTATATCCCGCTTTTCACTGGGTCAAAGCGGTTGGGGGATACATTTAACACGAGGGGATATGAGACACATACACTAATACTTACAGGGAACATGGGCAATGGAGGGTTAAGTGGCTTGCCCAAGACCACAAGGAGCACCTGCGGGACTAGAAACCCCAGTCCTTCCGGCCCAAGGTTGCTGTCCTCTAGTGGGATTTGAACCACCGACCTTCCGGCCTGTAGTACCTTGCCCCAACCACTAGGCCACTCCTTCCTCTATCATATCTCCCCTATCCCTCCTCTCCTCCAAAGTGTACATGTTTAGGTCTTCAAGTCTCTTCTCATAAGGCTTCTGACGCAGGCTCCAAATCATTTTGGTCGCCGTCCTCTGAACCGTTTCCAGTCTTTTCACATTCTTTGCAAGATATGGTGTCCAAAACTGAACACAGTATTCCAAGTGAGGCCTCACCAGTGACTTGTACAGTGGCATAAGTACCTCTTCCTTTCTGCTGGTAAGACCTCTTCGTATGCAGCCCAACATCCTCCTGGCTTTTGCCACTGCCTTGTCGCACTGTTTTGCCACCTTGAGATCTTCAGAAATAATCACTCCAAGGTCTTCTCCTGATCCATACACACCAATCTCTCGACGCCTATCATGTACATTTCCCTTGGATTTCTGTTTCCCAATTGCATGACTATGCACTTCTTCGCATTAAATCTTAATTGCCAAACATTAGACCATTGGGGAAACTGCTAGGTACATATGACCTAGATTGGCCACTGTTGGAAACAGAATACTGGGCTTGATGAACCTTGGTCTGACCCAGTATGGCATATCTTATGTTCTTAT
This sequence comes from Ichthyophis bannanicus, assembly GCA_033557465.1. Classification (NCBI taxonomy): domain Eukaryota; kingdom Metazoa; phylum Chordata; class Amphibia; order Gymnophiona; family Ichthyophiidae; genus Ichthyophis; species Ichthyophis bannanicus. Next base: position 113,981,451 of record CM066036.1, read on the forward strand.
GTTCTCATTCTTCCAGCTTTTGTAGATCGTTCCTCATGTTAACCACTCCCTCGGGGGAGTCCACTCTGTTGCAAATTTTCATGTCATACGCAAAAAGACAGACTTTTCCATGCAGTCCTTCAGCAATATCACTCACAAATACATTGAACAGTTCCGGGCCCAGGACCGAACCCTTGGGCACCCCGCTAATCACCTTCCTTTCATCCGAGTGAGCTCCTTGTACCATCACCTTCTGTCGTCTGTCAGTCAACCAATTTCTGATACAATTTATCATCTTGGGATCTATCCCCAAGCTACTGAGTTTATTGATAAGCCTCCTATGAGGAACAGTATCAAAGGCATTTCTGAAATCCAGGTAGATGACATCCATCGCATGCCCCTGATCTAGTTCTCTGGTCACCCAGTCAAAGAACTCAATCAGATTTGTTTGGCAAGATTGTCCTTTGGTAAAACCATGTTGCCTCGGATCTTGCAACCTGTTGGCTTTGAGAAAGTTCACAATTCGCTCTTTCAGGAGTGCCTCCATTACTTTTCCCGCCACTGAGGTAAGGCTCACAGGCCTGTAGTTTGACACTTCTTCCCTGTCACCACTTTTGTGTAGAGGTACGACATCAGCCATTCTTCAGTCCTGAGAAACCTCTCCTGTTTCCAAGAATCTGTTGAAGATATCCTTTAACAGTCCTGCAAGAACCTCTCTGAGCTCTTTCAGTATCCTGGGATGTATCCCATCCGGTCCCAAGGCCTTGTCCACTTTCAGTTTTGCAAGTTGTTCTAACACATCATCTTCTGTGAATGGTGTGGTATCTACTTCATTCCCAGTTTTATATTTGGGAGTCACAGGTGGTCCTTCTCCAGGACTTTCCTTAGCAAAAATAGAACAAAAGTATTTGTTTAGCAATTTTGCTTTTTCAATGTCACCTTCCACGAGTGTGTTCCCAGCACTTCTGAGTCCTGCAAGTCCACCTCTGATCTTCTTCCTTTCCCTAATATACCTGAAGAAAGTTTTGTCGCCACACTTCACATCTTTAGCCATCTTTTCCTCTGTCTTCGATTTTGCTATCCTTATTTCTCTCTTTGTCTCTTTGAGTTTGATCCTATATTCATTTCTGTGTTCCTCTGTTTGCAAGCTTTTGAATTTTGCAAAAGCTGTGTTTTTTGCCTTTATTTGAGCAGCCACTTCTTTGGAAAACCAAATAGGTTTTCTTCTCCTCTTGTTTTTGTTTACTTTTCTTACATGTTTATCTGTTGCCCCTTTTATTGCCACCTTTAGTTTAGCCCATTGCAATTCCACTTCCCTTATCTCCTTCCACCCTGTCAGCTCCTCCTTTAGGTACTCGGCCATTTTATTGAAGTCTGTGTTTTTGAAGTTTAGGACCTTGAGCTCTTTATGATTGTCCTGTGCCATGGCTTTTATCTCAAACCACACTGTGTGATGATCGCTGCTGCTCATAGGGGCACCCATGCAGACATTCGACACGTTATCACCGTTGGTGAGCACTAAATCCAGCGTTGAGCTTTCCCTAGTTGGTTCCATCACCACTTGTCTAAGTAATGCGTCTTGGAGAGCATCCACAATTTTTTTGCTTCTTTCCAGATTTGCAGAAGGAGTAATCCAGTCTTCATCAGGTAGATTAAAGTCACCCAATATGATCGCTTCTCCCTTTGTGGCTATTTTGGCAATATCTATAATCAATTTGTTATCTATCTCTTCAGTTTGTGTCGGAGGTCTTTATACTACAGCAGTATGGATGACAGTGCCATCTCCTCTTTCCAACACAATCCAGAGAGCTTCTTTTTTTCCCCATGCCCCCTGCATTTCAGTAGCTTTAATATTGCCCTTGACATACAAGGCTACTCCTGCTCCTCCTCTTCCATTTCCTCTGTCTCTTCTGAATAGATTATAGCCAGCTATGGCTATATCCCAATCATGCGATTCGTTTAGCCATGTTTCTGTAATGGCCACAATGTCCAAATCCATTTCCACCATTAGGGCTTCCATGTCCGGAACTTTGTTGGCTAAGCTTCGAGCATTAGTGCTCATTGCTTTCCAGGATTTAACTGGCTTGTGTGTATTTTGCATTGTTTTTGTTCTGCCCGCATCTTCCCGCTTGTTTTTGATGTGTGGTTTAAAAGTGTGGCTGTTTCTGATGTTATTCTGCTTTTGCAGGGTGACGTCCAGAGCTTGACCTTCCACATCTGTGTTCACTTTCTGCTCTAAATACTTCAACAACTTGGTTTGTATTCCTGCTGCCTGAAGAGTCTGGGAGGCACTTGACTATCTTCTCTCCAATGAACTGTGTTCCCAAGTTGGTGCCTCTGATGATGGAATCCCCAAGTATTAGTAGTTTGCTGTTTGGTGAGGTTTTCTTCATATTTGGTCCTCTAGCAGGAGATTGGGCATTGTCTGTCTCATTTAAGGGCCCTTCAGTTTCTTTGCATTGGACATCCTCATTAGCCAAGGCAGAGAAGGCATTGTGCAGGGATGTTTTCTTATGCATAGGATGTCTTTGTGTCACAGGTCGCAATCTACCAGAACCCACTGTGATCCATTTATTCCGGTGTTTGATGCAACTATCCCTGGGAGAAGGTGCCATAAGATGTTTGACCTCTGCGAGTGGGGCACATGTCTCGGATGGACATTATTGTTGGACTGCTACTTTGAGCATAACAGGCCTGTCCAACACACCATTGCTACCGTGCTCTGGCTGGGTGTTGTGTTCATCGCAGGAGACACACATGATCTTTCCAGTACTGTGGCATACCGAAATGTCACACTTGACTATGCATGCCCATGGTTTCAAGGACAGTCTTAACGGGACTTCTTGGGTTGCAGACACACTTTGCACTGTGGACCCTATGTGTGCAGCAAGGACTGACATTGTTGCTGTATGATGTACATGCATCTGACATTGTGTTGCTGTGTTTTGCCCATGTGTGTGACCTGACCGCAAGATACCCTCATCTGTTTAGTTCAGCAGGGGCATACAGCCATGTGTGTGGCACAGGGGGCACATTGGAGAGGTCCTTTTGTCCATGTCGGCCTACCCTCCACTTGGACATGAGACAGTATTTGCCACCACACCACTTTACTGCACACCAACATCTTGGATTGATGTTTGCCCTCACCAAGGGTGTTACAGTGCATGTGTGGCATCACTGTATCATATTTCCACATACACGGTGCATGTGCATGTGACTGAATATGTTGGTGCAACACAGCATGTGACAATATGGCTTCTGTGTGGTTTACTGGAACATGTTTGACCTTTCTTTCAATCTCTATAGAAAGGTTATTGTGTTTGTTTACTGTACAGACGTGTCGCTCTGCATTGATTTATAAACCTAGCACTGCATGTCTGCACAGTCCTATTTCTCCCCTGAGGTTCCGGCACTCACATTGTCCCATTATATTTGGAGTGTGGCAGTGTGGGTGTCCATTTTCTTCCTCATTTGTGCATTCCATGTACTGTGATATATGTGTACAGACACTGTATCCACACCATTATTGTAGGGGACCTTCTGCATAGGGCTATCTCTGCATGTGTCTGTGGTTCGTTTTATTTGAATTCTCTGTGTTCATGTGCCTCTTGTACCTGTTACCATATCCTCATTTTGCATTTGGCGATTGTTTTGGGTTACATTGTTGCCGCCTTGATTCCTATATCAGGCATTATGTGACAGCTGTAACATATATTTCGATACCTGTGTTTACACTTTCTTACTTTTAGCAACATATGCTGTTTCATTTTTGTGCCTCCTGTATTTGCGCACAGATATGTTTTTGGGGAAGAAGCATGACTGATGTGTGTTGGGCCCTCATCATGCACCGCCTACTGTCTACATGCACACATATGTGACTTAGGCATTTGGGGCTTGCAGCAGCATGTGGGGGGTGGGGGGCTGATGCATAGTGCACACCGTGCACCTAATGCACATTGTCTCTCCAGCCCATCATCTGTAGATGGCCCAGTGATGTTTCTGTGACATGTGGGTTGCTGCCCTGCCAAATGTGTTTTCACTTTTTTCGCTGTTATCCATACACCTTGATATTATGTAAGGCAGTATCTATGCTATGTCTCATGGTTAACCAAAATAAAAATATGTGTTGGACGTACATTTGTCTCTGTTGCAGCTTGACCACACTAACACATGTATTTAGTGATTTCCTGGTCAGGTACATGGCCCACCTGTGCTCACATCCTTGTACGGTGCCAACTGTCTATCTGCCAGCCGTCTGCCACATCACTGGGTGTTATGGGTTCCCCTACACACATTCCCTTTGAGGTAATATCTTTGCATTGTGCTTGCAGTGGTTGTTTGGGATAGTGGTTACAGACATGTTTTGGAGCACCATAGGTTGTGGGTTTGATTCCCACATCAGGTCTTTTTTTTTGGGGGGGGGGGGGTTGTGCTAACCTGACCATGAGCTGCCTGCAGGTTCATCACCTCTCCACACATCCTTCCATCTCTTCACTGTACACCACAGTGTGCCCTCTGTGCTGCCTAGCCATCACATATTAGCCGTCACATATGTCTCTTTCTTTGTAATGTCTATGCAGGCTGTCTGCTTGGGGGATTGGCATTGCTGTTGTTCAGCTTATCTAGGCCACACCTGTATGCAGGTTCAATTCTTACCTGCTTTTGTTCTGTTCCCTATTTTGCCCTGCTTTGGGTTTAGGTTCTTTCCCCTTTTGCATGCTGTATCCACTGCATAACATTTCATTATGTGTGTGCATGTACGAGTAGTTATATGTGGCTCTGGCCCCAATTACAGACTGTGATCTGAGCTGTACGTACCAGTTCTGCATGTACATTCCATCATGGTTACTGTTGAGGGTTGCCCTATCCTGGCAGACAGCAGGCTTTTTGTGTGTTCTTGTATGCAGCCTTTGCTAATGAACTCACGTTGGTGGTGTAGCCTATCGGTTTATGCATTGACATTTGTGCTGATGGTTATGGGTTTGATTCCTCTCTGTTCTCTTTCATTTATATGCCTGTCCTACACAGCTACCTTTCATTCTTGTAACAGTCATATCTGTGCAGATCTGTGCTGTTGGCACATTATACCCTTGTCACAGTTGCCAAATATACTTCTGTCCGTCTATGTGTGTCTGCCAGCTGTGTGGCATCCTGCCCTGTTGTGCAGCTGCTACCCCATGTCCTGCACTGGTACACATTTCTGCATTGCGGCTTTCCTGCTTGCCTCTCCTGTGTCTGCGCTGCATGGTACTGCTACTCCTCTGTCCTCCTGTCATTGCACCTATCCTGCCACCTCTACCTCCTCTGCTGGACACGTCTTCCCATCCTCTGCCACACACTGTCATTGTTGCACGGTACATTACCATCACCCTGTGCATCAGTACAGCTGCCCCCGATATGGTTGTACACTTTACCAGCTGCCACATGGCCTGGACATAGATTTGTCTGGTCCATCAGCTCTGATCTACTTCCTTCCATCACTTGTGCATTGCCTTTCCTTGTTGCTCTAGGCAGTGTTAGGGTTACATCTGTGTTTGGGCCATAACTTTCTGGCTTTTCAACTTGGGGCACCTTACTGCCCTTGGCCACCATTTCTGGAGTCACCTATACATCCTTGGGGCATCTTTAGCGGCACCATGGATTCTGACAGTTTATGGGGCACCTTATATGGTGCTTTGGGGTTTGCCAACCTTTTGTGCCGCCCTCTGGGGCACATTATGACCCACCTTGGCTGACGTGGTGGTTTATGATGTGCCTTCTGGTGCGCCCTAAAAGGTGCATTTGGTTACGGCACTGGGGTGTGGGTATTTTTAGCTGGCAGCACAGATTGTTGGAATGTGTCTGACTGTTACAAGCAGGAAAAGGAACAGCTTTGAGCACCCTTATTCATTGAGCCCACTGAGGAAGTGAACTCATGACCGTGGTCTCAGTAGGCATTGCATTAACCAGTGTGCTACACCTCTGTTTCTATAATTACAGGTCAGCGCGCAAAGTTAAGGTTAACGCGCGGTAACGTGCCACGGCTCCCTCTATCGCGCGATAATGGACATGCACCCTCTATCGCGCGATAACCCGCCATTGCTACCTTAAGACCGGAAAGCCCACTACCTTATATGGCATTCGTCACAGTAACGCTGCAACTAGCGCCGGTAACTTTAAGACGGTTTAGTAAACATACCCCTTAATGGGGATTTCTTATTAAGGGACAATTGTAAAATCAAATATGGGGTTGCAGCCTCATAAATATATTGCATACGTGGGACTACAGCACATTTTCAATGGAAAATTCTGACTAGTTGCAACAGTGGGTGTGCAGCACTGACATACATTTGTGGCTACTTTTGAAGCACGCGCAAATATGCATGTGAACAATATACATGAAGCTTTCAAAATGAAAGTCCTGCACATTCTTACTCTCCCTGACCTGTTCCCTTGTTTTCATAAGTCAAAGTCTGCACACTGTGAATGACATGGGTCCTTTTACCTACATACAGAGAAGGGGCCATTTTCAGAGAGGCTTTTTACATGGGTAAACAGATTTGAAAGTGATCCTGTGTATGATCAAATGAACCCCTGATGAATATGCATTGGAAAGAAAGCACTAGTTGGATATTTTCAAATATTATTTTTGAAACTTGTATGGAATGCACTTTCATCCCACGCTGCTATGTGACAGATCAAGAGAGGAACGTTATGACCCTTAAAACAGTCAGAGATCAGGCTCCTTACACTTACAGAATCCCATCAGTAGTTAACAGCAGGTAGAATGTCAACTAAATTTTTGCCGCCTATAGTTTCTTGATTCCTATTTCCTGGCTCTTGTTTCTGGTAAAATGCCGATAATATCATCATGGATTCCTTTTTGACAAATGTTCTGGAGGATAACAAATATTATTTAGAGGTTCGAAAATCTATTGAAAGGCAAAGGGCTGCACCCCATTATACTGGCTTATTCTAGGAGCTGTAACGTCCAGTGCTTTTGCTAATTAATTGTGGGATTTTGTGCATTTTCAAATGAACTGTTTTTGCTTTGTTGTATATATGTTGAATGCTAAACCTGGTAAATATATTGGTAGCTGTAAAGAGGCCACTTTTTGAGACCGGTAGGATCTTACCCTCAGTTAACCTCAGCAGGCTGAAACATTAGAGAATGTTCTCAGTAAACACACAAGGAGATTATAGTCCAGTATCTAGAATCAATCTAAAATTGAAAGTGCTCGTATTCACCGGTAAAGATATAAAATGGAAATATGCCTTAAATAAAATGTAGTTCATGATAGTGTTTAGTGTGTTCCTGAGAATTGCAGTGTCCTGCACTGTGCTCATGGGTATACAGTAGCTAATCTTTTTGCATAAACGGGTTTGGGTGCAGTTTTAATGCACGTTAGTTTTCTATGCACTGATAGGCAATGATCTATTTTACCTAGTTTTGTATCTCATTAGCTCACTAACATAAGTTTTTACTTTTAAAAATTTTGCAAGCTGATTAACAAATCTTAAAAGTACTGTTAACATACATAATTTAGATTGCATGTGCTGAGAGAGCTTTTAACACGCATTGCACTAGTGAAGTGTTAGTGCACTAGTCTCAAAACACATAGATGAATGTTACGAATAGTATCACACTTCTCAATTTTTGCTTGAGATGATGGTATAACCTCTTCTGTTTATTATTCTAAAGTGTCACCAGGCATACGCAGCACTGTAAAGACATATAAGGAGAAGTCCTGCTCCACTCACCTTCGCTCCCCCATCACACCACATTTTAGAACAGACCACAGAGAGCCTCCACAATGAACACGCTGACAAACCCCCAAGCTATAACAAAAAGCACCCAACAAACCCATACCAGATCCTTTGAACTTTATGCACCAGCTACTTGGAACGGTCTCTCTGCCCACATAAGAAATACCACAGACCTCCTATCCTTCCGCAAACTCCTGAAGACTCAACTATTCACCCTCCACTTCAGCCCCACGGTCTCATAACCCTCCCCTCCCCTCCCACAAGCTGAACAGCTTTTCTGTACCGCATGAAGGACAAGATTTCACAAGAACGTGTAGTTTGTCATCCTATATATAGTTAATCTAAATTAACCACCCTGTTCCTTATTAATTGTACAAAGTTACCTGTTTCAATGTAAACGATGTCTGTAAAATCAAGTTCTCTGTAAACCGCTTTGACCTTTGTGGAAAGCGGTATATAAATATAGCCAAATAAATAAACAAAATAAACACAAAAAGTGGTGGCAGCAGGGCAAGGGCAGGTAGCATGGGAGGGGGAGGGGTGGCCGTCGATGGCAGAAATCCAAAATGCGCCCCTAGTCTTTTGGGTCCTGTGAGGAACGCACACTCTGTCTCTAATAAACTTGCTTTTACTCATGATCTCTTTATCTCTAATGCTCTTCATCTTCTTGCCCTAACTGAGACCTGGCTCCTCCCAGATGATACCACATCTACTGCTGCTCTCTGCTATGGGGGATATCAGTTCTCCCACATGCCTTGTCCCACTGGCCGTGGTGGTGGTGTTGGGCTTCTATTTTCTCCATCTTGCCGATTCCAATCCCTCCTGCTGCCTCAGTCTCACTCCTTTCTCTCTTTTGAAGTCCACTCCATTCGCCTTTTCACTCCATTTTCCTCTCCGGATAGCTGTTATTTATCGACCTCCCGACAAGTCTGCTTCTACCTTCCTCACTGACTTTGACTCATGGCTGTCCTTCTTTCTGGATTCCTCTTCCCCCACTCTTATTCTTGGGGATTTTAACATTCATGTTGATAACCCCTCTGATCCTTATGCTTTAAAGCTCCTCTCCCTCACCTCCTCGTTTGACCTCCAACTCTGTTCCACTGCCCCCACTCACCAGCATGGCCACTGCCTGGACCTGATATTTTTCTCTAGTTGCCTACCCTTATCTGACCATCACCTTTTAAGCTTTAATCTTCATCTCCCGCCCCCTCAGCCTCGTCCTGTCTCCTCTAACCTATTTAGAAATCTTCTTGCCATTGATATCTTGGCTCTCTCTTCCACTATTTCTTCATCTCTTTCTGCCACTATGTCATCCAAGTCTGTTGACGAGGCAGTAACTTCCTATAATGCTGCACTCTCCTCGGCTCTGGATGCTCTCGCTCCGCCCATACCACGTCCTCTGAGACGTTCTGCACCCCAGCCCTGGCTTTCATCTACTACCTGCTATCTACGTTCCTGTGCCCTTCTGCGGAGCACGCTTGGCTCAAATCCCACTCCCCTGCAGACCTTCTACACTTCAAATTCATGCTTGTCTCTTTCCAGTCAGCCATAGCTCTTGCCAAACAAGACTACTATGTCCATCTGACTAACTCTCTTGCCTCTAATCCTTGCCGTCTCTTTACTATTCAATAAAACAGAAAAATATCGTTCACCATTCACTGTGTATAGAATCAAAACTAACAAACGAGCTCTCAGTTTAAAATAACACTGCTGCTTCAAGGTTTGCACCTAATGGCAGCACTTGTGTTGTATCACATCAATGACCTCATGTGAGTTTTAAAAAAATTTTTCTTTATGAAAATATTTTTTTCAGAAGACACAATACAGTCCTGATAATCAAAATATGATGTACTCAACTTCAGAAAAGGACTGGATAAAATCTTCCCACACACATTTGATCCCAATACAGTCCTGATAATCAAAATATGTTGTACTCAACTTCAGAAAAGGACTGGATGAGATCTTCCCACATATATTTGATCCCAACGTGCAGTCCCTGTACCAGCAGACGTTTCAGATTTATTTCATCAAATCCAGTCTCTTTACTACTGTCAACTCTCTCCTCAAGGTGCCTCCACCTCTGATCCCTCCCTCCCTCTCTGCCCAAACCCTAGCTGACTATTTCCATGACAAACTCCACAAGATCACCCTCCAATTCCCCACAAAGTCAGCTACTTCCCCTCCTCCCCCTCTTCACTCCCAACTCTCCCCCCCCCCCCACCTCTGCTACCCTCTCTTCCTTTCCTGTGATCTCTGAAGAGGAAACTGCAGGCCTTCTTCTTCCGCCAAACTCACCACCTGCTCCTATGATCCTATCCCCCCGTCTCCTAAGCCCTATCTCCTCCACCGTTGTCCCTTCCATCTCTCATATTCTCAGCCTATCGTTCTTCACTGCAACAGTCCCTGCAGACTTCAAACATGCTATGGTCACACCTCTCCTCAAGAAACCCTCAGTTGATCCCACCTGTCCTTCTATCGACCCATCTCTCTCCTTCCCTTCATTTCTAAACTACTTGAACATGCGGTTCACTGCCACTGCCTCGACTTCCTCTCTTCTCATGCCCTCCTGGATCCCTTAGAGTCTGGCTTTCGTCCTTTACACTCTACTGAAACGGCTCTTGCCAAAGTCTCCAGCGACTTGTTCCTGGCAAAATCCAAGGGCTTTTACTCTGTCCTCATCCTTCTTGATCTCTCTGCTGCTTTTGACAATGTTGACCACAACCTTTTCTTCAATACCCTGTCCTCGCTTGGTTTTTGGGGCTCTGTACTATCCTGGTTCTCCTCCTATCTCTTCCATCACTCTTTCAGTGTGTGTTCTGGTGGCTGCTCCTCCTCTGCTACCCCGCTCCCAGTTGGTGTGCCCCAAGGATCTGTCTTGGGTCCGCTCCTTTTCTCTGTCTACACCCAGTCCCTTGGTGCGCTTATCTCTTACCATGGCTTTCAGTACCATCTGTATGCTGATGACTCCCAGATCTACCTCACTATGCCTGAAATTTCTCCAGCTATCCAGAGCCGGATCTCTGCCTGCCTTTCTGACATTGCTGCCTGGATGTCTCACCGCCGCTTGAAATTGAACATGGCCAAGACTGAACTTCTCATCCTTCCCCCTAAAACCTCCTTTCCTCTTCCTCCTTTCTCAGTCTCTGTGGATAACTCTGTACTCCTTCCTGTTTCCTCAGTCCGCAATCTGGGGGTTGTCTTTGACTCCTCTCTCTCTTTCTCCACACACATCCATCTGATAGCTAAGACCTGCCGCTTCTTTCTCTATAACATCAGCAAAATCCGCCCTTTCCTTTCTGAACACACTACTAAAACGCTTGTCCACTCCTTAATCACCTCCCGTCTTGACTACTGTAACATAATCCTTGCTGGTCTCCCTTTGAATCATCTCTCTCCCCTTCAATCTGTTCAACACTCTGCTGCGCGGCTAATCTTCCGCCAGCCTCGTCATGCCCATATTACTCCTCTTCTCAAGTCACTTCATTGGCTCCCTATCCATTTCTGCATCCAGTTCAAACTTCTCCTGCTGACCTATAAATGCATTCACTCTGCAGCTCCTCACTACCTTTCTTCTCTTATCTCTCCTTACAACCCTCCTCAGGAACTCCGCTCTTCCAGCAAACTACTCCTATCTGTGCCCTTCTCTTCTACTGCTAACTCCAGACTTTGCTCCTTTCACCTTCCTGCACCATACGCCTGGAACAAACTACCTGTGTCTGTACGCCAGGCACCCTCCCTAATCCTCTTCAAATCCAGGCTGAAAACTCACCTCTTCGCTGCTGCTTTTGGATCTTGACTCTCCTGATCTCCTCTTTCCTTCCCTTGCTTTATCCCTGCCCTACACCTTCTGTGTTTGTCTTGACTAGATTGTAAGCTCTGATGAGCAGGGGCTGTCTCTTATTTGTCTGTGCAGTGCTGTGTACATCTTGTAGCGCTATACAAATGCTCAGTAGTAGTAGTAGTAGTAGTAGTAGTAGTAGCTTGCACAGGGCTAGGTACAGCACTGCGTTCAGTAGCACAAGAACCACAAAACAGATTTCCCCACTATCTATCAATTGTCTTTATGGTTGTGGACAGTACTGGAGATATTACAGAACCATCTGCTTTAGACCCTCCGGATTTTTTACTGGCAAAATGAGCATTTTTAAGAAGCCTATTTGTGCTTTGGAGCAGGTATAGGTTTGTGTGCGGGTGGAGACATGCCAGCCATTTCTGAAATTCATCATGCTCTCTAAGGTCTCTGCAATGCCCCCGACACCCTCTCCTCCACTGACATCCCCATGTCAGGGATGTCTCTATAACCATTTTGTAAAATGGCTCCAGGGATGTCGCCATGATTTGGACATCTATGTACCCATTTTCAGACATCTAAAGCACAAATAGTTGTGATTAATGCTAAAAATGTATAAAGACACGTAAGTGCTTATTAGTCCTTATAAAACACACAAAGTAGGCACTTTCCAGTCCTCTTAAACTAGGCACGCTGTTATACACATATCCTCTTTATGTGTATATGCAGTTGTGCAATTTTATGAAAACCCTTTCTATGCGTAAAAAGAATGGACTTGAAGAAAAAAATGATCCCCTAAATATGTAAGCACGCCAACTTACATGGAAGTAGTAGCTTTTAGCAGATTGCACAAGTAATGGAAACCAATTAAGGACCCTAATCCTAAAAACCAAAACTCCAAGGCCAAGGTCCAAACAAGAAGTTAACTGAAGGCTATGCATAACGCAGAGCAGGTGTTAAGTGTTGAAGATGAACATTTTTCCAGTATACATGCATTGCAGTTGTAAAATAAGGAACAAACACTCTGTAATGGGGTATATAGAATGTTACCCATCCCTCTCCAAAGAGATTATCAACAGACCCTTTAAGAGAGTCTGCAGCCCAGAGTTGAGGGCTGAGATGGCATGGTTCAGAGGGAGAGGTTAAGAAACCAGAAGGCTGCAGGAGGGAGAGAGGCCCGTGGAGCCAGAAGTCCTTCCAAGGTAAGCCGTGCAAAGAAGTTCCAAGTTAGAAATTTTAACTGGGACTGGAGGAAGGGCCAGTTTGTGGAGATTTAACAAGCTGGGGCAGAAATAAGCTGATTTTGTTTTCCCTGAACTGCTATCTGTTTTGGTTTTGCTTTGTGGAGATTTAACAAGCTGGGACAGAATAAAAACTGCTTTTGTTTTCCCTGAACTGCTGTCTGGCCTCTGTTTTAAAGAAAACACCTTCTCACCATGTACCACACTTACCACATATGGTGGCAGCTTGGAGATTTCCTCTAACCACATGACTGAGGGAAATTCAACATCCCTCCAGAGCTTGGCCTCTACAGCAGGTCAGGATATTTTTGTTTGTTTGTGTGGGCTAAGAGGGCTAGCCTTGCCCTAGTTATGGAGCTTGAAGAAGGTTTAGTCAGTGCCAGATAGGCAGACTTTGTTTTGGGCACTAGAGGCCACTAAAAATTTCTTGGAGTTGGAATACTGCAGGATTAACTCAGATGCAGAAGAGGAAGCTGTGGTGGTATTGCAAGAAAATGGTGACAAGCCATATTCTGGCCAAAGGGCAGCAGCAACAACAGTATCAATAGCAACAACAAAAGTATCAGGAGTGACAACAACAGTTTCAACATGCCCTGCTGCAAGGGCAGCAACAACAGCAGCAGCAGTTGATTCAGGCCCTACAGAGACCACAACTCCACCCTCCAGAACAAGTGCTTGTTAAAATAATGGCAGAGGATGAACCGGACCACTTTTTGATGAACTTTGAACGAACTGCCCCAATGGCAGGTGACTGGAGGAGACCTGTTTGGGGAATCTGCTGATGGGTAGCAGTCAGGCTGCATTCTAGGACACCAACCTAGATGGGCAAGCTACATATGCAGCTGTCAAAGCCACCATAGTGGAACAGGCTGGCTCTACCCCAAAGTCTTATCACCAGAGATTCAGAAAGGTGGGCCCCAGATAAAGGAGAGCCCTTGGAAGTTCCTCTATCAGTTGAAGGATATTGCATGGAAGTGGCTGCAACTGGAGGAAAAGACATGGCCCAAGATAGCCAAGATTGTGCTATTAGAGCAGTTTATGGAGAGCTTGACTGCCCTGATGAAACAATGGGTATGTCAGCACCCAAAGCTTACACTGAAGAATGCACTAGAAATAGCCAAAGGGTATTATGAAGCCCAGCCGTTGACTGAAGAGGACAGTGAGGGGAGGAAGAAGACACCCGTTAGCCCAGGAAGATGGAAGGGGAAGCCAGAACAGATGTTGGCTTCCATATTCCAACCCCCAAAGTCATCTCTTAGGCGAGGGTATGACCCCAGCCATGATCCCTTCACCTGTTTTAGTTGAGGAACCCAGGGACACTTTGCTCGGGAATGTCCCCTTGGTATGGAAGAACCCATGGATGTCAGTCTAACCACCCCTCACATCTGCCAGTTTGTGGACACTGACCTCCTAAGTGCCCAGAACTTTGTGACTCCAGTGGAGTTTGATAGTCTCTGGAAGTCTGTGGACCTCCTTCTCCAGGAAAACATAACCCAATTTCAAATTGACTATGCAAAGATGGTAACACTGGCCTGTATGCATGGAGACCAGAGGCAATATCCAAAGGCAAAGGCTTCACTTCAGCGCAAGTCATGTTTGAGATCGTGGTGCTGTCCTGGGTACTGTATCCAGTGGTGATCGGCTGAGACTACCCAAACTTCAGAGCAATATGGGCCTTGGTAAGTTGGCCCAGGAAGATTTCCCAAAGATCTTCCTCCTGGAAGATGCAGATCTATATGTCAAGACTCCCAAGCTGCTAAGTCCTGGAGTTGGCATCGCCAGGAAAAGCAACACTATCAACAGAACCTGGGGGCGGCTATGGAGGGCAAACCTAGGGAAGAAACCACTGGAGATAGTTCAGGGCTCTGCGGTAGTGACCCAAATACAATTGTCCCTTTCCTAGAGTGGGGGCTGGGGGAAGACCCAGGGAGCTTCAGGAGGGCCCAGGAAAAGGATGAGTCCCTTAAATATGCCCGAGAGCAAGTTTGGAGGTGGATGGGGTTCCAGTAGGTAATGGAGAATCCCCTGCATGAATTTTTCCCTATTATGTGCTAAAGGGAGATTTATTATACAGAGTGGCCAAGGGGGCCCTAGAGGAAGAAGAGGAAGAACTGATAGTTCCCCAGCCCTATCATCAGCATGTGTTGTCGTTGGCTCATAGCTATTTATTAGGAGTACACCTGGGAGTGGAGAAAACATTAGAGTATATTTTAGCTCAATATTTCTGGCCCAGGGTCCATAAACAGGTGCAGTTATATTGTCAGTCATGCCCCACCTTCAAACCTCGTAACCCTGCCAGAGTTTGACCTGCCCCTCTAGCGCCTATGTCTATCATTGAAACCCTATTTGAAAGAGTGGGTATGGACCTGGTAGGTTCCTTAGAGTGAATCACTTGAGGCAGCCAGTATATTTTAGTCATACTAGACTATGCTACCTGCTACCCGGATGCCATTGCACTAAGAAATATGAAGACTACTATGATCATGAATGCCCTCTGCAAAGTATTCTTGCAGGTAGGAATACCCAATGAGATCCTCACAGATCAAGGAACACCCTTTATATCCAAGGCGATGAAGCAAATGTATGCCTTGGTGAAGGTCAAGATGCTATGAACATCAGTATATCACCCACAGATGGATGGCCTCGTTGAGCGATTTAATAAAACTCTGAAACAGATGTTTCTAAAGAACAACAAAGATAGGAGCAAGATTGCGGTGTGAAAGACTGCATGGCTGAGTGAACTGTAAGTCGGGAGCCTCTGTTTGACTTGAATCCCTCGTACCTACCTCTGCCTCGATGCTGAAGACTTTGGTCCAGTCTCTCCTGCCATTTGCCTTGGCTGTCCCAGTGAGCAACTTCCTTCCATTCAGTCTGTCACATCTGCAGCAGATTTATTTATTTATTTATTTATTTAACAGTATTTCTAAACCGCCTTATCTTAATAATCAAGGTGGTATCACAGCAAGCAATCAGGTAAAGTGTGTGTGTTGTACATGCAGTGAGGATAAAACTTAGTTGTGTGAGGGATGTGTTGGGTGCTTGATTTGTTTGAGCTATATACAGGGTGGGCTATTTACAGTGGTGCTAGAATCATATTTTATATATATTCAGTTGTTTGGGAGGATTGGAGTGCTGTTATCCATTCTCTTAGGTTATGTGATGTGACCATAGTGCTCTATGAACAGCATGGTTTTCAGTTGTTTTCTGAAGTCTTTGAGGTCTGGAGTTGCCCTTAGATCGTCCGGTAGATTGTTCCATATTGTTGGAGCAGCCATGGAGAGAGCTCTGTCTGTTGTGTCCTTGCATGTGTGCTTGTACTCATTTGGGGTGCTGACTCGGTTGCGTGTTTGACTTCTTCTGGGACGTGCGCTGGTTTCCGGTTGTATGAGCAGGTGGAGGCTGTTGGCTGATGTGTGTTCTTTTATCTTAAATAGGTTTATGATAGTCTTGTATCTGATGCGAGCAATGGTTGGGAGCCAGTGTAAGTCCTTTAGTGTAGGTGTGATGTGCTCCTGCCTTGCGGCTCCGGATATGATTCGAGCTGCAGTGTTTTGTGCCAGCTGTAGTGGTTTGAGAGCTTGTTTTGGTAGTCCGAGGTATATCGGATTGCAGAAGTCCAGTATTGGGGTTATCAGTGCTTGACAGACTGTACGGAAGTGTTCTGGAGCGAGGAGTGGTTTCAGTCTCCTGATGATTCGCATCCTGTAATATGCTTTTTGGATTGTTTTGTCTATGTGTGGTTTGAGGTTGAGTTTACTGTCCAGAGTAACCCCAAGGTATCTCACCTCCGATCTTATCGGTATCGTGGTGCTTTGTATCTTTATGTTTGGTGGGTGTGTGAAGCTTTGGTTTCGAGTGATGATTAAAGCTTCAGTCTTGTTGTAGTTTATAGCTAGATTGTTGTTTTGGCACCACTTCGCCATTTGGGTAAGGCAGTCTGCTATCTTAGAGAAGTCCGGGTTTTCGATTGATATCGGGGAGTATACCATTATATCGTCTGCGTATATTGTGTATTGGATGTTGTTCTCTTTCATAATGTTGCATATTGGTTGGATGTAGATGTTAAAAAGGAGTGCTGAGAGTGCGGATCCTTGTGGTACTCCTTGTTGGACGTTTATGGGCCGGGAGGTGTCCTGTCCCACCTTGACCTGTAGCTGTCTTTCTGTTAGGTACGAGTGGAACCATTTTAGAGTGGTACCGTGTATACCAGTGTTCTTCAGTCTCTCCAGGAGTATATTGTGATCAACTGTGTCGAACGCTGAGGAGATGTCGATGAAGATCATTATAATTCCATTCCTGATGTCGTCAATTATTCTTATGATGCTGTCGAAGAGGTAGATCAGGAGAGTTTCGACTCCATGGTTGGGACGAAATCCGTGTTGGTTGTCGTCGAGAGTTCCGTGTTCGTCAATGTGTTCCTGAAGTTGTAGTTGAACCGTCTTTTCGATTATTTTTGTGAGGAAGGGTATGCTGGAGATTGGTCGGTATGCTGCTGGGTCCTTTTTGTAGAGTGAGTAGGGTGTCTTTGGGCCCCAAACAAAGAACAGCCCTGCCACCTCTGCAACCAGCTGCAATGGCTGTGGGAAAGGAGAAGGAGCCCGAGGGAATCCCGGAGGTCTTCTTCTTGGCGGAGCTTCCCTCAGTGTTTCAGTCCTCCTTTGAGAGCTCGTTGGATTCGTCGGCTCGGGGAGCTCTTTTGTCGGTAACTGTGAGACCGGCTGTTGTAATGCTCAAAGTGTTATAGGACGCTATCAAGTCAATGGTCTCAATTATGGCTTCTTATGCTTGTAACTTTAGGTCTCAATTGGAATACGTTTTAGCTAAGGCAGCGGATCATGAGCTACACAACAGGTTACTAGATTGGAAGGAGTGGAATCTGCTGTGGAGAACCTCCAGTCTGTGAGCAATGCCCAGATGAGGGACAAGGAAATCTTGAATAGGAAACTTTTGTTCCTAGAAAATCGTGTTCGTAAGAACAATTTAAGATTCCTTAATTTCCCGAAGTGTCCTAGATATGTTAAGAAAATATCTAGGAGACGTATTGAAAAATCTTTGGGAAGCGATTCTGCCAAATGTTTGGGCTCAGTACCTGTCCCTTAACCCTCATTTGGGGGAAGTAGGGGAAAGTCCTGTGCCTATTCATAATCCTGGTGTTGGGAATTTTACTGCTTTTCTGGAATCATCACCAGAATTCATCACTGAAAGGACTACTCTGATAGCCTGTTTTTCATTTGAATCAGAAAGGAACACTATTCTGTGGCTATTTTTTTGTAATATGTCAGCATTATTCTTTGGATCCAAGAGTTATGTATTTCCTGATGTATCTAGGGACACACAAAAGAAGCATTGTGAGTTCTTGGCTCTGAGGTCCAGGGCCTTGAAACTCAGAGCTTCTATGAAATTGTTTCCTTGTAAATGTTTGATTTCTTGGCAGACTAAACAATTTGTCTTCTTTGAACCGGATCAGTTACTTCAATTTCTTGTATCCGGGGAGGGCCCTATTGCTAATCCTGAAGAGACCCCTAGTTAAAATCGGCTGGAGTAACTACACCTTGGGAAGCTGACACTAGATATAGATTTATTTTCTTTTTTTAGGTTTTTACACATTTTTTAAATTGTTTCCTGTTCTTGCCCTACTTGTGGTAAAGTTGGGGGTCTATATTTTGTTTGGAATATCTGATTGAAAATTATTTCCTGTGTATAATTGACTACTATTGCCTGCTCATTCATCATTGTTGGATGTATAATTGTTTAAATTGCATAAATAAAAAATTAAAAACAAAATAAAACTCTGAAACAGAGGAGAGACTGCTTTTTCATTTTGCCTCACTTTTACTATTCACTTCTTTCCAGAATAGAGCATGCCATAATTCATTTAATGATTGACTGCATAAGTGAAATGTGGCCAGTATACATCTAAAAGAGCTATGATCTTTGAAAGGAAAATTGTTCATATATTAGGGATATGTGGAGAAACATGTTTTTAGTTTCCTATGTAATTTCCAGGTTTATTTTCTTTCAATAAATTTTTATTTTGTGTAATTTTGTTTTTATACATTCTCATTTTAGTGCAATTTTGTTAATTAAAGAGATGGCTGGGGCTGTTGCCCAAACAAACAAACAAAAAACAAAGCTGAAAGGTTGCTAGAAGTTTCAGGCAAATAAAACTCCCCAACTGTTTTTTCTCAAAGTCAGAGACTTGAAGGGCAGAGGATTAGAAGACAAACATTTTACAGGAAGGGCTATCAGATCCCCATGGGGGTTTGCTGTAGAAAGCTTGTTCTTAACTGTGCCTTATATTGATGGTGATCTTTGTTTCTGTTTCCTGATTGGTCTGAGGTTTTTCTGGTCTGCAGCTCTGTGAAAAAAACAAAAGACTTCTTTTGCCATGTTCTTGTGCCAGAAATTCTGTGAAACCATGTCTAAATATATTATCAGAGACATTTACCAAGCCTAATCCATATCCTGGTTGTCCAATTAGTGATGATATAAGACGTGAATTAAATAATATTAATGTATTACAAAAAGTTAAGACAAGTCATTTAACATATTCAACAGGATATAATTAGACATTTTTTTAATCAGCAAGCACTTAAGAACTAATGATTACCAACAGCCAGTTGGTTTATATATTAATTTGGGATTTATTAACTATGTTTGTGAAGAGATTCACCCAAGGAAGTATACTAAAGGTGTATCTTAACACAGGCAGCTTACATTATATTTTATTATTTATTTATTTATTTATTTATATTCTCTTATATACCGCACTATTCTGCATCAGTGCGGTTTACATTGAACAAACTGAAATTACATTGAACAGGGCATTATAACTTGGAGATAACTATTTTACAGGGAACATGGGCTATAGAGGGTAACATTATATTATAGTAACAATATAAGTAAAATGACCTAATGTCAACATAATATACAATTAAAACAGCGAGGTAAACTAGGAAATAAGAATATTAAATTATATTAATATGATACAGTGCTAGTTATGTTCACATTAAAACAGCACAGTAGAATATTCAAATAACAAAAATATTGCACAATACAATACTGTACAAATTAAACATTTAATAATTAGCACAGTATAACTTTCAGGAAGAGGAGATTCAGTAGTCATTCATTCAGTCAATCCTGTATATCCTGCCTATTGTAATAACATCTAAGTGGATTATATAAAACATTCATAATAAAACAACATAAAAACAAACATGAAAACATACACTGTGCTTAATCAATGTTTATGTTCATATTTATTTAGCTTGATTGACTGCCCTTCGTAGGGCACAGAGGGGCGGTTTCCAAAATGTTAAAAACAAAAGGCAGAAAAGAGCTTCATTTATCTTAAAGGAAAGTTGAAAACAATCATACCAGGAGGAACAGAAAAGGGAAGGGGGGAACGGAGTTAGGATTGGGAAAGCAAGATGGAAGAGTGGACAAGTAATAGGCTGGGAGGTCAAAGGCAAGGGAGAAGAGAAGATAAATAAAATTAACTCCTAAAAACTAAAATAGTTCATCTAGTTGTCTTCTGTAGTGAAATACACTAATGTAAAAATGTTAGAGTCCGATATTCAGTGGTGGAAGCTAGCCATTGTCACTGAACCTAAGACCTGAATATTCAATTTTGGGGCCATATCTGGCCACCGGCATTGAATATCCAAGTCAGCTGGATAGCGTTGAAGCTACAGTAACTGGGAAGTGACTATATTCAGCCACTGCCCAGTTAGCTTTGGCAGCTAAAGGCCAGCTTTTAATGTGCCTAACGTTCACCACTGAGGGTTAACAGGCAGTGACTGAGTATCTCTGGGTGCTGCCTCGGCTCCGCCCCCAGAACTCCCCAATGCTAGCAGGTTAGCATCAGGGCATGCAACAGTGGCACCTGTGGATAGTCAGAGGCATTAACATTTTTTAACTTCCTCCTAAAGGTCATCCACTATGGCCATGGCCGCCCTGAGTGTACCTAAGCCTATCTGATCTTAGAAGCTAAGTAGGATTGGGTCTGGCTAGTACTTAGCTGGGAGACCACCTTGGACTATCAGGTGCTATAGACTTACCTTCTGGAAGAAAGGCCTGGAAAGTGGCTTCTGATTACACCGTGCCCAGAAAACTCAGAGGATAGTCACAGCATGGAGAAATTAGTCATAGAGTTGCAAGGAGCCACCATTGAACAGCACTTAATAACAACATAGAGCATCATCAGGTCCTGTTTAGTTCTCAGTCCAGTGGGAAAATTATTCCAAGGACATGTTGTTCCCTTAGGCAACCCCTGAATGGAGGGACATTCCAGTCCATATAATTCATAGATCATACAGAACAAGTACAGCATCTCCTCGCTAGGAAGAGTTATCACATCAGTAGACGCAGTAGTCCACAATGTTTTGAACACTATACAAAGTTATTAAAATTGAAGCCAGAATTTTATCAGAAGCCAATGCAAATAATATAGGGCTGTAGTAATATATTCACGGGCTAACCTTCTTAAAATCTATTGGGCTGCTGCATTCATAGCAACTTATTAGACCTTTGAAATACTACTTGGAACACACACATAAATTGAGTTCCAGCAACCAGCAATTGGAAAAATCCTCCCCTGCATTAGTATTGTCTATTAGTGAACTAAAAAAGTGATTGTGATTCCTATGGTTTTTAGGTCTCTCTTCCCTTATGTTCTAAACTTGTGAGGTTACTGTCTGTGCATGTGTGTGTGTGTGTACACATACAAGGGGGGATTGCAGGAAAACAGTCTAGGCTATATGATTTTTTTTCCTATCAGCTCATGGGATAACAAATTGCACCAAACTCAAAGCAAATTATGTATTTATTTTGCTATTTTAAAAAAATGCTGCTTTGCACATGGATGTTAATTCACCTAAGAGTACAGCTAGTTTGCAATTAAACTGAGACAAAGATATTATCCCAGCATGCACAACATTTTTAGCACTTCCTGAATAAAATGTAAATTAGGAAAACTGCAGCCAGAGCCCCAGGTGAAGTACAGTATGCTCCTAGAGCAGAAAGCTGCTAGATTTTATTTCGGTAAAATACAGAGATTAAAAACTCAAAAACCAGCAATCTATTTTCCAAAAAAAGGGAGCGGATAATATTCAAAGCAAGCAGGCAGCAGACGTAAAACTCATTTATTTGCATATTTTCAGCTATTCTGCAGGTAAAATCTGGTTGCTTAACAAGGGACTGGCTTGCGGGGGTGGGGGGAAGGAAGGCAGGACCAGCTGTTACCCATATTCAGTCACTAAGGAGAGGATTTTATAAGGGGACGTATAAGTGGAGTAGTTTGCTTTCATGCTGTTTTAGTCATTTATGAGTAAATGTGGTCACACAGAAGCGCATATGGCCCCTCATAAAATACCGACCAGCATAAAAATACACGATGGTGCATTCTTTTGCTGTAGGTGTTTACAGGGGCACCATTTGGGTGGACTATCAGCAGAGCATGCAGGTACCCCCATAGACTGTTAGTATTTTATATGCCTACAGTACTTTCCTGCTTGAAGAAGGCGCTTCTCTATAAAATTAGGGCCAGATATTCACCCCAGATGGCCACCGGCATTGACTATCCAGGGCAGCTGCAGAAGCCGGAAACTAACTGGGCAGCCGCTGCCCAGTTAGCTTTGATGGCAAAAGTTAGGGCAGCTTTTGCCATGCCTAACGTTTTCTGCTGGGGGATAACCGGAGAGCAGCTGAATATCGCTTTCTAAAATTACCTCAAAGTGGAGGAGTAACCTAGTGGTTAGAGCAACTGCCTAATACCCAGAGGTTCAAGGGTTCATTACCCACTGGCACTCCTTGTGACCTTGGGCAAGTCACTTTACCCTCCATTGCCTTGGAAGAAAAGGCCTGGCAATCTACTTCTGGTGATACATTGCTACAAAAACCCAGAGGCAGCTGGGTTACTGACTTGACAGCACTAACAAAAAAAAAAAAGCTCTGACTAAGTTGGTGGCTGCCTGACTGAAGACTAGAACCAAAAGCAATTAATTTTTCTGTGGAGTAATTTTGTAAGAGTCCATTTACATCTGAAAAAAGCCTTTATAAAATTACCTGTGCTAGGAAGACATAATAGCTCTTTATTTCTGCACTGCCGTTTTAATTTTATACATATTGGAGGTCATTCCAGAACACGAATAAGGCAGTTGGAGATGAGGTATAGATGTTTTCTACCGTATTCTGAAACCACATGGCCCTGCACGTACACGGCCCTAGCTCGGGTATCTCTGAAAGCAGGCATAAATGGGCAGAACAGGGGCATGGCCAGTCATGGAGACATATAAAGTGTGTTCAGGAAAGGCCTGTGTACATCTTCAGTATTTCCCTGTAGGTCCAAGTTATTCCTGTGGAACCGTGGAATAAGGGCAGGACTTAGACAATTTTCTGCTCTGCTCCTCAATGCATCCCATATTGAAGAACGATTGTGACAATTATGTTTTTTATTGGTGTGCCTGCAGTCTGGAGAAAACTACAAGACGCAGTTTATAGAACAGAAAGCAGAGGTGAGGGAAGGTTGTAAGGTAAAGAAACATTAATAAGCACCCCCACATAAATATTAAGAAGAGCAATCATGTTTATTCCGGCTATGCTGACATTTGCTGTTTGTGCTAAAGGAGCAAATCTAGGGTCCCCTAACAATTCCTATGTCCTGAAAAATGTGACTGTTGATGGAGTCCTGGGACTCCATGCTATAATGTTATACTAGCTGTTGTTGATAGGTGCAGGGCATCTTTTTGGCAGAAGTATGTCTTTTTGAGACTGCAAGTGAGAGTGTGTGTGTGTGTGTGTGTGGGTGTGGTTTGAATGTTGCACGGGAAGATCTAGTGTGCACATCCACAAATCTTGGGGAGACATGAATGGCTGGCCCGTACCTGACCATTGGGATGACTGCAGCATCACCAGGTGCCACTAAGATCACGCAGAAAAAAATCAGAACAGGTTCTCCCTAGCTAGATTTCAAAACATATCCCTGTCGCTAATAAGGACCCTCAGAATGACAGCGTTCAATAGTGCAAACAGCACTAGTACATGCCAAAAGCATCATCATTGGTCTCTACAAATGTGCACATTTGTAGAGAGCGATGATGGTACCTTTGGGCATCTATTAGTGCTGTTTTCCCTGTTGCCTGCTCTCATTCTGAGGGTCCCTTGTTAGTGACAGGCTATGGAGAACCTGTTTTGTTTTTTTCTTGTTCATACTTAGCATTGAACAGACTGTTTTCAGAGATGGCCAATGCAAGCATAACTGAGCAGGTCTTCTACTGCCATGTATTTTGTGCTGCAGATGTCATGACAAACATATCACATTCTACTCGGTTTTATACCATCATAATTGCACTGGGATTATTTTGCAGTGTACTGGGCATGCAACAGATGAGTATATATAGTCTACTTTGCATCAACATTTATGTATCATCAGCTTTCTTGTGTAATTTGCATCAGCACAACATTGTCAGTGAGCACAGAATCCTAGGAGATGCATGTTTTACAGAGAAGGCGTGGCCGTTCGCGGGTATATAGCAGAGATGGGCATGATTGAAAATGTCCATCTTTTCAGAATACGGTGCGCGCAGGGACATACACAACCATTTGCTGTGTATACCTGTCTCTCGTACTCCATAGTGTTTTGTTCGTGTTGTGCCGGAAACATCTATATCCCCGATTCCAGAACCATGGCTGCGTCTATCCCTGTGGCTGCGGAATGACATTTAAATCAGGCCCGTTTTCGATTTGGACATGCCCAAGGGGCAGACGTGCATGTTCTGGAATTGGGCTCCCAAGCTGCCATTAGTTGACTTTATTTTTGTTGACGATGCAAATGCTGCCAGATACAATCTGGCAGAAGGAGAAAGTCACGGAAGGGTTGTCAGAAACCAGAACAAGGCACTTGAGTGAATCATGCTGAAAATCCTTGACAGGCAACCAGAGAAGCATATCCCTGCCTGAGTCCTGCAAATCCCATGGGCAATGAGGTCACAGCAGGGCTGCAAGACACTGCCCAGCTCAAGCCCCACAGAACCATTTTATCTCTGACTTTCAGAAAGGAAGGAAAGGGTGTTGGGGATTAGAATTGGAAAGGAGATTTTAAAAAAGGAAGGAAGAAAACCAGCTTCTTGGGTTTTAGGATTTGAAAGTAGAAAAACACAGATCTTCAAGGCTGACTTAGAGCCACTGCTGCAAATCACAAAAGAACCATTGAAACAGCTTCAAGGAAGCAGAGTGTTCTTGCCTCCTTTAGGGACATGTTTACTAAGCTCCGCACTGGTAATGCGGATTGCATTACTAACGAGAGGCTCTGTGCTAAATGCTGGGGTGTGGATATATTTGTGCCCCTGCATTTACGGAGAATCACTGTGCTAACACACCCATTGAGGGGACATTAGCTGCAACCATACTACCTATGCTGAGCGCAGGCAGGGTGAGTTTCAGACACATGTACAGGCAGTGCTGTGGCAAGAAGGCCCTGTCCTGCCCAGTCACCACCCAGGTTCATGCTACCCAGGTAGTTTGGGGTTTGTAGTGTGGAGCACCATGCTAAATTTTAGCATGGCACTAATACCGTGCACTAACCCCATGCTACCCAGGTAGTGCCCCTTAGTACTACTGTGTCTGATCTGTCTGGCTTTGAAGGTTACATTTCTGGTGGACTTCCTCCTATCTGCCCTCCAAATAGCATCTCTGTGGGTTGGGAGCAATGATCAGCAAAGACAGAAAAAGGCTATAGAAACTCTCCTTGTACAGTTTGCCAATTGGGATGCTCCTCACTCTCTTGTTCACTACTTATGTGTATCTTACCATTCTCAGTTTTGTGATGCTCTTCATCTTAATTAGATTGTAACTCTGATGAGCAGGGACTGTGTCTTACATTTATATGCACAGCACTGCATATGCCTTGTAGCGCTATACAACCTTTAAGTAGTAGTAATAGTAACAGCTTACTGTCCTGAGCATTGTTGGAAGGTGTATGCACTGTGCACAACCCTTCCATAGTTTGCAGTGGCACTGGGAAAGAGACGTTTACTGTATCTAATCTATCTATTCCATTGCACATCCAGAAGATACAGTGACATAATTTTTTTGTAACAATCATGTTCGCCTATTGTCTGTAGAAGCAACTGTGGTGGTAAAGGGGAAGAGCACCTTACTGTGTTTATCTTTTCCATCACATTCTCATAGAATACATTTAAATAAGTCTCTGAGGCAACACACTTTGGGTGATGGCATACCAGGGTGGCATGGTGCTAAAAGAGAGACAGTCTCTGCTCCCAAGAGCTGAGAATCCAATCCAAACATATAATAATGTTTGGGAAAGAATATTAGTAAGAGGTGCAGCTTCTTATGGAACTGTGAAAGAGCAGGAGTCTAATTTCATCTCCATGGAAGTGGAAAGGGAGGTGGAAAGGGAATGCAGGTGGGGGTGGAGGGACACAAGAGAAGAAGCAGGTGAAGGCAACCAAATACAGCAGCAGGGGCACCATCTTCCCTGCTGAAATCTGTGAGGATGCTCTTGGCAGATACAGAATCTGAGGAACCCACTTGAGTGTGATTTATATCTGATCTGATATTGAACGTGTACTGCTTGAAGAGAGTGTTGTTGAAGAGTTTATGCTAACTGGTGAGGAAGCAGCAGATGATACTGGCAGGATCAAGGCCACAAGCCCTGCACAGGTACAGGGGACAATAAAGAGTGGGAAGGATGCTGCTGACCTTTCATTCTGTCCTCTAGCCCTAGCTCTGGGTCCAGCAGCATCACCAAGAGCTGTAGATACCCACTCACCTGGGGAGTACCGGGGAAGTCTCGTAAAACCTCACATGTGTGGAGGCATTTTGAAATGCTTGATGACCCCACCTTCTAACTGCATGGCTTTATATCCAGTGTGTTTTGGCTTTTTGGGGGCCACTCCTTATCCTCTTCCTGCTTTGCACCTTTTTAGGGTGCCTTAGGCTTGTCATTGTATTACTTTCATTACTTTTATTGTTACAGTGTTTTTGTGTTACCCTTCTTGTTATGTGGCTCAACAGTATGCTTGGCTTTTTCTGGGCTACTCTTCATCCTCCTCTGGCTTTGCACCTTTGTGGATGCCTTTGGCTTGTTATTCGCATCTTTGAGTCTGGGAGAAACAGAACCCAGTGTGGTGGGAAGGCACGGCCAGCCTATCGCAGTCAATGAGCATTGAGCTCTCTCTTCAAAGTTCTTTTCAAATTTCCTTTACAGTACTTGTTTGGTGGCTCTAGTAGAGAGCTCAGCTACTCTTATACCCTTCGATGAAGAATGATGGGGGGGGATATTCTGCAGCAGTGGCTAATGCAATTACAGCGACTAGCCGTCGCTGCTGAAGCTAACACCTGGGTATTCAATACAGGAAGCCATATCTGGCCCCCGGCATTGAATATCTGGATTAGCCAGAGAAGCAGGAAGCTAATGAGGCAGCGGTGATATTCAACTGCTGCTCAGTTAGCTTCTACGGTAAATGTTAGGCCACCCTTTCACCACTTAGCAGTAACCGGCTGCGGCTCAATATTGCCGCTGTCTGGTTATCTCTGAGTGCCACCTGTGCTCCACCCATGGAATGCCCGATGCCAACCGGCTAGCATCACGGCATGCAGCGGCAGCACCCGGGAATATTCAGCAGCACTAACCACAAGTGCCGCTGAATATCCCAGTGACCGCGATTAACGCAGGTCTGCTAACTGCATTAATCTTGTTGAATATCCCTCTCCCCTGGTATTTATGCCAGGAGGGATGAGCATGGAGCCCTGACAGAGGAAGGGACACCTCCCTAGCCAGTCAACTCTAGCTATCATAGGGCAACAGATGGCCTTCACATACTGTACACCACCATCCTCCATTACTGCATTTGTCAACTATCAGACGTCTGCCACGACATTATAGGGGCTTCCAGCCAGTCTTGCTGCATTGGTCTTCCTCATCTCTTCTAGGCTGTCACTGCCAGTACTGCAGCCCCGCTACCACTGCTTTTGGGGCCTTCAGCATGGTGCATCTTCTGAATCTTATTTAAATCCCTCATCGTGTCATC
This sequence comes from Ichthyophis bannanicus, assembly GCA_033557465.1. Classification (NCBI taxonomy): domain Eukaryota; kingdom Metazoa; phylum Chordata; class Amphibia; order Gymnophiona; family Ichthyophiidae; genus Ichthyophis; species Ichthyophis bannanicus. The sequence continues at coordinate 114,009,260 of CM066036.1, forward strand.
TAAGCAGTCCATGAATGCTTTTCCACCATGGGTGGGATCTGCCACTGTACTTAAGATTCCTATGCTGGGACCAAAGTCCTCAGTACCAGAACTCTTAACTTGCAAGCACCCAGCTTAGCTGAACTCACCTAACTCGTGTGGCCTGGGCTTTTGCAACCTTTTGTGCTGTGGTGTTGGCTCTCCTCTCCTGTTTTAGGGCCTTGCAGCCACTTTGGGTGCTGTGCCAGTCTCTTTGCCATTTTACTCCTCTCAAAGTGCCTTGGTGTGTTTCCACCAACTGTGGTGCTGTTTTGCCCACTTCCACTATCCTGAGGTGTACATTGTACTACTTTGCCCTTTTGATGGTGGCTTCTGAGATGCCTGCCATCAAACCTCACTCCGCGCGTCAGTTTACAGAGGGTAAACAAACTGAAGATAAATATAGCTAATCCCTCCAACTTTCTAAGGCCGTGTTCTTTGTTATTGTCCGATCTTCCAACACTAAAGTTAAATTATACTACAACAACAACTCTATTATAAAGGGGGAGTAGGGGAGTCTTTCATCGATTCAGATAAGCACGATTATTACTTAACCTGTTTATTCAACACTAAACACTTGAGGGAATACGACTACATAGGCCGTTGATGCAAAACAGGCGCTAAGGCAAAGGACATTGTCTGATTAGCCAGTGCCAGGAGAAGTCTGAGACCTATGTACCCCTCATAAATTTATAATCATCTAATTCAGAAAAGTTTAAAATAAGTGCAATTCATTTAACGACAAAGTGAATTTAAAACAGTTGAATGCAATTAAGAGTTGTTGCTGTAGCATAATTTAACTTTAGTGTTGGAAGATCGGACAATAACAGAGAACACGGCTTTAGAAAGTTGGAGGGATTAGCTATATTTGCCATCAAACCTCAGGCAGGTTTGATTGAAAAAAGATGGCAGCCTGCCCGTTACATTGCAAAATAGCTTCCCCCATAGACTTTGATGGGGACGGATGGAATGAATGCACGAAGTGTTCCGTTCCAGAAGACTAATCAAAAGGGAATGTTCTAACGAATTAACACAAACCAGAAAATCTTTGGGACGCACATCTCTAATGCACAGACATAGCTGAACCAGCTGAAATATTGGAAGTCTCCACAAAGCCAAGTTATGATAAATTTTAGTCAATCTGATATATGCCAAAGGGATCAGCTTTCTACTATTTTACTCCCACCAGAAATGCGGTTTCAGTCTACTGTTTGCACCTTTTGACAAGTTAAAAATAACACAGAAAAACGGTAACCAGCGTTCTAAATACCTACCAGATTTCTTCTAATACATTTGAAATAAATCATATTGAACAAGTGCTGCTGTTAGCAATTATATCACCTGGAGGTAAACAATTCGAAGACCTTGTCAGCATTGCTTAATGGGTGTTTTTGCAGATAGTGACCTAAGACTGCCTATAGCACATGGCTTTCTAATGTGGGGTTAGAAGTACTCTGATAGTTTCTAGACCCCAGGAGATCTCTCTCAAACTACTGAGTGATTCTTTGTTGTTTATAAAAAGTGAGTTTGTGGTTTATAGAGTTTTCATACTTAATTCACTTTCTAGACGATGTGGCTGGTGCATCTCAAGCGACATCGTGCTTCCACACTCGAGCCAGAAACCAGTGGCCACCCTGAAAAGCTGAAGAATGAATGGAACTATTATTGGACAAGCATGTTGGGTAATAAAAGAGAAAAAAGTGTCCTTTAGCAATATCCACAGTTTTTTCAAATACTATAAAGCAGTTATCTTGAATAAAGCCAACAAATTTCCCATTGTCTCTCAGTCTGTGAATAGATTTTATAGTCTTTTTATAGGAGTTAAAGAATCTAGTAATATGCACGGACAAAGTGGGATTATTTTTTCTTTTAACAAACATGCTCTATACAATTGTTTTCAGTGACTGCAAATTCCATGAGAACTGTTTATAATATTCTATAAAAAGGAAGCTGTGTAATCGCGTTAATACCTCTTGAGTCTGTTGTAAGGATTTCTTTCAGTGCCAAGGTTTTGTACAGTGAAAAAAACCCCTCTGAAATACAAAGATAGGCAAATGTTTTTCTCTGAGCAGACAAGATCATTCTGCTGAATTATTATTCTCAAATGAGAGCGAATGGAGAAAGTTGGATAAATAAGACCTGGGCGTCATGAAGCAGATGTCCATAAACAACATAAAGATCTCTTTCTTTTTTTTTTTAATTCTTTATTTTCGTTTTACAACAACAAAGGAAAGGAAGACATACAGCAAAAGACAATACATACATGGAATGTGATACATACACCAAAGTAAACCCCTGCCACCCCCCTCCCCCCTGCTTCTTCTCTAGAAAACTAAATCATTCCCGAAGCGGGCGTGTACTGACATTATTGTGTTACAAAACCTAACGGTGATCTGAAACATGATGAGTGTACATTAAACAGACATGTCAGAGCAATGAGCAGATTGTACATGATCATGGAGCATCTGCCATTTAGACAAGCGAGAATGAGTTTGAGTATGGAATATAGCTCTCCGAGATATCTGCTCATATTTACTATATAAGCAGACAAGGTTCCAGTAATCATTGACAGTAAGTCGAGAGCTATCCTTCCAAGTCCACGTGATTAAACATATGGCTATACCCAGCGTGAAATCAGGAGAAAGCGACCCTTCTTAGGAAGAGAGGGGACCTCCGCCACTCAGCGGAGTCCCACAGTCTTTCAAGAAAGAGGCTCGTGAAGGTGTAAGATAAATGGAATACGACCCCAGACCCGCCCCCAGTAAACCTGTAGTTAAGGACATTCATAAAGAACATGAGTGAGGGTTCCCACATCAGTATGGCAAGACCAACACTAGTCCCTGGCAATTGCGTTCCATTTGGCTATTTTCCTGGAATATAAGAACATCTATGTGCAAAAAAGAAGAGAGTTTGGGTAACTGAGGCAGATCGGGAAACCCGCACTATTTGCTCAGAAAACGCTCCAATGCACAGGGGTTAAAGTGGTTTGCGATTAGCGATCCCAGGCTTGTTGGACTCTACAAGTGGCAGTATCTGTACCCTGACATAATGGTTTAGAAAAGTTAGAGGCTACCCCATGTGTACTACTAATAGAGTGAATTAGTTCTAATAGCCCGTCCTTAGTAGGGACAGAGGGCAGCATGATTGGAGCACTTTTGAGGCAGCATAGAAGCTGCATCAATTGAAAGTAATGTTTCGCTGGTAACGCAAATTCCCTGTATAAATCAGAAAAGGTTTTCCAACGAGCTGCAGAGAAGAGCTGTTGGGGTGTCCAGATCCCCCTGGAGTACCAGGGTCTGGAAGTAATCATGTATGGCTGCTCGAATTTCTAACCGGAACTCTGGCTGAGTTAATAGGGCTCTATCAAAGAACCAGGCCCCCGAATGCCCATGGAGTGCAGTAGTGTGTAATTAAAAAGAAATAGCAGCATGATCTGAAATATGCTGGGAGTGAATCTTTGCAGCGTCCACCTAAGGAACTAACAGTTTTGATATTAGAAAGAGATCTACACGAGACTGGGATTTGTGTGGGGAAGAGAAGAAGGCAAAGTGGAGGAGTGGCCTAGTGGTTGGGGCAAGGTACTTCAGGCCGGAAGGTCGGGGGTTCAAATCCCACTAGAGGACAGCAACCTTGGGCCGGAAGGACTGGGGTTTCTAGTCCCACAGGTGCTCCTTGTGGTCTTGGGCAAGCCACTTAACCCTCCATAGCCCATGTTCCCTGTAAAATAGTTATCTCCAAGTTATAATGCCCTGTTCAATGTAATTTCAGTTTGTTCAATGTAAACCGCGCTGATGCAAAATAGTGCGGTATATAAAAGAATGTAAATAAATAATAAATAAATAAATAAATAAATAAAGTCAAGCTCATTGGGGTGTAGTAACCTCCATAGATCGACTAGAACAATATCTTTGATCACAGAGGTAAGCGCGATGTGACTCTTGGGGGGACCACTTGTCCTAGGCGGCTATTTGTCAATCAGGGGATCAAGAACTAAATTGAAATCCCCCCCAATATCAATGAAGTATGAGCAGAGGCCTGCACAACCTGAGCAATAGTAGCAAAAAGGCAGGGTCATCCACATTAGGAGCATAAAGGCATATACATGTAACTTTAAAGTTACCTATCTTGCGGTGAACTCTGGACCATCTACCCGCTGTATCTGAGCAAGTCGCAATAATAATAGCATGCAGAGATTTCCTATCCAATATGGCACCCCACATTCCCTAGAAACGGCTGGGGAATAGGCGGCCACCATGTAAGGTTTAATATTGAGTTTGAGAGCTTCCTTCGAATTGAAATGTGTTTCTTGGAGGAAAATCAGGTCCGCAGCTTCATGACTTAGATAGCTTAGGATTTTCCTCCGTTTTATCGGATTATTGATTCCTTGTACGTTCAATGAGAAAATCTTACATGGTGCCATCAATCGATAATAGACATTTTAGGTAAGGGCGCTTGAAAACTTACAACATAATCAGAATCTGTACAATAATGACATAAACACCAAGTATGCTGGCCAATACACCCATATTGAAAAGTATGTACCAAAGTAACTTAGAGAAGAAGCAAAACCCCCAATGAATATGGCGACCACATGTCTGCGGGAGGAGGCCCCAGAGAGGAAGATAGAGACATAATAAAAGAAAAGAAACACCAGAGTCCATAAGTAACACTGTCCCTGATACTCATCGAGGCTACTATGGGTAGATGGAGTCGGGTCACAGATATCTTCAAAATAAGGCAACAAATCGCCCTCGACAGACTCTTCGCTGAGCCGCGCGGTAAATCCAATATGGCAGGTACAGCGGACATGAGAGTACTGGCAGGAATATTCTGGAAGTCAGCGCATCAAGTCGGCTTCTTTAGAGTCCAAAAACTCTGCTAGTAGATCAGGGTCCTCAAATGTTCTTGTCTGATTGTGAAGCGTGACTCGGAGCTTGGCTGGGTACATCAGGCCGTAGCGTGCTTGTAGTTGTTGAAACCTCGGCCGGAATTCCAGAAAGCGCTTTCGGCGGTCGACCGTGGGTTTAGCCAAGTCAGGATAGAAGGAGACCTTGTGGCTCTCAAACTCCATATGGCCCTTTGCCCGGGAGGCACTGAGAATTTGTTCCACATGTTGATATCTCAAAAGTCGAAAAATGATAGGCCGCGGGGTCTTCCTGTTGAGCGTTATGGTTGTGGGTACACGATGAGCGCGATCGATCTCCAATTCTTTGGCAAAGGTGATTTGGAGCAGGGAAGGGAGGATTTTACTTAAGAACTCCTTCATGTCTCCCGATTCCGCTCCCTCCGGTATGCCCACGAGTCGTAGGTTGTTGCGGCGCGCTCTATTATTGCCATCTTCCACTTCTTTCTGCAAGGCCCGCACCTGACGTTCAACTTTGTCGAGTTTAGACAGCCGGACCACATGGGAGTCTAATATACTCTCCATTTTGTCCTGACGCGAAGAGAGCCCCTCTAGCCTGCCTTGCAGTACACCAAGATCTTCCCTCAGCGCTCGAAGTGCTTCAGCGTTTGACTGCACGAGGTCCTTAACCCCTCTAATTTCTGCGAGGATTTCCTGCTGCATTTCGGGGCCCTCGCGTAAAGCCAGCCCCTTCTGCGGGGACAGGGGGTTCAGTTTTGGAGCGTTTGCCGTGAGAAGCCGCTGGAGATCCAAATTCCAGGCGCGTAGGTTTGGTCCCCGCCATCTCACCAATGTGCCCCGGCAAGATCAGAGCAGAAATTCAAGTATGTCCGGTGTTAATTCAGGATTCTGAGTAGGCCTCTCGGGAGCCTCAGCGTTATGCGACCATCCCGCTGGACATCGGGCTCCGCCCCATAAAGATCTCATTTTTAAAATGTAATAGCACTGGAGAGAAGCTTTAAAAAAAAAAAAAATCTTTCTTCCAGAGTACACTTGTTCAATGCTGTTTCTGTTCAGGGCTTCTCTATGAGAGGATTCGGCCATGGCTGGCATTTCCGAACACAGCAAAGCGACTGCCAATGGGAAAGAAATGAAGGGTGGCAAATGTTTGCACTTACTCACTTACTGCTCCTTAGGAGTGATAATTAATATGCGGAAGCCGCTGGGGGTGTGGCCAGCACTCAGGGTATACATTTCCTGTACAGTGCATTGGCAAATAGCATGCTAAGTGCATCTGTACAATCGGCCAAGACATTACTGTGGGAAAGAAAGAAAACCTTGCTCCTCTGATCAGCATCTCCAACACACCCTCCAACCTTGATCAGCATCTTCTAAATCCCTCCCCCCCCCAACAGTCATAAGCATCCCGAACACACCCCTCCCCCCCAACTACCCAGCTCTTACCAGGAGTGTCCCTGGAAGTTAGTAGCAGAGCAGGAATGAGCCCTAGATGCTTCTGCCCCTTGCTGCCTGGGTTCAAAATGGCAGTCTGACCCTAGTAGTCGTCTTGTGCTACTATTGCTAGGGTTCAAGCTGCCAAACATGGCGTGTTCCTGATTTGACAGCTTGACCTCCTAGCAATAGTACCATGAGGAGTCAAAGCCACCATTTTGAACCCAAGCTAGCAACGGGGCAGAAGCATCAAAAGATCATTTCTGCTATGCTATTAACCTGCTAGGGACACCCCGGTAAGCATGGAGGTAGGGGGGAGGGGGGTGTTGGAGGGGAGGGGTGTGTTCAGGATGCTGATCAGGGATGAGGTTGCAGGTTGGGTTCTGAGTGCTGATTGGGAGGGTGGGGACTTTAAAAGGTGCTGATGGAGACTGGTGGATCATTGTCTTTTTAGCCATAGGCCATAGTAACTGCCTGCCTGTAGCACTGGGGCACCTCACCCTTCCTCAGGAGGTAATTTCACAACAGTCACATAAAGTGACCTGCCATCAGTGCACATCAGTCACATATTTTCAAGGAGGAATGCATATTCTGTAAGTATTTGTGTCAGGGCGATGGTTCAGAGTAGACAAGCACAGGGGCGGAGTTTGGGCAGAGCATAGGCGGAGCCTAAACTTACACGTCTTATAGAAACATAGAAACATGACGGCAGAAAAAGGCCATAGGCCTATCCAGTCTGCCCTTCCATACCAACTACTATATTCCCTTTTTTCCTTTAGAGATCTTCTGTGTTTCTCCCATGATTTCTTGAATTTAGATACAGCCCTGGTCTCTTCTACCTCCACTGGAAGACTATTCCATGTATCTACCACTCTTTCCATAAATAAATATTCCCTCATATTGCTCCTGAGTCTATCCCCTTTCACTTTCATTATATGCCCCCTTGTTGCACAGCTTTCTTTCAATCCAGAGAGGCTCTCCTCCTGTGCATTTATGCCATGGAGGTATTTAAACATCTCTATCATATCTCTTTTTCTTGCCTTTCCTCCAGTGACACTGCCAAGAAAACCCAAGGGCTTCTGGGTCGCCAGGAGTCAGGACTGACTCGAAGGCACACGTTGCATTGCATTGCATACATATTGAGATCTTTAAGTCTGTTCCCATATGCCTTATAATGAAGCCCACTGACCATTTTGGTAGCCACCTTCTGCACAGACTCCATCCTCTTTACATCCTTTTGAAGGTGTGGTCTCCAGACTTGCACCCAATACTCCAAAAGAGGTCTCATCAAAGACATACAGAGGCACTATAACCCCCTGCTGGCCATTCCTCTCCCTATGCACCCAAGCATCCTTCTGACTTTCACCATTTCCTTTTCTACCTGTTTAGCTACCTTAAGATCATCAGAAACAATCACCCCCAGATCCCACTCCTCTTTTGTTAAGAAAAGAGCACTTTGCCTTCTATACTGTACTGCTCGCTTGGATTTTTGCAGCCCAAATGCATGACCCTGCATTTTTTAGCATTAAATCTCTGCTGCCAAATTCTCAACTATTCTTCAAGCTTTGCTAAATCCCTCCTTATGTTATCTACACTTCCTGGGTGTCTACTCTATTGCAGATTTTGGTATCATCCACAAAGAGGCAAATTTTACCTGACAGCTGTTCTGCAATTTCACTAAACAAAATGTAAGTTACAAAATATTATAGCTTACATGTGTTTTCTACAGATCTAGGTAGAAGCATTTATACTATGACTAGGGCTGGTGCAAGTGGTCACACCTAGCTTTGATAGGAATATCTTACCACTTACACCCCTATTTTATGAGGTAGCATATGCACGCACTTTATAAAATAGGTGTAAGATATGTGCGTGACAGCACATGTTAAAACTGAGTGGCCCTTATAAAATATCTCCAAGTGCACCCACCTAGATCCCATCCCAACAGGGCAGGCAGTCAGCATGTGAATTAACACACGCCAACTGTAATGGTTGTGCCATAACGGCTATTAGTAAAAGTGCACCTCATTTGCATGCTAAGAGGGTAATTCTGTAATTCCTCTTGCAGATAGTGCGCATTGCCATGCATGTATGTGGGGCCTTTTCTATTATGTAAAATGCCTGCATACGTTTCTTTATAGAATAAGGATGTAAAAATGCCCTTACACCTAGTAATCACCCATTCCTAGATACAGAGGCATTATAATATCCTTTGTTTTATCCTCCATTCCTTTCCTTATGATTCCTAGCATTCTATTTGCTTTCTTGGCCACCGCTTCATGCTCTGTGTTGTTTCATGTGCGACCACACCTTGAATATTGTGTGCAATTTTGGTGGCTATATCTTTAACAGGATATAGCAGAATTAGAAAAGGTATAGAGAAGAGCCACCAAAATGGGAAAGGGAATGGAAGGATACCCTTATGAAGAAAGGCTTAAAAAGTTTGGAATGAGTGGTGTGGAACAGGTAAACGTAGAATGGTTGTTTACATCATAGAATTAGAAAGACTAGGGGACACGCAATGAAGCTACAATGTAACCGATTTAAGACCAATAAGAGAAAATATTTTTTCAATGACTGCGTAATCAAACTCTGAAATTTGTTACTGGAAGATGTAGTGAAGGCTGTTAGTGTTGCTGGGTTTAAGAAAGGTTTGGACAAGTTCCTGGAGGAAAGGTCCATAAACCATTATTAAAAAGGACCCAGAAAATCCACTGCTTGCCCCAGTACAAGCATTGTGGAACCTGTTGCCTTTTTGGGAACCTGCCAGGTACTTGTGACCTGGATTGGCCACTGTTGGAAACAGGATGGACCTTGGTCTGACCCAGTATGGAATTTCTTATGTTCTTATGTTCTTTGCTGTGCCCCTCCCCCAGAGGTTGCCACCTTTGGTGACCATCTAGTTTCTCTAGTGGTTGGGCCTGCTGTACTTTTGATGTTTGTGCCATAGAAACACAGAATTATGGCTATCGATATTCCAAAGGACTTAGATGGTTAGCATTGACAGTTAACTGCTGTCCTATTTTTATTTTTTTTTTAACGTTGGGGCACCAAATGTTATCCACATATGAAAAGGAGAGCTAAGGGGTAGTAGCGGTTCATCTGCATAATTCTTGCTACTTCCTCCATGGTGACTCCCAGGTCCAACATGGGACCCGCTTGGGCTATGGCTACCTGCCAGAAGGCACGTTTGATACCATCACCTCTGCTTATCATTTTATCGGCCTGTTATACTTTCTCTCCCTGATAATTCTCCCCAGTCTTATTCACTGTTACTACTACTTGTACTTACCATTTCTAAAGCACTACCAGGTATAGTCTTTATGGCTTTATAGACACTTTGCACAAGTATTTTCCTGTTCCGACCTTGCAAGCGCAGGGCGATAGGCTTTTAGTTGTGTTGATAGTTAAATCTCTGAAAGTTGCCTGAGCATAGATTTGTGCTCTCGTAAGCTGTCAGTTATTTTGAGCTTATTAGCATATCTGTTTAGATTTCAGTGGTTTTTAAAACTGCCACGTTTAAAAAGAGAAACTCAAAGGGGTTTATTAGCCTTTTAGCCTTGTTTACTTTGTTGACTGCTGTTGTGGCATGTAAAGCACTGAGGGGCATGTTTACTAAAGGGCGGAATAAATGTGAATTATCAGCACTGTGCTAAAACGTAGAGTGGTGCCCTGTGCTAAAATGCCCATGCTGCCCGGGCAGCGCACATACGAGTGATGCCTGGTTGGGTCATGAGCATTCCTATGGTGGCATCACTAACATGGGCCAGCACTTGATGGGGAGCAACCACCTCCAGCGCAAGGGATGGTGGTAAGTGCTTCTCATGGCATTTTAACATGCAAGCCATCTAAATTCATGGGGGGGGTGTCCCATGCTATTACTGTGGCCCAAATCCTTGTTAGTAGTGGGGGCTGGGGGGGGGCTTAGTAAATGCGTGTCTTATTGAATCAAATGATGATGATGCGACTTGTATAAGATCATAAGATATGCCATACTGGGTCAGACCAAGGTCCATCAAGCCCAGTATCCTGTTTCCAACAGTGGCCAATCTAGGTCATACGTATCTAGCAGTTTCCCCAAAAGACACAGTTTCCACAATGCTTGTACTGGGTCAAGCATTGATATCCTGGGTCCCTTCTTAATAATGGTTTATGGACTTTTCCTCCAGGAACTTGTCCAAACCTTTTTTAAACCCAGCTACACTAACAGCCTTTACTACATCCTCCGGTAACAAATTCCAGAGTTTGATTACACGTTGAGTGAAAAAATATTTTCTTTTATTAGTCTTAAATAGTTTACCCTGTAGCTTCATTGCATGTCCCCTAGTCTGTCTATATTCTGATAACGTAAACAATCGATCTACGTTTACCCATTCCACTCCGTTCATTAATTTATAGACTTCTATCATATCTCCCCTCAGCTGTCTCTTTTCCAGGTTAAAGAGCCCTAACCCTTTTAGCCTTTCTTCATAGGAGTATCCTTCCATCCCCTTTACCATTTTGGTGGCTCTTCTCTGAACCTTTTCTAATAACGTTATATCCTTTTTAAGATACGGTGACCAGAATTGCACAAAATATTCAAGGTGCGGTCTTACCATGGAACGATATAGAGGCATTATAATATCTTTTGTTTTATTTTCCATTCCTTTCCTTATTATACCTAGCATTCTATTTGCTCTCTTGACCGCCGCTGCACACTGGGCCGAGGGTTTTAACATGTTATCCACAATGACGCCTAAATCTTTTTCCTGTGTGGTGCTTCCTAAAGTGGAACCTTGCATCGTGTAACCATAGTTTGGGTTGTTCTTCCCTAGGTGCATAACTTTGCACTTGTCCACATTAAATTTCATCTGCCATTTTAATGCCCAGTCTTCCAATTTATCAAGATCCTCTTGCAATTTTCCACAATCCTCTTGGGTTTTAACAACTTTAAATAGTTTTGTGTCATCTGCAAATTTGATAATCTCACTCGTTATTCCACTTTCCAGGTCATTTATGAATATGTCAAAAAGCAGAGGACCCAGCACAGATCCCTGGGGTACACCACTATTCACCTTTCTCCATTGGGAAAATTGGCCATTTAGCCCTACCCTCTGCTTTCTATCTTGTAGGCAGGAAGGGGCCTATTTTTAGCTTATTTTCTAAAGACACATGGAAGGCTCTATTTCTTTATAAAATGCTAGCAGAAATTTTGAAGAAACCAGCGTAGTTTGAAGGCGTGGACATTATCCCTACTCTTGTGCAGGCATAAATGTTAGCGTATACCTTACACACAAATATATGTATTTTAAGAAATGCATGTATAAATTGCAGCTCCCCCATGCTTCGTCTAGACTCCACCCCTGAGCCCACCTCCTCTACAACTACACGTCAACTTATACTGCACACACTTTTAAGTGTGACCTATTTTTGGAAAAACTCTTTTATGTACCTAAAACTGAATTTTAGGCATGAAAACATCTTTGATTATATGAATATTTTTTTATGAAACCTGCCATAGGATGTCATAAAGGCAGGTAAAATATCAAAATAAATGAAACGGAGGGGGCGGAGCTAGCCGCGAAGCGTGATGGCCGCTTAAAATCTCTCTCCTGCCTGAACTGCAGATTCCGACCTTTCTTCCCGCACACAGAGGTGATTAGACCGCTTTAAAATTTGTCAGCTAATCCATGAGCAAATGGCGACACTAAAACCAGCAAAACTGGAGTTTACGCCGGCAGCGGGGCAAGCGGTGAAACGCCTAAAACACGACGCGGCCTCCCCGCAAAAGGCAAAGCCCGATAGAGACGCCGACGAAGGAGTACGTGAAATCCTGGTGGAGTTGAGAGCGATGAAGGAGCTGATGGTGAACAACGGGGAAACCTTAACCCGAGTGCAAGAGGAGTTGCATGAAGTGCGTGAGAAGTTGGGAGATATGGACGGACGCTTGGTGAAAGTGGAGGCCTTGGTGCAGAAGCACGATGGTGAGATTTCGCAATTAGGCCCATTAGCCAAGAGAGTGGCTCTCCTTGAAGGGCAGCTGGAGGAGCAGAGTAATCGATCCCGCAGGAGTAATGTACGGATTATTGGTATGCCAGAGGGAATCGAGGGGAATGACCCGATTGGATATATGGAGCGAATGATTCCGGAGCTCCTTCAAGTCAAATTCTCAGCCCCCTTTGAAATAGAAAGGGCGCATCGGGTCCCCATCTTCACTTCATCGGCAGCGAAAAGGCCTCGCCCAATGTTAATTAAAGTCCTCCGGTACCCCCAGGTGTTGCATATCATGCAGGTCGCCAAACAGAAGAATTCCCTGCTGCTGAATGGCAACAAGATAGCTTTCTTCCCAGATCTGTCTAAAAAAACGGTAGATCGACGCCGGGAGTTGCTGGAATGCCGGCCAATGCTCCAAAAGATTCAGGCACGTTATGGACTTTTTTACCCAGCGAAAATGAGGGTAACGGTGGATAACGTCACCAGGAACTTTGAAACAGCAGTGGCGCTGCGGGCTTTCCTTCAGGATTTCTCCCGGATGGAAGTTGGTCGATGAGATGGGTCTCCAGGATCCTAGTTGCAGCAGGGGATGGAGATAGTTTCCCCAGAAGGCCGGAGTATTTGAAGGCCGGCTTGGGGAAGGATGGATTCTAATGAAGACGCTGAACTGAAAGCTTCTCATGGAGCATAACAATGCTTCTTTTGTCCTAAATCGTCTCTCTATCTCTAAGGACATAGCAGGAAGGATGCTGAATGAATAACGATCTGGACTTATGGTAATGTAACTGCATACATGAGGAGTAAGAATGGAAGGGAAGAAAGGGATATTGATATACTGTATTGATTACTCTTATGGTTATAGGCAGGGGAGGGAGGGTGGGTGGTCTGAATGCAGAGGGTGGAGCACTCCGCTGTGCAAATGGGGTGGTGGTTAACAGTTTTGTTTGTTTATTGGCTATGTATATGTTTTCTGAGTAGTAAGCTGGAATGGCCTTATGGCACCTGGCGATGGATAGAGATCCCGGAGAACCGTTTTGTCTCATGGCCACTGGGGGACTTAAACTCCTAACTTTGAATGTCCAGGGCATTAATAATCCCATCAAACGTACAAAAATATTATTGTATTGCCAGAAGCAGAGGGCAGATGTAATATACCTGCAGGAAACACGTCTGACCCTAGCTGAGTCCAATAAAGTCTGCAGTGGTACCTACCAGAATATTTTGGCGTCACCTGCACCAACTAAGAAAGGTGGAGTGATTATTCTACTCCGGAGGACCTTGCATCCAACCATCTTGGAGACTAGGATAGATCCTAACGGCAGGTGGGCTAAAGTGAGACTACAGATTGGCTCAGAGGATTATACTTTATTAGCGGTTTACGGCCCTAATGTCGAAGATCCGACTTTTTTCCAACAGCTAGCGGATGAACTGCAGGCGTCACCGGCTACCCACCTGATACTTGGGGGGGACTTCAACATGATCCAAGATCCGCTGTTGGATCGTACCCCTTATCGGCCCCAGAATAAACCCAAGGCGCTTGGAGTACTGCAAGGATTGGTGGAGGCATTTGATCTTGTGGACCCGTGGCGACTAATGCATCCCAGTGCTCGAGAATATACATACTACTCTATCCCACATCAATCACAAACTAGACTTGATTATTTTCTAATATCCAAGACACTTCTGTCGCGCATCAGTGAGGTGGAGATTTTACCCAAAACCATATCGGATCATGCCGCTATAGTCATGAGGCTGGGAGCCAGTACGGTAGGACAGTCGCACATGAATTTTCGAATGGATAAAGCTTGGCTTACAGATGCAGAGTTTCTTGACTATATGCGTTCCGGCATTGACACGTATCTGGAATGCAATAAGATTGAAGATACGGCTACATGGGCCTGGTGGGAAGCTCTTAAGGCGACTCTGCGTGGCCTCATGACTACGTATGACATCCGGCAGAAGAAATTGCGACGGGTGAAATTGATGGAATTGCAAACCTCAATAGGAGTAGGGGAGAGACTTTTAGCTAAGAAATCGGACCCACTGGTGTTGATTCGGTTACAGCGTCTCCGCTATCAGTACAATGCTATCCTGAGTACCGAAGCCCAGCGGGTGCAACAAATTCAACAAAGTGTATTTTATCAGGAGAGCAACAGAGCTAGCCCGCTGTTAGCTAGAGAGCTGAGGGCGCAGTCGTCGCGAACCCGTATTGCCGGATTGGATGACGGACAAGGTCATGTGTTGGTTAAAGATGAGGATATCCTGGAGAGGTGCAGGGAATTCTATCAAGACCTCTATAAATCCGAAGTAATTTGGAAGGAAGACTTTTTTCAAAGTCTGACCTCTGATATACAGAGACCGCAATTAACACAACAACAGATACTGGGGCTGGAAACGGAGATAACCTGTGCGGAGATTGACAAAGCTATGCAACAGTTGGCCAGTGGTAAAGCATGCGGTCCCGACGGTATACCATTAGAATTTTATCGTGCCTTCTCTGCTCTTTTGATCCCTGAATTGCAGACCTATTACAGTCGACTGTATGAGGAATACCCGGACACGGGAGCGCTCTCAGAGGCTACGATTGTCATACATCCAAAGCCAGGTCGAGATCCTCTAAGAATTGAAAATTATCGACCTATCTCCCTTCTCAACTCTGATTATAAAATTTATGCCAAAGTCTTGGCTAATAGATTGAATAAAGTGTTGAGTACTCTTATACATCCCGACCAGTCCGGTTTCATGTCAGGCAGGTCGACAGTGGACAACGGAAGGCTGTTAGCACATGTGTTATTGGAAGCTCAGCGAATCCAGCGCCCGCTTATGGGGCTTGCATTAGACGCAGAAAAAGCCTTTGATAGGATTGAGTGGACTTATCTCTTTCGCTCCATGCAATGGTTTGGCTTTCAAGATCACTTTCTGAAACGTATACAGATGCTCTATGCTCATCCTAGCGCGCGGATCTTAGCTAATGGAACCTTATCCTCTGTCTTCCGTTTACACAGGGGTACGCGACAAGGGTGTCCCCTGTCACCGCTACTTTTCAATCTCGCTCTGGAACCGTTGGCTATTAGCATAAGACAGCAAGAGGCCATTCGTGGTATTGGAATATATGGACACCACTACAAGTTGTCAGCGTATGCTGATGATGTATTCCTATTTGTGGAGCCGGAATCTATTGACGCTCTACTACATACTATAGCAAGTTACTCCGCTGTCTCTGGCTACAAACTGAATCTCACCAAAACGGTGGCTATACCGTTAAACAGCATGGTGACGGGTGATCTACTGGAGAATTTTCCATTTAAGATAGAGTCGAGTTCTTTCAAGTATTTGGGAGTTGAATATTCTACCACCCTATCGGGCACTGTGAGACACAACGAAATCCATTGTGTGAAGCTAGTGCAAGAATGCATCCAGAGGTGGAACCCCCTTCACCTGACGTGGTGGGGCAGACTCGAGACCATAAAAATGGTGATAGTCCCTAAAATTAATTATATCTTAAGTATGATACCAGTGTTATTCTCGCCCAGTTTCTACAAAAATCTGAGTAAGATGCTGCTCGCCTTCCTGTGGCGAAATAAGACTCCTCGGATCGCACAATGGAAGCTCAAGCTGGTGAAGGGGAAAGGAGGAGTGCAATTTCCTGACTTCCTTTGGTACCATGCGGCAGCTATGTTAAGACAAGGGTGTTTGTGGAGTGATGCAGCAGTGGAAGCAAGCGATCCACACTGGCTACACATTGAAGCTGCCATCTGTGAACCAATTCCGCTGGGACTCTGTATAGAAGCGAGTAGGATCCCTGGGGGGAAATCCAACTTAGTAATTCAAGCGACGCAGCAAGCCTTTCAAATGCTACAAAAATCAGATTCAGAGTGGCAGGGTTTCACTGCAGAGACCCCTATTTGGCTCAATTCCAGATTTCAGATTGCGGGAGAGTGTTTTCTTTGGCCCAAATGGTTCCGGCATGGTATATGCACTCTGGGGCACCTGATGGTTGGAGGCCGGTTTAAAACCTATCGAGAGTTACAACAGGAATTCGATCTACCGGACAGCGGGATGTTCCAATGGTGCCAACTGAGGCATTGTCTGGGGAAGGCAGAAGTTACACCAATTGGCCTTCCAGCGATTAGCACCTGGAAAACAAAAGTTCAAGAGCTGCGAGAGGGCACGCGGATTGTCTCCAACATAGTCTCACTACTACGTGAGGGGCGGAGCCAATCCTGTGATAGTACACAATCCAGGTGGGAATTGGAAGTTGGCTGCTTAGAAGGAAAGGAAGACTGGACGTACTTTTGGCAGTCACAGATCAGGATAGCATGCTCCGCCTCCTTGACACAAACGTTGTTTTTTCTGGCACACAGGGCGTATCTGACCCCTATCAAAATGTCGAAGTGGCAAGATCCAGCTGATAATCTTTGCTGGTCCTGCAAAGTTGATCCTGGTACATTAGAACATATGCTGTATACTTGCTCCAAGCTGCGTATGTACTGGCGACAAGTTTGGAATAGAATCTCTCAATTGCTGGGTATACATGCCCCGTTGACATTTCGAATTATAATCTACCGCTCACGAGCGGGAATCCCAGGTTTACTTAGCGAAGATTATCCGAGTCTGGATCTCCTACTGGGACTAGCGTTAAAAGCCCTGATGAGCCATTGGAAAAATCTTGCAGCCTTACACTATGAGCAATGGTGGAACTTGTTGTGTGCCCATCGTATTTATGAGCGATTATATGTACAGCGACATCCCTATCTACTTCGGAAGATGGCAAAGTGGGTTGCCCTGGACTCCAAGATTATTCCCAGTTCACGGTGATTGGTATCGGGATTCTCTGTCCATCGCCGGAGGCCATACCATAGTCATAATGATGTTGAAATAATATATACGATTGTATACTCATTATGTTGTTTAAAGGTCCCTGTCTAACGTGTCATTCTATTGTTATTACTGTCTTGTACTCTTGCATAGCCAGGTTTTTGGTTAGTTGTTCTTGTTGTTTAGAATATGTGATGTTTGTAAGTAATAAAATGCTAAATAAAAATTTAAAAAAAAAAAAATAATAAAATAAATGAAACGGTGGAAGCAACTGGTGCCGTAGAGAGAGGGAGGATGTGCCAGCAGCTAGCTTTCTCTCTGTGACTTTACAGAATTGCTTTTTTGACGCTTTCCTATGGGCAAGAGGAAGGGGAAAGTAGGGATGAAGACTTCACCTTTGTCCCAAAAAATCCTAGTTCTCCAGGCGAAGATCCCTGAGCTCCTTGCTTCTGAGGCAAATGTAATGTTAGAAGGTATGGCCACTGCGTCAGAATGGGCAAGAGACTTGTTCAGGTCTGGCCCTGAAACATCTTTGAGCTCCAGGGGCAAAACCTTTACCTCCCTGAAATGGGTTGCCCCGGACCTTGACGAGCTGGCTGACCAAGGTGGTGTGCAGTCTCTGCCAGTTGGGGGAGAGGTTCTGAAGGTGAGTGACTCCTGACCTGGAAGACTGCTAGAGCAGGGCCTGGCAGGGTCTGGAGAAATGACCAGTATAGAAGCCATGCTGGGAAGTTCTGAGCTGAATAGCAAAGAAGCTGCATGGATTAGTGAAGTACAGTCATCAGTTTTGAGTATCATTAATAAAGGTCCATTGCAAAGGACCTCTAATGGGACTCTGGGCAGGGTTTTGCAAACTGTTGCCTCGATGAACAGGATAATCTCTGCTATAACCACACAGATTTTCGATATGCATCTAGATCGCAGGTTAACGATATGTAATAATACTCTAAGCTGGATCAAAGGGTTAAGAAGATGAAAGTTAACGTAGAGAAGTTGGGAGAGACTCAGATTACCTTAATTCAAGATAAGACTGTGACCGCTAGGAAAATAGAAAATCTGGAAAATTCCATTTGTTTTATTAACCTTAGGTTTATAAATTTTCCTAGAATCCATTGCTATCTCCACAGCATTTAAAAGAAGTTTTGAAGCTGCCGGAGAATGTGATCCCACCTTTTTCCAAAACGTACTACTTGCCACTTAAGAAGGAGACTGTAGCTCTGGGATATTTCTGTTGGGACTGGAACACTGAATCCGAGGTCCTTCAGCACGAAACTTTGTTAGATACCTTTGTTTTACCTCAGGACTATGAGAATATTTTACATTTGTTCTCTAAGAACAGGTCTGAGCTGTTTATGGGAGGGAAAGTATGCATATTTCTTGACTTATGTAGGTTTACTGAGGAGAGGAGGCCCAGGATGTAGGTTCTTTGGCTGTTTTAGATTTAGACTATCCCTGTAAATCTTTGCTTAGGATAAATAATATTAAATAGTTGTTTTTAGGACTCTCACAGCTTAGATTTTTTCTTGATTCAAGGAACTTGGATGGCCAGATATCTACTCCAGCGAAATGAGAGTTGTTTAAATTTGTATGTGCCTGTTAGGATAGTGAGAAAACAGGGTCTTTAGAATTAATATTATGGGCCCGATATTCAAAGGGATTAACATGGTTAGCAGACCTGCTAACTATATTAATCCCCTTATCCGGGATATTCAGCGGCACTGACATGGTTCCCAAAAAAGTACATAGATTCCATGCTGCTTGTCCCAGCAGTAAGCAGTGGATTTTCCCGGTCCTCTTTAATAATGGTTTATAGACTTCTCTTCCAGGAACTTGCCCAAACCTCTTTCGAACCCAGCTACATTAACTATTTTACTACATCCTCTGGTAATGAATTCCAGAGTGTGATTTCTCCAATTAGTCTTAAATGGGCTACATTGTAGCTTCATTGTGTGTCCCCTAGTTCTACTTTTTGAAGGCGTAAACAATCAATCTATGTTTACCTGTTCCCTTTACCATTTTGGTGGCTCTTCTCTGTACCATTTCTAATTCTGCTATATCCTTTTTAAGATATGGCAAGCAGAACTGCACACAATTGCCTAGGTGTGATCGCATTATAATATCTTTATTTTTTTCTCCATGCCTTTTCTTCAGATTCCTAGCATTCTATTTGCTTTTTTCTATGAGGTTTGTTATCCTGCTATCAAGATTGAATATCGCAGCCGACTGGATAACCCCAAACTCTGCTCCAGATCAATCCATGGACCACCCTACAACTATCTGAATAATGCCAAGGCATTCAGAGAATCAAAAATGCATGAAAGCCACAGTGAACAAAATATGTATCATTAAACCGATTAGCGGCAAAAGTGATGAATGCACACTTGCCAAACACAAATAGCAATGCTTTGTAATACATGGCTAAATAAAACACCAGAGCTAAGGGATAAAAAGAATGGTCTCAGTAAATTGGGGAGACAAAAACAATGAGCGCTGTAAATGCAAACAGTTTTCTGAAATATAACCCCCACTTTGTCAATCATAGGCCTCCATGGTATTTGTGTTGTGTGACATCAAGTCTTGAAATTGAAGGTCACATCTGGTCATGAACAAGATGCCTCCACCTCTTCTGCTTGTTCTTGGCCAATTAAAGAGGTTGTAGTTTGGAAGCTTCAGTTGACTTGTAATTACGGAGTCTGTGTCGGTGAGCATGATTCTGTGACGAAGAGCATGTCAACATAGTCGATAATTATTGGCCATTTATTTTGAATAGATCTGGCATTTGAGCATACATGTTTGATTTCTTTCATGTGGAGGCTATGGACTGAGGCTCTTATCTGGGGGCTGGCATACGATGTGAATGAGACAATCATAGCACTCTCTGCATGGTGGCTTTGTATAGGTGAAAGCATCTTCATGTCTTCTCCGGGCATAAGCATTTATGGTGAGGATTAGGCCTTGTTGTTGGGAAAAAGTTTCAACCTGTGTGATGGATTGCGCAAAGCAATATATGAATAATATGCCGGTTAGTAGGTCCTGTATTGTGTAAGTGAGTGGAAAGAAGTCAGGAATGTTGGGCTGAGTGAACTGAAGGATCGAGTGTGGGACTTATCGGAACAGTGAGAGACTAGCTACTATTTAGTGTGCCCGCAGGTGTCTTCTAGACGAGCTAAAGTGACAGAGTTGTAAGCCTAATTGCCAGACTGCTTATGTGCATAATATGTAACTACTAAGTTATCAATTCCAAATACAGGTTAAACAGCAATTCTAAATGCAGGTTATACAGCAAGATGATGGAAGTAAAACCTAGCTCAGCAATAAAAGCATTCAGTGATCACATAAACTGACCAAATAGTTATGTAGGCATTATCTTAGCATGCTGCCAGCTCTAACAGGCCGGTAGCAGGGAGCTGAGAAATCAGTGATTGCATTAAGACAAAAACAAAGCACTTTGTACGGGAGCGTTTAAAATAGTTCTCTCCAAGTTATAATGCCCTGTTCAATGTAATTTCAGTTTGTTCAATGTAAACCGCACTGATGCAGAATAGTGCGGTATATAAGAGAATGTAAATAAATAAATAAACTCATCCTTTCTTGCAGTGTGCGTCGTATACAGACAAACAGCTATAATTTCAATAGATTTTGGCATGTGTAGCCAGCCAGCGAACGGAGGTCCATACATAAGGGCCACGCCAAAGGGCCCTCTGGTGAGGCCTTCTGGCACGGGCATGCCTCCTGGTGCAGCTTTTAAAAGACCTCTTCCTGCGGCCTGATTGGTGTTCGGTGCAGGGAGCAGGAGGAGCTTCAGGCCTGCTCCCTGTTGCTGCATGCCGATTGGGGGCAGCTATATGTGTCAAATAAAATTTAAAGGCCTGATATTCAGCACTGGCAGCTAGTGTTCCTACAGTGACTATCCACAAGTGCTGAATTTTAGAACCGAATATTCAATACTGGGGCCATAGCTGGCCACTGGCAATGAATAGCCAGGTCGGCTGCAGAACTCGAAAGCTAATCAGGCAGCAGTGATATTGAGCTGCTGCCTGGTTAGCTTCCACAGGAAAAGTAAGGCCAGCATTTATTATGCCATACTTTTTCTGCATAGCCATCACTAGGCAGCAGCTCAATATCGCCACCGCCTGGTCATGGCCAGATACTGCATCCACTGATATTCAGCAGCACTAATCGTGTTGCTACTGTCTTTTTGAAACTTTTGAAATTATTGAATATTACCTAGGCTGGTCATTTCAAAATATATGGGGAAAATATGCTCAAGGAGGGAGGACCCCTGCCCCACCCAGCCCAACTCAGCCCTGCCCAGGTATGCCAGATTTGCTCTCCAAAACTCTGGCAACTCTACTTCTAGGAAGAAAATAATGGCAACCAAATACCCTATAATACCAAAAAAATGCTCGCTTGTGTGTCATTTTCTTTCTCAATACCAGTAAATAATCACTGAGTAGGAGGAGTCTAGAGCAAGATTTGAGATTTCTATGGACACCTCCTATTTCTTTCTTCAGATCCAAAGGGGGCCCGATTAGTAGCAGTGGAGGGGTAAAGGAGAAAGAGCAGGACAAACAATTTTGTGGCCCAGAAGTGAGAACCTCCCCCCTTGCTGGTTTTCTTACAGGAGCCATGGCTCACTAAAGGAGGAGAAGGTGAGATACAGCAGTGGGGGCCCCTCATAGAGCATCAGAGCCAAGCACTGGACAGGTGGGGGAGGGGAGGAAGTCCGACTTTAAAGAGCTCATAGAGGGATGGGGCGGGGCAGAAGACTGTAGTTCTCAATCCAGTCCACACAGAAGCCAGAAGGGAGTGGTTTCCATCCTCACTCCCCCCTCCCAGAATACTGCAGCCAGGCATGAGAAAGGGGGACGTTCACCAAGGAACCCTGGGAGATGAAGAGTTCTGACATCAGAGGAGCAAGAAGACCATCCCCCCTCAGAAAGTAAGAACATCATCAGAGACCTTATTTGGAATGTCAAAGAAGATCAGAATAAATTATAGGCATGTGGGAGCCAGAGCCTGTCATAGAAGAATAAGAGAGCAGATGCTGAAGATGCAGAAGATCAAAGGGACCATGTGCTGTGAAGACAGAAACCCATGGAACTGGGTGAAGCCGAGATGAAGAAAGAGCAGCCCTTTACCCTCCCTCTTCAGAGAAAGAGAGAGAGAAAGAAGGCAGAAGAGTAAGTGAATGAGCCAGAAATTAGGAAAAAGAACATTTATCCCAGCAGAAGGAAGACAGACAAGCCTGAGAAAGAAGAGAACAGTTTAGACTACAGCCTCAGTGAATGTCTGAGTGAAAAAACATATTCAGAGAAAACGTTTGACGGTGTCAGAGAGAAATCAAAGAAGAAGCTAACAGCTCAAAGGTAAGAACTGGGAAAAGTACTGACAAGAGCAGACAGTGTGCAGAGTGAAAATAAACTACAGGAGCATCAAGCTGCAGCAGGTAGAGAGAAGAAACAGGAGAAATCAACAGCTGCCGAAGGCCAGAGGGCCAGAGACAGACAGCAAGGGAGCAGAGTTCGGGAGGTCAGCTTGTGCAGAGTGAGACAGGTTATGCAGGATCCCATTGAAGAACTGTCCCAGAAAGATGAACCCAGCAGTGAAGGAAAGCTGAGAGGAGACAGTCCACCTTTGTAAGGGAACCAAAGCAAGAACTGTGCCAGAGAAGGACAGCCTGCCCTCAAATCCGGCCAGCAGACAGGGGCAGTGCTAGAAGAACCAAGAGCAGTAGCAGCTATTGGGAAACCACTGAAGCTGGCATGAGCTTCAGAGACTCAGAGGGCCCCTGCCACTCAGAAGGCCATAGGCTGCAACTTTGTAAGTCTCCTGCCTGTTAGGTACAAAGGCAACAGAGACGGAAGACGCTGCCACTCTTTAGTAAACATTCCCCTAAGTCCAAGTTCTATGTAACAAGGTTTGAGTTATATTGTTTTCTGTAAACCACTTTGATTGGTTGACTAAGTGGTATAAAACAAAAGTTAAATAAAATAAATAAATGGTGGTGTGACAGGGGAGGTAACAGAAGTGCACACTCCCTTCAAAGAGTTGAGAAGGACCACTTAAAGTAGATACGGAGGGAAAGAAAATTGATGATTGAGTTTGGTTCTCCTGTGACAAAGTGTAAAATTTGGTTGCATATTAATATTAATATGTGCTCAAACAGATTGGCTGTAGTGAACTGCATTTGCTTGTTTTAGTTGCATGTTTTGTGTGCCGTTTGGTTTTCTTAGTCTTATCCACCATGTTCCTATTCCCCCTCAACAGGTAAATGAAATTTTGTTAACTACCTCCCTTCTGCCTGGTGTTTCCCATTACCGCTCCCTCCCATTTTCAGTAACTTTAATCATTTCTTTCAACACCAGACCCCTGTCCTTACCTTTGGGGAAACATTTTGTGAGTGTAAATTGTAACCTCATGGAGGGATGGCGTCTTGTCTGAAACTCACCCAGCAGGAGGAATCAGGGTACTGAGATTAAAGCTCTGTTATCGGTGATGCAAGTGCAGAAGGGGAGCCGAGGTCACTAGCCCTGCCCTACCTCGACTGGCACAAGGACCAGAGTAGGAAACCTTAATGCCATGCTTTGTGAGGTTTTCACAAAGTGCAGCAATCAGCTTGTCTCTTGCCAAGGCTGAAATACTCCCATTTGAGTTTCTCTACTAACATCGGGACAAAGCCAGAGAAATACCACTCAGCAGCTACATCCTGTCACAAGGGCAAAGTCGACCTTTAGATGTATCCGCTGCATATTGTTTATCTGGCAATTCAAGCTTAAAACACTTAAGCCTGGTGTGTCCCGAGCTCTTTGGATGAAAAATGTGGGAAGTCAGGAAAAAAGGTCCCCATACAACAGTGTGCCGATCCAAAATCAAGTGTCCTAGTTTCCCTGCTGTTTTCAGTATCATCAGTAAAAACAAAGGCAGCAGCAGAGTACCGTCTTCTCTATGCCCTCTGAGTGTCTGGATGGCAGAGAGCTTTTCCGATGCCTATTCATGCCCTGTAGTAGGTATAGATTTGGATGTGGCCCAGGGCGTGCAGGCATTTCTGAAATTGGGTGAGGACATTCAAGTATTAGAAATACCCCAGACACACCTATATCATGCCCCTGTTCAGCCTTGGACATCCTTGTGCCAGGGATATCATTAGAACTGTTTTCTTAAATAGCTCCAGGTACATCTCCCTGATTTGCATGTCTACGTGCCTGTTCTCAGAAGTCCAAAGCACAAATAGAGCTTCTAAAATGACCTCCTTGATTTGTTAACCACTGTCTAATAAGACTCAAAGTGGTATGATATACATGCAACATAAAATTATATTATCATAAAATCTATAAACAACAATACAAAATATAAAAATGAATCAAAAAATAAAGCCATGTGTGTGATTTATTTTGGGCTGATTTCAAAATTATCCATTCAAATGACCTGGCTTTTTTTTTTTTAGTACTTGTGCAGTCAGCAGCGGTGCCAACCCTAAATGCTTTTGAATATCCCTCTTAATATATTTTGATAATTCTTCATACAAAACCATGTTTATTTAGACCACAAAGAGTTCTCAAGTATTGTTGGGAAAATGTAGAAGGGTTTTACTCTAATGGAGAGCAATTTCAGGATAAAAAGATGGGATTGTGATGATCATTGCTGTTATGTTGTAGGCCATTAATTCAAAAATCATAGTAAATGTTCTGGAAACCATGTGTGATTTGAGGTCCCCAACCTTCCAAAAGAATCTAGACCTCTTTTGCTTCACCGTTCAGCTAACTCTTTTGAGAACCATAGCAGTTTCCTTTTTCTTTTACATTTATTTACCTTTCTAAGAAAACGATTTGTTGCCCTCAAAATATCCCCTCAGTTTTGCCCACTATTTTTCTACATCCCCAAGCTGTTCCCATCCCAGTAATGACTCTTTGAGGTATTGTCCTTTCTTGGCAAAGTTAGTTTTCCAAAAGTCTAAGACCATCGCTTTTGAATGGATTTCATCATCCCTAGTCCTAATACTGAACCACATCATCTGGTGATCACTGGACGCGAGATGATCTCCCACTATAACATCAGAAACACTTTCACCATTGGTATGCACTAAGTCCAGTATGTCCCCATCACGTGTGAGTTCTCTTACCAGTTGCCAGTTGCCTGAATAGTTCTCCCTGTAGAGAATCAAGGATCTCCTTACTTCTATATGACACCACAGAAGGGATGTGCCAATCCACACTGGCATATTCAAATCACCTATCAGCAGCATTTTTCCTTTAATGGCAATACTGTGAATGTCTTCTATTAAAACTTCATCCACTTCTACTCCTTAAGAACATAAGAACATAAGATATGCCATACTGGGTCAGACCAAGGTCCATCGAGCCCAGTATCCTGTTTCCAACAGTAGCCAATCTAGGTCATGCGTACCTAGCAGTTTCCCCAAAAGACACAGGTTCCACAATGCTTGTATTGGGTCAAGCAGTGATATCCTGGGTCCCTTTTTAATAATGGTTTATGGACCTTTCCTCCAGGAACTTGTCCAAACCTTTTTTAAACCCAGCTACACTAACAGCCTTTACTACATCCTCCGGTAACAAATTCCAGAGTTTGATTACACATTGATTGAAAAAATATTTTCTCTTATTAGTCTTAAATAGTTTACCCTGTAGCTTCATTGCATGTCCCCTAGTCTTTCTATATTCTGATAACGTAAACTACATTTACCCATTCCACTCTGTTCATTAATTTATAGACTTCTATCATATCTCCCCTCAGCCGTCTCTTTTCCAGGTTAAAGAGCCGTAACCTTTTTAGCCTTTCTTCATAGGGGAATCCTTCCATCCCCTTTACCATTTTGGTGGCTCTTCTCTGAAGCTTTTCTAATAACGCTATATCCTTTTTAAGATATGGCGAGCAGAATTGCACACAATATTCAAGGTGCGGTCGCACCATGGAACGATACAGAGGCATTATAATATCCTTTGTTTAATTTCCCATTCCTTTCCTTATGATACCTAACATTCTATTTGCTCTCTTGGCTGCCGCTGCACACTGGGCAGAGGGTTTTAACATGTTATCCACAATGACGCCTAAATCTTTTTCCTGGGTGGTAGTTCCTAATGTGGAACCTTGCATTGGTTGCCGGTCCACTGCAGACTCTCCTTCAAAACCTATTGATGACCTTCAAGGCCATCAACAAGTGTTCTTCCACCTCCCTCACAGACGAAATCCACCCCACCCCCTCCAACAGAGCCAGGAGATCATTTGCTGCCAACACCCTGAGAATCCCAAAGGCAATAACAAAATGTTCACAAACACCCAGAAACAGAGCCTTTGCCCTCTACGCACCCACATGCTGGAACATGCTTCTGCCTGCCCTCCGTGCCATCACCGACCTTGCCCAATTTAGGAAGGCACTAAAGCACCACCTCTTCCGCCAGTACTACTCTCATACAAACGACATATCTCAACCAGACACACTTGACAACCAGGCCCACACCCCCAGCGCACCAACGCCACACAATTGTAGCCCCACCCCCTAGTTCAACAATACCCCCAGTCTACTGAATGTGTACATAGTGACCTACTTCTGTAAATATTGATGTAATACTGTAAAGATACCACCAGGTAATAGATGCTAAGTGTATATACCCTGTAAATAGTTACCCCCGTTAATCCCAAGTTACCATCCCTTGTTCATTGTAAGTCCAGTGTAGGCCTGCCTGCACTGTTCAAATGTTGTTGACTGTGAACTGCACTGATTCCAAAGAGTGCGGTATAAAAAAAAGACATTAAATAAATAAATAAATTGTGTAACCATAGTTTGGGTTGTTCTTCCCAATGCATATGGATTTCCCTTTCCCTCTTTCTAGTTTAACCCACAGTGCCTCCTCTCTTCCTTTTAAGCCCTGCAGTTCTATAGCTTTAATATTATTTTTTACATATAGTGCCACTCCACCTCCCCTTCTTCTTACGCTGTCCTTCTTGAATAAAATATAGCCCGGTATAATTACATCCCAGTCATGGTTGTCTGTGAACCATGTCTCCGTAACCACCACTAAATCCAAGTCAGCCTCTCCTATTAAAGCCTCAACATTTGAGATCTTATTTCCTATGCTATGGGCATTTATACACGCCATTTTCCAGATGTTGCCCCTATTACCCATTTCTATAGAGGTATTTAATGTTTCACTTACCTGGGGGCTCTCTTCACCCATCCCCTACGAATCTAGTTTAAAGTCTTCTTCAGTAGGTTAGCCAGTCTGCTGCTGAAGACACTTTGACTCTTCTTGGATAGATGGACACCACATCTGCTCTGCAGCCCTTGGAACATCATGCCATGGTCCAGGAAGCCAAAACACTTTCAATGACACCATCCATGCAGCCATGGATTCATTTCCAGACATCCTCAGAATAGTATTCCAAGCTGTGGGTGTCTAGGAATAGCCTAATGGTTATATAAGGGGCTTAAGAGTAAGGAAACCAGGGTTCAATTCCCACTTCTGCTATTATTGTGATTGTGGAGAGCACTGAGGATGATGGATTGTCATCTTCTCTACATCCTCTGGATGTTTTACAGCCAAAACAAGCACTTTCCCAATGCCTATTCATGCCTGGAGCAGGTTTAAACTTGGATAGGATCCCTGACATTTCTAATCCATTACATTGCCACAGACATGGTTCCACCATACCTCCTATTTACTTGGACATTCACACACCAGAAATATCTTTAAAAACATTTTGTAAAATGGCCCCAGGGACCTCTCTGTGATTTGAATGTCCAACTGACGACTAAGGGGTCTGTTTACTAAACAGTGATAGCGGCAATCGTGCAAAATTGATGCCATGGCCCTATTGAATAAAATGGGGACGTGGCTCCGATTTTGCACTTATCACCGCTATTGCTGTTTAATAAACAGACCCCTAAGTCTTTTAAAATGATCCCCATAATGTTTACATTTTCTCATTTCATTTCAATAAAAGCACATTCCTAGTATCTACCAGATAATCAGAGGTATGATTACTGGAAATGTTTAAAAAAAAACACAGAGTCTGTGGTTTCTCTGGTTGCACCCATCCAACCCCAGGCCATGCTGTAGCAGGTGTTCATCTGTTACTCTGGCCTGGCTGCAGCCGTGACTCTTGTCCAGTTATACCCATTATGCTGACACTTTGTGGTTGCTACTGGTATTGCAGCCTCTGAACAATCCATTATACTGACACCCCAAGGCCACTGCTAACACTGAGGTTTCTCACTAGACATATACTGTGACAGGGCTAGTTGTGCTACTACTCCCTTAGGGTATGTGCTACTAGTTGTGCTCAGAATCCCTTGAGGTATGTGGCAGGGTCAGTCATACTACAAGTTCCAGAATCCCTTAGGATAAGAAGGCCAACCTCAGAGAAGATCAGGTGATATAATTAAGAGAACACACAGGTGACAGAGCTCCAGCAATAAGCAACCAGAGAAGAAGAGCCAAGGAAAGCCGGGTGGGAAAACCCTGTTAAGCAAGGGCCACCTTAATAGGAAAAAGAGGAATCTGCTGGTGTGGGCAGCAGAGAGCCCAAGGCTAGGGGCCTGGGCAGGACCCTTAGGAAAGAGGGGGAGGGCTGACGACCTCTGGAAGAGAGATGCCCAGGAAGAGAAAGCAGCTGGGAGCTGGGAAGTCCTGTCAGGTTTGGGACAGGCAGAGCCACAAGGTGAGCAGGAGAGAAACCTCCAGGCAGGGACCTCTTCTTCCAATAGCAGCCACTGCTTCTGTGTCCCTCAGCGGCTGCAATATAGCAGTAATAATTTAAAATTTATATGAAACCAGTGCAGAGCCTTCCAGCCCTATGGAACCCCTGCTGCTGCGCCCCGCCCCCAAAGAGGAAGTGATGCTAGAGTGGGACGCAGTAGCAGGGGTTCCATAGGGCCAGAAGGCTCCGCACCAGTTTCATTTTAATTTTAAATTATTACCGCTATCACAGCTGTGGCTCTGTAGGGAACAGGAGCTGTGGCTGGAGCAGTGGCAGCAGCTCGTCCACCTTTTCTTTTTTTAATCTGAAGGTGGACTGAGGTGGCTGTTTCGGGGGTATTTT
This sequence comes from Ichthyophis bannanicus, assembly GCA_033557465.1. Lineage (NCBI taxonomy): Eukaryota > Metazoa > Chordata > Amphibia > Gymnophiona > Ichthyophiidae > Ichthyophis > Ichthyophis bannanicus. The sequence goes on from CM066036.1 coordinate 114,038,424, forward strand.
TTGCCACCCCCAAAAGTTTGCCGCCTGAGGTCGCCGCCTCACTCTACCTCATTATAGAGCCACCCCTGTGAAGGGGGGATGGGAAGGGCGGTTGCACAGCTGGTTAAACTGTGTAGCCGAGCACTGTTAATTGTAAGGGAAAAGATTGTGGAGTTTGGATCACTGTGTTCCTAGGACTGCCTATGACTGTTTGGTACAGATTCTTTGGAATTTTTGCTGTGTGTGCATTGTGGAAAAAGGGAAGCCACTCCCATCACTGCTGCTGCCAGAGGCATGGTGTTTTGGGGCTAACCCCCAATGAGAAGTAGGGGTAGCAGAACTGCTCCTTGAACTGCTGTAACCTTTGGAAGGCAACTCTTTACGTTTTCTATAAAAACCTGGACTGGAATTGGCACCTGGATTGTTGTGTTGTTTGGTGTGCTCGAGGGTGCAGGAGGAGGTCCAAGGAGTCACAATACACACATGCATAGATATATTTAGCAAAGTGTCTTCTGTACAGCCTCTAGCCATGTTGTGCTCATAATATTTTTAAAACAATTTTAATTCAGTATTACCAGTATTTTTTGGTGCTGTTGCTTCCTTAAACTGAGTTGATATTTTGGGAAAAAGTGTCTCCTTTTTGAGTACGAAATCTGTGGTCACAAATCTGCATTGAGTTGGTGTAAGGGAATGGAGAAGGGGGTCAGACTGAGACAGATGTAGAGTTAATTCAGAACAAAACTGGTGCAAATAAAAAGACTTCAGAAAAGAGAAAAATGATAGAAAAGAAAGGGAGGGTGAGAGGAGAATGCAAAATTAAAAAGAAATGGATTCGAACAGATAAGATTTATAAAAAAATATATAAGAAAAAGCAAAAAAAGAAATGAGTGAACAGAGATCTACAGCACATGGTCAGGTGTTGCTAGAAAATGCCTAGATATAATCAGTGTCAGGCCTTATATTCCACTTCTTATTGCAGACTGCTGGAAGAGGATGTGCTATTACTGTTTTCCATATTGATTATTTTTATTACTAGGGTACAGATTGAATTCTAAGCATCCCATTTTTAAATCATTTTAGGAATGCATTTCATTTGTCCTGTCAAAGTATTTTTTTCTACTCTGAACATTGTCATTGCTGATGTTATGTCTAGGCTCTTTAGAGTCATGATGTGAGCTGTAGTGCAGGAGGTAAAAATTTATTGCAGTAAGTTTCAACAAACCACTTCCCTGTGAATTCCCTAAATGGACTGCTGTCAGTCCTATAAACTGGTTCCCGGCACTGGAAAAAGCAAGTGAAGCGTCTTCCAGGATTCCAAACATAGATATATTGCTGCTAGTATTTCTCCTTTTCTATCCCCACCCACCTCACCAAGTCAAGGATCGCCCCCCCTGTTGCTACTTCCGTCCTACCTTGGTTTTCCTGCTGAGCCACGGCTGCAAGTTAACTCTGTGAGACAGTGGGACTTATAAGGCTAGTGTGTGCTCTGTGCTAGCCTTGTCCTGCCCCTCTGACAAGAAGTTTGGGTGGAAGGGGGTGAGATGGAGTCGACCTAGAGCATATGGAGGTCATTCTGAGCTGCGTTTAGCGGGTGGATGTACGATCCAGATATCCAGATTCGCTAAATGCCTGGATCATCCTTCCTGCAACAGACCTCCCCGCACATAATGCTGGTTTGTACAGGGAGCTCTGTTCGTGGGCGGGAGGGGGAGGGCATGTGGGAGAAACAATGGTAGTTGGTGGGCAGCGACTAACCCCAGAAGTACAGGACTGATGCTGAGGACAGCCCTGTACATCTGGGGTCAGCTGCTTAGATGGGGAACTTATTCCACCTCGGAGGTGGAATAAGTCCCCCTGGATGTCAGGGGATGCAGGAGCTGGGGAGCGGCAAAGATGTAAGGGGTGCAGAGGGATCCCCACAGCCTGTCCCTGGCCATGGGAGTCTGGATCGGGGGTCGGGCTGTGAAGAAAGCAGCATCTCGATTGTAGCCGGAGAGCGCAGCCCCTGAATGGAGCCAAGGTGCCATAGCGATGGGATGCCATGGCACTGCGGCTCCGTTCAGGGGAATGACTGAGTTAGCCGGATATGCAGCTGGACATGCAGCTACTTAGAACCATGGCCCAGTCTGCACGTCTAGGCTGTAGGCCCAATTCTGATCCCATGGACACATCTAGCCCCCGCGGGATCAGAATTGGATCTACCTCGGAACACCCCGATTCTGATCGGCCGCACAAGGGGCTGGACGGCCAATACAGAATCAGCCTCGATGCAAATGTTCTAAGGCCTGCAGCCATGCAGAGTTAATTTGCAGATCAGCTCGGATCAGAGTGGCATAAAATTCTGTGAACAAGGGGCAGCAGCTGCAGCAATGACAGCCTATTCTTGAAGATCACCATCTTGAGATAGTATGTAATTTATTTGTCCCACATTATAGCTCTCTGAGTATGGATCTTGGCATGAACCAGGCCTAAATTAGTAGAAACAGCTGAGAGAAAATCTGGCTCAATGGTTTCTGCAAAAGGTATGTAGTGATAAGAGACCCAAGGTAGACTGGCAGTGGCAACAGGGGAACTGGAAGAGGGGAGCAATCCCGGATATGGTGAGGGGAGAAGGGATAGGGAAGGAGAAATGCTGCAACACTGCTAGAGGTCAGGGAAGAGGAGATGCAGGGCTGTTGGGGCAGTGGGAAGATGTTGAACACATGGGGAAGTTAAGAGAAGGGGAAATGCTGGACATGAAAGGGGAGAGGGGTAAACCAGGTAAAGAGGGAACTAGACTATGTGGAGCTCATGACGGAAGATTTGCCTAGTACATCAGATATCCATGGGCCAGCTCTGGGTGCACTGCAGATTATCTTCTCCATGCCTTTAATTTTTAACAAGCCTCAAACATATTACACTTGATTATGTTCTCAGCCCCCTCGTTTGAAAAAGGCTAATTTGTTCTGTAATACATTTCAAGTATTTCAAGGTCTGTATCCTTTAGCGTGTGCCTGTTTAGGGCTTCCAGTCTCTTCTCATTTTCGTCTGATAGAGACCTCTTACCATTTTGGTCACTTTTCTCTGTACCATCTCCGGTATGTCCAAAGTGAGATATGGGCTCCAAAATGCAATACAGTACTCACGGCCCAAAGATTTCTGCCTCTCCAGGCAGAAGCCCCGGCCATGTTGTCCTCTCCATGTGCCCAGCCATACCGCCCCCCCCCCTCCACTGAGCCATGCTGCACAACCAAAAACATGCATTAAAGAATGCAAAATGTAACAAATCCATTCGTCCAAAAATATAATTGCGCCCCAAGTAGGTTATTGTGTGTTAATGTCTGCATTAACGTGCTTATTTTACTGCACATACATCAATTGCATCTAAAGACCATCCATTAACATGCATGCAAAAGATTGCATTAAGGTATATTTTCAGCTGATCTTTAGTAAAAGGCCTCAAAGTGACTTGTTGAAGGTAGGGAGTTGGTGAGAACTTGGGGCTTTCCATATTCAGTCCTGTGTCGGAAAACTGCATGTTTCTTCTTCCTCCTATGTGGGTTCAATGTCTCATTTTTAAAAGAGGTGTGCAGGCTTGAGTAGGATCACTTAGGAATTCTGGCTCTGTGTTGAGGCCCTTTATAATAGGGCCAATCCAACCATTAGACAGCTGGGTGGGGAGGGGGGAGATAAGGCTTAAGGTTTGCCTAGGGTGCCAAGGCCTTGAACCAACTCTGGGGCCAGCTTTGCTTACCCTTGAAGGCTTTACAAAATCATATCTTCCATTCAAACATAAACTGTGTGAGCATAGGGTGTGGCCTTTTAACTTCTTACCTTAGGCCTCACCCACTAAGTCACGTTCTCTAGCTATATTCCAGTTAAGAAGGATGAGGATTTATCCTCTATACTCTTTCTGAAGGGACTGGACACTGGTGTGTACTCCTGTGACTTTCTTCATATTTAAATTTTTTTACTCTTCCTAAGATGCACTGTGAAATTTTGGTGTTTGTGTTTATGGTCATGGAAGAAATAGCAAAAACGTTGCCATTTATTTTGGAAAATGCATCTCACCGTTTTTTCCTAATGAATGCCTGTGGCAGATCTTTGCAAATGGTGCATATTTTTCATGTAAAGAGCCCTTCTAATCCGTAATTATATCCCGTTAATGCTTCTCGGGCTCTTGGTTGTTCCATATAAATGAAGGCATCAGCTGTGATGCAAACATTTACTTTTAGTCCTACCCTTTCTTGTATATTTTTGGGAGGAGACCTTTTTCTACAGCATTGATTTTCTTGGTTTCCATATAAAGGGTCTTCTTATTTTGGGCTTACCTTTTTTCTTGAGTTTTCATGACTTCTCACCCGTTCGCGTTTACGGTATACTGTAAACATGCACGAGTTCAGTCCTCGAGGGCCCCAAACAAGCCGCATTTTCAGGATATCCCTTAGACGGAGCTACACGCCTACAAACCCCCACTGTATGCACTTTTATCTCATGTATATTCATGAGGGGTATCCTGAAAACCTGAACTGTTTGCAGCCCTTGAGGGCTGAACTTGTGCACCTGTGAAGTGAGTATACCTTGCTATTTTCTCATCAGTCAGAGAAGAATGTTTAATGCGAGTTCCTCTCCAAAATGCCCTTTCTTTGAGAGAGTTCAAGACTAATTAAAGAGAATATTTCTTTACAAAAGCAATACGTTAATTAGAAATATTCTCCGAGGAATATGCTAAGTGTCATATATGGAGCCCTCCCCTTCCTTGCCACTCTCCTATTTCTCACTCAGCCTCATCTCCTTCAAAGCTATCAATTGATTCTGACAGCTGGAGGGTGGGGGGGTGGGGGGTGATGAAAGACTTAAGTTTTGTCTAGGCCAGGGTGCCAACTCTTTGAACCAATTCTGGTGCTGGCCCTGCTGCTAAACTATCACTTGCCCTTGTATGTAGCGTTATCATCAAACCTGTGAATGACTTCTTCTAAAATTTGTCCATGTCTTGAGCTAGTACTGATAGAAGGGGGAAGGAGGGAGAGGGGAGATGCTTGATGAGAAAGGGAGAGAGAGAGAGCGAGGAAAAAAATGGGAAAAATGGACTAGGATGGAGAGTGAATGAGAGGAAGCAGATGGGAGCGGAGATAGTGAGCGACTGAGTAAAAAGAGGATGGAGACTGGGAGCGATTGGGATAATAAGAGAGAGTCAGGTGATGGGCTGCAAAGGGGATAAAAGAAATAGATGGAAAGCTATAGGCCAAGGGTGGCCAACTGCAGTCCAGGATGTCCCTAATGAATATTCATGAGGTATATTTGCATCCACTGCCTCCCACTGTATGCAAATATACCTCATGATTAGGGACATCCTGAAAAACCAGGCTAGATTGTGGTGCACCAGAACTGGAGTTGGCTACCCCTGCTATAGACAAATGCAGGTAAAAGAGAGAAAATGAAGACCGGATGGTGAGAAGAATGGGTGGATCTGAGTGGGTAGATAGACAAGGTTCATAACTCCCTCCTCTACTTTTCAATATATTGTTGAGCCAACTTACAAGCCTGATTTAATTAAAAAGGATAAGTGCATTTTTGTTTGCAGGTGATGTCCAGCTTCTGAATTTCATCAACCCCGATTAGCCAGATTTTGCCCTCCTTAACAGTTGTCTAGAGGAAGTGTCACAGTGGATCATGGACAACAAATTTAGGTTGAACCACACAAAGGTTTCTGCAGTGTGGATGCACTATTTGTAGGATCTGTAGCAGTTGGCTTGTTCTATTTTCCCAATGGAAGGTCAATTGCAGTTCTATGGCCAGGTAATATTTGCAGTGTCGCAGTGTTGTTAATTAATTTAATTTAATTTTTTTAACTGTGTTTATATACCGCTGATCTACAAGCCTAAGTGGTTTACATAAAACAACATGACCTGGAGTGGCTACATGAAACAGTAATAACTGAGGGCCTGATTCTATCCTGGACGTTTTGACCCTCCGTGCGCCCAGTTGGAACCGGACGTATGGAGTTAGATGGGATTCTTATCCCATAGGGGCACGTGTAGCCCTGCGGGATCAGAATCGTGTCCAGACCTGTACGTGTAGTCCGGGTCCCCATTCCTGGTTGGCCAGCATGTACAGGCCTAGTTGGGCTAACTCAGTCAAGGCTCCTGAATGGAGCCATGGCACCGCATGGTGTCTGGTTGCCATGGCACCGCAGCTCATTCAGGAGACGCGATCCCTGGCCGCCAACCAGATTTTTCATTCCCCTAGCTTGACCCCCCCCAATCTGGCCTCACAAGGCCAGGGTCGGGCTGTGGGGAATCTCCTCCACCCCTCCTACCTCCTCCGCCACCCGGGCCTGCCATCCTCCACCAACTAGGGGAACTTATTCCACCTCAGAGGTGGAATAAGTTCCCCATTCAGTCTGCCAGCCCCAGACATACAGGGCTGACATTTGAATTGGCTCTTTATGTCCGGGGCTGCGGATCGCCCACTGCCCGCCCTATCTCCACCACTGCACCGCCCCTTCTCCCCCCTGTCTAACATCCCTGTACAACATACGGAGAAGTTAGTCAGGGTCAGCAGAGGGGCCTGTGTGTGAATTACATGGAACAATAACCATATCCTTTCATTGGTAAGACTGGTGCCATGTGAGTCCTAGCACTTAGTACTGTTATGGCATGTCAATTTGCTGTAGGTTCTGAATGTTGTTTGCAGCATTTTGTCTTACTCTATAATGTGACTGGCAGTGGAGGGAAGCTATGCTGCTGTTAATAATATATGGAGGGGCATTTTAGAAAGGACATCCAAGCGCAATCTGAGACGTTTAAGCCAGAACGTCTGAAAAAAAAAGCAGGCACATCCAGGTGCAGACACGATTTCATAAAAGTAAATGTGCCTGATATGGACAGCTGTTGGGGCGTCTACACAGACATTCCCAGAATGCATTGCTGCACCCAGATGTCCAGGAACCTAATGGCTAGAGTTGTAGCCCTGGTTCATATCTCACTGCTGATATAATTGTGATTGTGTAGAGTACTAGAGATGATGGAATGCTTTCTCCTCTGGGTGTTTTTCGGCCAAAATGAGCACTTTCCCAATGCTTATTTGTGCCTGGAGCAGATCGAAATTTAGAGGTGACTCTGGACTTCCAGGATGTTTCTGAGATCAGGCAGCAACGTCTAGGTTCCTGGGAACACTCTAGCAGCATTTCTACCATGCCCTCATACAGATTTGGATGTCCACAGATCTAGCTTCTAAAATTGCTCTGGAAACATCTCTATTCCTCTTTTTCAGATGTCCATTTATTGGCAAGATGTGAGTGGAAGTAGATTGCCAGCCCTTTCTTCTGCACAGTTGCAATTATATCATTAATGGATTTTAAATGCAAATTAAAACACATTAACACAGGTTAGCAAATCTAAGCAAAAGAGGGTGAAGTGACTTTTCCAAGGTAGTAGGAAGCATATTTATCTGCAAAATTCATGTCAATGTCCATTTTTATAAATTGTGATGAACTTTAAAATCTTTCAAGAACAGTGGGCAAGCCATGAATTTTTGTGACAAGTTATAAGCTTCACCATCACCAATGAAGTCACCATCTACTACCATAAACAGCTACAAAGATATCTTTTAACTAGAAAAACAAAGTCAAACTCCAGCTATGATTATAGAAAATTATCTGTGTAAAATATAAACAAATAGGTGTTTCTCACTGTAATTCATAACCAAAACACACACATTACTAGACGCAAATTTGTAAAATCCTACAAGGCCAGTAATTATGTGCATCACCCATTTTTCTTTTGATAACCCAAACAATAAAAACAGAAAAAAATCCATTTGGCATCGATTTTTTCATTTGTTCTTATTTTGATTTTTGTACATCACTTTGATAATCACCATGAAAAGCGGTTAAGAAAATAATAGACATAACATAACACAAAAATCAGTGACTAAAAGACTGAAAGAAAGGTCCATCCGATTGTTGTGTTCCTTGACTGCCAAGCAGCTGGTGAGATGGCTGCCAGAACTACAGAGAAGGGAGTTACAAGGTATTTCTCCATCTTGGCAAAGTTAGTTTTCTGGAAACCTTGGACTCTTACTTCTGAATGAACCATCTCCACCTGTGTCCTAATACTGAGCCACACTATCCGGTGATCACTGGATGCTAGACGATCATCTACTATGGAATCAGAAACACTCTCTCAATTTATAAATACCAGGTTCAGTATCAACCCTCCCACATGGGTTCTGTTACCCGTTGTCGGAACAATTAGCCCTACTCTCTACTTCCTGTCATAGCAATACTGTGAATATTTTTGATTACATTTCTCTGTCTTCTGCCTGTATATTATACTCAGAATGGTCTTGGCTGACAGGGACCAGCAAGGATTATTGTTACTACATGATGCGTCACAGGAAAACTGCCAACGTGTTTGACCATGGCAAGGATTGATGGAAATGTTTTGAAATTCTTACCTCCTTTTTGACTGGTAGAGAGCAGACAGTCTTTTTGGCAAATGGCATTTCTTCCCCCCCCCCCCCCCCCAAGTCTAGTTGTGCTAGGAGTTCCTCAGGGACCCATGCGTTCTCCTTGTTTGTTCAACATTTTCCCGATTCCATTTTGTTGAGTTATGCCTTTAGCTTATCTATGCTAATAACATTCAGATTTTGATCCTATTCACAAGAGATTTGTTTGATCGGAACTGAGGTGTATAACTATGCATTTCTATAACCCTGCCCCTCGAATGTCCCAAATCTGCCTCTCTCCCCTGCCAAATACACAGTATTATGTGTAGAGTGAAATATTTAAATCCTGCTCTATAAATAATGTTGACAAAAATCATGAACTGAAAGCACCTAGGCCAGTCGGATTTTCAGTGTATTCCCACAATGAATATGGATGAGGTAGATTTGCATACAATGAACCCAGTACATGCAAATCTATCTCATGCATAATCATTGTGGCAATCCTGAAAACACAGCTGGCCTCAGTGTGTCCCAAGGTCTTGGTTGAAAACCCCTGACCTAGACATTGAGCACAAAACCCATCATCTAGGTGCCTTTTAAATATTGACCTCATTATTTTTATCTGATGGGATTCCCCTCTCTGATAGTAGTTCTCAGTGGCCTTCGAAGACTGCATGCTGCAATTTAGGGGTGATGTTGGACTCACATCTATCCTCACCTATAAAAAGGGCTTTTTTTCCCTGGTACATCCGGTGCATCAACTACTGCCCCTCTTTCTCTGTTGTGCATTTCAAAGCAGTGACTCACTAGAGCATTAATTCTTCCTAGGCCCTGTTGGTTGGCCTCTCCTTGAGGGATCTGTAATGAATATAGCTTTTCCAGAACACCGCAGCTAAGTGTGGGGTTTTTTTAGTTAAAAAATATCTTTGTTAATGGAATGAAAGTTTCATGATTCTGCTGGACATGTCTTAAGTTTTACAGCGCAATACTGGCGTCTTTCTTCTGTCCTTAGCAGGTGGTTATATTACAGCTGAACTGTTTCAGCTTCACTGGCTCGCTGTAAAGTTTAAGATTGAATTCAAGATCTTGCTATCGCTTTTTTAAATTCTGCATGGCATGGTACCAGGTTTTCTTAGCTTGAAAGTCTGTCCTTGTGTCCTATCTAGGTCTCAAGATGACCAGTTATTATCTCTTTCCTCTGTTAGACTGAAGCACAAAGCCTGACACCCCAGCCATGCATTCTGGATACAGACAACCTCTTCTGAAACTCTCTTCCTAGGGAATTGCACCTCTTGGATGATTTGAAAGACTTTTGTAGGGATTTAAAGACTTTAGGGGGGCATGTTCAGTGGAGGTGCCTAGGCTATTTACAGCACCCAGCTCCCATTGCTACTTTATTTAACCCAAATATTCAGTGCCAGAATATATTTGCCTGATAGCAGTGTTGCTATCTGGTTAGTGACGATATTAAGCCACTAATGAGATAGAAAAATTCAGTTAAAGTTAGGACAGCTTTTGAGAAGGCCTCAATTTAACTGGCTCTGCTATCCTATTAGCAGCTGAATACCGCTGCTAAACTGCAATAAGCACCACCCCGGTTTGAGCCAGTTAGTGCTGCGGAATATTGGGATCAGCATGTTTCAACCAGTTATGTAGTGGGTCTGCTAACCAGCTAAAATGTTTTGAAGATTCTATTCAAGAGCATTTCCCACAGTGAGCGTAAGATAACTCGGGTGGGGTGCTTTGTCCTGTAGGAGAGAATGTACTCTTTTAGTGTATCTGTTTGTTTGTACACCACAAGGAACAACAAGTTAACAAGTGCCATAAAGCAATGAAATAAATGTTCCACTCCATCTTTCCAAATTAACCCAGGAGTCCATCTTTTACCTCATGAGCCCTACAATAGCGCGGCTTTAATATAACATTTTTTTATACAGCGCCACTGTGACATTTTCCTTATCCTTAAAGACTTGGGAAACATTTTAGATCAAAGCCAAACCAGGATGAGTTTATCCTGATTCGAGCTTAATGGAATTTTCTAAAAGCATGTTTTATTTTCCCCATGTATGTCGGGTCATTTGACGAACCTGTTTTGCAGAAGTTTGCAGATGCATGTTTATTGGGCTTGTCTTTTGTTTATTCGCCGCTGTTGCTACGCGGCTCACTGACAGGTTAATGCTTTCAAAGAGCAGAACACCATGCAAGCAGACTGCAGTTAAAGGAAGAAACGAATGGGTCTATTTCTTCTGGATGGTGCAGTAAAGTTGATGGATAGGGCACTGGCCAATTACAAAGGCCATTGGGGAGGTTCAGAGCCCGTTCTGGGAACATGCTACAACAGTAATAGGTTCGCCGCAGCCACTGAATGCAGACTTGTAATTGCTTTTGAGAGCCTCCCTTTAAACTCTATCCTATTTGTCTCTGTCTCTTTTGTGACATGATACTTTGTGGGGTAAACGGTCTGGATTTTCTCAGATTTGGGGGCAGGTCCAGGGCCAGGTTATGTGCTTATGTGTTAACAGTGTACAAGTGGATTCTTAGAATGAAACACAGTCTAATGCTTTTATTTTTCAAGGGGCTACATATTTAAAGGTGTGTACAACAGCTGGCCATCTAAAATAGCAAGAGAGACATGCAGCGGACCATTGAACTGCTTCATAGGATTTCATCGTCTAAGAATCTAATCCTAGTCGCATGCTCAGAGGTGTGGGATTAGGGAGGCAATATAGAAAGTGATTTCCAAGGGTAAATAGTAAAAATATTGCCCGCCCTGTGTACAGATAAAGGTTAACAAGCGTACTTTTACTAGCATTGGGGAACAGGGTGTTCCCAAGATAGGACTGGGATGAGGGTTTGAAACAACACACCGACTTTTGTAATTTCAAAAGTAGTTATTTATTTTCTATAGGGATGTTCTCAAGGAAAATAGTGTTGGTTTGCTTTCAGATTTTTGACTTTCTTTCCTGATTTTCAGCTTTTTGGTTAGTTTCACACATTTTTAGGCATGCATTAGAATTTTAATGCATGCCAGCTGGCTTTACACACTTCCATTTGTAGGTCAACGCTAGTTAAATCAGTTTTGCGCACACTAAATTTTTTAAGGTACACTAATGAACCGAACATGCACTAATGAATGTATATGCCTCATTTTTTCATAAAGCATTTCCAGATGCAAAGAGGTTTATATGGGTGCTTGCAGTTTCAAGTTAAAAATAAGCCAACGTGTGCAGGTAAAGAACACCCACAAAACTTCAGCTTTGCAGGCAGTTTGAAAACAAGCAGCTGCATGATATGCCTGGCTCTAATTCTACACCTGCTGATCATTTAAATGTGCAATCTTTCATCAAGTAAGAATTAAGAAGGGGGCATAATTGTACTGCATTGGTAAAAATATTTAGATTTACACTGGAGACAAACTTCAAACCTGCTTGCTTGTAGAGTAGTTTTATAATGGCGCATATATAGGGGTAGATTTTATAAGCAGTTGTGTGAGGATATGTAAATCACCCATTTTCAAGGACTTACGCATGTGAAGGTGCACGTATGATCATATTTTAAGCAGTCGCTGTTTCTGCAGGTGCATGCATAGGTCCAATTACACATACTTTCATTGTAGGAATGCACAGGGGCAAAATGTAGGTGGCATGCAAATGTACGTGCCTAAGCTATAAAATACTATAATTTACGCACGTTTCTTAAACTTCTAGGCACAGACATTTACAGTGCCATAGGGCAGGCATAACTGCTCGTGCCTAGTTTGCATGAGTTTCTACACCACTTATACCCTAATTTATAAAGTGAAGTATGCACCTAAACAGATAATGGCATTTTTATTATTTTCATTATTTTTGATGTTCTCTGTTTATTTAATATATAATTTTTAATATGTTTTTATATACTTTGTGATATGATTTTACTTCATTTTGTATTTGACTTCATTTATATGATTTGTTGTAATCTTAATTCCTAACAAAGGCTCCTCTGAAACATGGCCGTGTCGGGTTAAGTATTCCTTGTGTGTCATCGCATTTGTTTTGAGTGTGATCAAAAAAACTTTGTTTGGACTGCTCACCCTGGACTGGTTTGCTTGGCTACTGCAAAGGTGCTTGTGCTTCTTTTGATTGGATCAGTGCTGGATTATGGTAACGTTCTTTTTTTTTTTTTTAATTATTTATTTATAAATTTAAAAACGTTACAAAAAAAATAACAGTATAACAATACCATTATTATAAGGAAGACAAAAGTAACAAATTAGTCCACATTAAGGAGCACACTATTCAAAAAAGAGTCAATACTAACAAACAACTGACTGGACCTGGAATACAATCATAAGCTCAATATACTTTGTCAGGAGAATCAAAGATATAAATTCCATTATTTGTCTTTAAGAAAATTCTGTAAGTGCTCCACCTCAGAAAACACAAAACGATTACCTTGATATATCACCTGGCATTTACAGGGAAACCTAAGATGGAACGAGGCTCCCAAGGACACCACTTGCGATCGCAGCTGCAAAAAGGCTTTGCGTCGCACTTGTGTAGTCCTAGAAACATCGGGAAATATTTGAATGGGCTGACCACAGAATTTCATAGATTTCTGCTTAAAATACGACCTCAAAACTCTCTCCTTATCCGTAAGTAATACAAAAGTAACTAATAATGTATCCCTAGAGGATATTTCATCCGTGGAAGATTCCAAAAAATTTGAAATATCTAATGTAGAAGAAACAACTTGTTGATATGGTAAATCTCCCACTTGATCTAAATCTCTTACCACCCTCCCTTTAGGGACATAATAGATTTGAGAGATCAAAATATCACTCCCATCATTGATTAATAAAATATCTTTAAGGTATTTCTTGAACAAAATTAAAGGGGATAAATAATGGGTTTTAGGAAAATTTAGCAAGCGGAGGTTCTTAGAACGGATTAAATTTTCCAATATTTCATCCTGTTGATGCAAAGAGGAAAAATCTTGAATAAATTTAGCTGAAACAGATTGATGAGAGGCCAATTGATCTGTATGCAAATTAACCCCTTTTTCCAATTCTAGCAAACGAGCATCGTGGTCAGCTAACTTAGTTACCGTTTCTCTAGTAAATACGGCAACCTTCTGTAGTGACACACCCAAAGCCACCTCCATACGAGATAACATTACCCAAACATCTTTAATAGATACATCAGCTGGAGGGGACAAGGGCTGCCTAATAGATGGAAAAGAAACAACAGACGGAAGTGGAGGAGGAAGTTCTCCCGAGGCAGGTTCCAGCTGTAAAAAGGAACCGGGAAGCACATCACAGCCAGCTCCCTCTATCTGCTTAACATCCGACAGAGGGACCTTATTGGCAAGTACATCGAACTCCTGACAGGGCTGAGCTAATCCCAACATTGGCGAGGGGGTAGAGGAGACAGTACTCACACCTGATGTATTACTCGGGGTCGATGGTAAAAGTCCCCCAGCAGACACAGCAGATTCCACCTGAATGTGAGCATCCATAGGGCCCACCACCTTAACTGCTTTTGTCTGTTCAGGTTGAGGATAGTGCTTCCTTCTCTTTCCCATCCCAAGGAGCCACCCTCGGCACCTCAAGCACCGAAGGGGCACCAAAGGGGCGTGCCTGCCCTTTTGGACACGCCCCTTCGGACGCGCGCCAAGGATGCGCGCCCGCTCTGCGTCCCGCGTTGGAGCCGAGTTCTTATGGCCCTCCTCCCAGCAAACAACCAATCGGGTGCTGAAGCAAACGCGGATCCAGGAACCAATCAATCTTAATTCCTAACAAAGGCTCCTCTGAAACATGGCCGTGTCGGGTTAAGTATTCCTTGTGTGTCATCGCATTTGTTTTGAGTGTGATCAAAAAAACTTTGTTTGGACTGCTCACCCTGGACTGGTTTGCTTGGCTGCTGCAAAGGTGCTTGTGCTTCTTTTGATTGGATCAGTGCTGGATTATGGTAACGTTCTTAATGCTGATTTATCACCTACACATATAAAGACATTCCGCTAGGCCCAGAATGTGTGCATGTTACTCAGAAAGACTCACATGGATGGATCATATTATGCCTTGTTTAAAATTACTACATTGGCTGCTGGTTGAAAATGTGCTAAGCTTAAATTAGCCACTTCAAAGACCGTGCTAATATTATATATCTGTCGGAGCTTCAAACAAAAGGGAGCAGAAAAGCCGCATACCCCCTGGCCATAGCAGCTCCCTTTTAATTTTTAGTTTTTCAAATAGAAGCCTAATATAAAGATGCTTACTAAACAGTGACTCATAACATTTAGCTTGTGCTGAAACCGCTGTCCATTTGACATCACAACTGCTGCCAAAGATCCTGCAGCCAAAAAGAAATAAGGCCAGCCTAAACGTAGCCAAGAGACAGGGAAACCCCCAGGGATCCACCAACTCTAAACAGAAATAAACACAGATCACCAATAAAATGATCACAGTAAGCTTGACCATTCCAATTCTGCATTCAGACCAAGAGGGGATACTGTTTGCAAATGGAGATCCAGCACTGCTCTCTCTTTTGCAATTTATAAAGACGATCCCCTCCCTGAGGAACCACAGGACCTTTTTTTGCATATATTTTATTGATTGGTTACTGGTTTAATTTAGGACATATTTACAGACGCTTAAATTAGCAGCATTGTTGTGTAAAGTAGTGCCTGAGGGCTTGCAAAATTGGGTCACTCATTATGCTCCATCATGATCTCTATGTTCATAGTGTACCTTCTTATCAATAGGTCCCTGGGACAAGAGTTTGTAGTTGGGGGGGGGGGGGGTTCATTTATGGGTCCATTATTTTCAAATAAACTATCCCTACTGATTTTGGGGTACATCTAATTTGCTGTCTTTTTATCTAGTCACTCAGATATTTGGGAAATAGGCACATTGTTTATCATTGTACCATGGACAAATGATAGCTGATATGTTTGAATTTTATATATTTGATATGTTTTTAGATTCGATTGTGTCTTTTGTATTGATGCTTTTATTGTAGATTTAAATATTTCAAGTGTTGTTTTTGGTAGAGTCAAGATGGCCAGTGTGATCTGCTGCTGAGTGGCAGTGCTTCTGACCTCCCCTGAAAGATCTATGTTAACAGGAAGGCCACGGGCCCACGTGTCGGGCGGCCGCCGATAACCAGGTCGGCGGTGCGGCACGTGTCCCCAGCCTTGTGGATTGGGCGGGGACGTTGACAGCGTGTCAAGAAGCTCATTGGCTCCCACGGCGGATTGAAGGGCGCGGGAGTCAATGATTGAGCTCTGAAGGAGGTCGGTGGTGGCGGCGAGGCGAGCGGAGCCGCGGGGTAGCCAGTTGCTGGTTGCTGTGGCAGAGCAAGGTGCTGGCGTTGGTGGGCTGTCTGATTTTAAATACCGTTCGGGTGGTTGAAGGTCCTCGCGGGCAGAGCTGTGGCACGATAGTACTGGTCCGTTGCAGTTCCGGGCTCAGAGGGATGGCGTTTGTTCAGAGCAAACGGTTATCGGGGCTGCGGCTGCATCCAGGCGAGTTGTGGGGCTTATTTGCTGGTTGCCGTTCCGGGGGTTAAAGAAAGAAATAAGGGCACATTATTAGGGGAAAAGTAGGAATAAAACCAATTTTGAAAAGAAAAAGATAAGAGGGGCACGCAAGTCTCATTGTAAAATGGAGAGTGTGCTTTTCTATCTGCGGTAAGGGGATGCCTGCCCGGAGAACCGGAAGGGGAGGGGGACTGGCAGGCGGTCCGGGCCCACGTGGGGTAGACAGTCCAGCAGGGGACGGGGGGGGGGGACAGGGCTAGCTGGGGGGTCTGCAGGACAGAAGAGGGGAGTGCAGGGCGGGGGGTTGAATCGTGGTAGTCGGCTCAGGAGGGGGGTTGGAGTCCATGCGGTCCCTTTCTGGTGGGAGGAGAGGGGCCAGATGGGCTCATGGTGTTTCAGGGGGGCCTCTGGGGGGGGGGGGTTGTGTAGGTGCAGAAGGGTCCCAGGAGGTTTTGGTTAGTGATGGAGCTTTCCTGGAGGAGAGGGGGGATGGTGGGGTGCCAGGGTCTGGGCCTATCCCACAGGGGTCTGCGATGGGTGTATTTGGTCAAGTTGGGTTAGGGGGGCCGGGTGCTGGGGGTCAGTGGGTTGGCCTATGGTGCCTGGTGGGTTTTACCCTGCGGCGGGTGAGCACTGGCACGCAGGTGGACAGGGGTCATCCCGGGCGGAGTGGATGGGAGTTTGGCAGCCGCCATGGGCCATGGCGGCTTCCCCTTCGGTCTTTTCTGCTTTGTCTGCACAGATGCTGTCTGGAAGTGTGCTGGTGACAGAACAGAGGGGAAGTGAAGCATCGCGAAGGGTGGAGACAGATGCGGCGGCAGCAGTGAATGTTCAGGCTGCGGGGTCGAGAGGGGCTCCTGACGATGTTCTAACGACGGACAGCGGTTCGGCACCAGGGGGCAGCGCGGTGGCATTGGCTTCTGGAGCTGGTGAGTTGCCATTGGGTTCCGGGAGGGTCGGACAATGGGGAGAAGGTGGGGGGAAGGAAAGTGGGCAAGGCAAAAAGGAAGAGTCGGCGCTCCTGTAGGCGGCGTCGCAGGTCAGGGTCCTCCATGTCGTCCTCGGATGATTTCTCATCCTCTTCGTCGAATTCGGTGTCACGGTAGCGTGGGGGGATGGCTTAGGTGGGGGTGCGGTTGGGGCATTCGGTGGGGGTCCCACACTTGCGTCTTTTTCAGAATTATGGGAGGGGGTTCCGCGGAAGCTGCATCGCAAGATCCGCAATAGGCGATATATTGATATCTTTAGGCTGCTGGAAGGTAGGAAGCGGACCGGCGATTCTTAGAAGAAAAGGAGGGAGGATGAGGAGGCTGGGAGGGTTCGGAAGGCGTCGCGTAACGTCGTTAATTGGACGAGAGTCGTCTTGCGTTTAGCCAGTGTTTGGGGTGCCGTTATCCACGGCAATATGGGATGTTGCTGGCTTATACGGACTCTATATTGGAAGCGGCGCAGACTCATGAGAGTTGGGTATGGTTCAACTATGATGAGAAGTTCCAGGATAAGATGGAGGAGAATAAGTCTTTGTCCTGGGGTACGCAGGACATCAACATGTGGTTAACACAGATGTCTGCGAGAGGGGGTTCGGCGGGGGGGGCAGGCAAAAAGGGGGGGTGGGATCACCGGTGGTTTCGGCATGGCCCTTTCGAGGAGGGGCTCCCGCGTTGCAAAGGTCGGGTGGCGGGGGAGCCGGGGATGTCTGCTGGTGTTTTAATAAGTCCTCCTGCCCCTTCCCAGACTGTAAATTCCGGCATAGTTGTTCGGTCTGTGGTGGGGGGCATTCAGCAGTTAAATGTGTTAAGAGAGGGGCTGCCGTTGGCCCGCTGCCTGACCCCAAGCAATGAGGATTGGGTGAGAGTGGCTCCGACACCAATCCGCATCGAGGCGCTCAGGCCTTGGCTGCATCGGTACGGGAGGGGGGGTGGGTAAGGTGCTGGAGGAGGGATTTCTGTATGGTTTTCCAATACCGGTAGTGGGGGCTGGAGGGGTCAGGGGGGCTCGAAACTCCCCGTCTGTGAAGCGTTTTGTGCAAGTGGTGCGAGATAAGCTGGCGGTGGAGTTGGAGTTGGGCAGACTGGCCGGGCCGTTTGCGGAGTGGCCGTTCGAGCACTGGGTGGTTTCTCCGTTCGGCGTGGATCTGAAGAAGGAACCTGGGAAGTTCCGGCTAATCCATAACTTGTCCTTCCCGGTGGGGTCGTCGGTCAATGACTGTATTCCTCGGGAATTGTGTGCGGTATGGTACGCGTCATTCGATGAAGCGGTCGGGTTAGTGCGGGAATGTGGGCCCGGGTGTTTGTTGGCGAAAGTGGATATCGAATCTGCTTTTCGTTTGTTGCCAGTGCATCCTGCTTCTTTTCATTTGCTGGGTTTCTGTTTTGAAGGACAATTTTACTTTGACAAATGCATCTGCTAGACCATGGGATTCTGTTCCAAGGGTTGCAGAGCAGAGATGGCATCCATCTGTCCAAGAAAGGTCAACGCATCTTCGGTAATAGACTGGCTAATCTACTGAAGAGGGCTTTAAACTAGATTCATTGGGGATAGGTGAAGAAAGCCCCCAGATAAGTGAAAGCCCCCAGGTAGGTGATACATTAAATACCTTTATGGAAATGGGTAACAGGAGTAACATATGGAAAGCAGTGTGTATAAATGCCCGTAGCATGGGAAATAAGATCCCTGATGTTGAAGCTTTGGTGGGAGTGGCTGACTTCGATTTAGTGGCAGTTACAGAAACATGGTTCACAGAAAACCATGACTGGGATGTAACTATACCTGGCTATACTTTATTCAGAAAGGACAGGGTAGGAAGAAGGGGAGGAGGAGTGGCACTATATGTAAAAACTACTATTAAAGCTTTGGAATTACAAAGCTTAAAAGGGAGAGAGGAGGCATTGTGGGTTAAACTAGAAAGAGGGAAAGAGAAATCTATTTGCATTGGTGTGATATACAGACCTCCCTCACAAGAGGAAGAGGTGGACAGAGAGTTAATTGAAGACATACGCAGCATTGCTAGGAAAGGGGAAGTGCTACTGATAGGAGATTTCAATATGCCAGATGTTGATTGGCACATTCCTGCTGCAGTATCATCTAGAAGTAAGGAGATCCTGGATTCTCTACAGGGAGAACTATTCAGGCAATTGGTAACAGACCCCACACGTGAAGGGACCATACTGGACTTGGTGCTTACCAATGGTGAAAGTGTTTCAGATGTTGTAGTGGGAGATCATTTTGCATCCAATGATCACCAGATGGTGTGGTTCAGTATTAGGACTAGGGCTGTTAGAATCCATTCCAAGGTGAGGCTCTTAGACTTTAGGAAGACTAACTTTGCGAAGATGGGCCAATACCTCAGGGAGTCGTTAGTGGGATGGGAACAGCTGGGGGATGTAGAAAAACAGTGGGCAAAACTGAAAGGGATATTTTAAGGGCAACCAACCTTTTTGTTAAAATGGTAAATAAAGGCAAAAGGAAAAGGAGACCGCTATGGTTTTCTAAGGAAGTAGCTGAAAAAGTGAAGAAAAAGAGGGAGGCCTTCATGAAATACAAGAGATCACAGAGAGAGGAAGACAGGCATCTGTATTTCGAAAAACCTAGAGAAGCAAACAAAGTAGTCAAGAAGGCAAAGATTCAAAAGGAGGAGGAAATAGCCAATGCAATAAAATGGGGGGATAAGACATTTTTTCAGATATATTAGTGAGAAGAGGAAGGGCAAAAATGGTATTGTCAGACTCAAGGGTGTAGGGGGGGAATATGTAGAAGCTGATAAGGATAAAGCGGAATTGCTTAACAAATATTTTTGTTCTGTGTTCACAGATGAAGAACCAGGAGTAGGACCTCAGAAAACACCCACAAATAGGAACAGAAGCGAGGGACAATTTTCAGAAGACTGTGTTCATGAGAAACTAGCTCAACTTAAAGTAGACAAAGCAATGGGACCGGATGGGATACACCCTAGAATACTGAGGGAACTTGGTGACGTTCTAGCTACTCCACTGACTGACCTTTTCAATGCCTCATTGGAGTCGGGAGTGGTGCCAAAGGACTGGAGAGAGGCTCATGTGGTGCCTTTACACAAAAGCGGAAGTAAGGATGTGGTTGAAAACTACAGGCCGGTTAGTTTAACTTTGGTGGTGAGTAAATTATTGGAAACGCTGCTGAAAGAGAAAATAGTGAGGTTTCTGGAGTCCAGCGGATCACAGGATCCGAGGTAGCATGGATTCACCAGAGGCAGGTCTTGTCAGACAAATCTGATTGATTTCTTTGACTGGGTGACCAGGGAGTTGGACCAAGGGAGAGCTCTAGATGTGGTGTATTTAGATTTCAGTAAAGCCTTTGACACTGTTCCTCACAGGCGACTTATAAACAAACTGAGCACCCTAGGGATGGACCCTAAAGTTACTGCTTGGGTTAGAAATTGGTTGGGTGGGAGGCGACAAAGAGTACAAGTAAATGGAGCTCACTCTGGGGAGAAGGATGTTACCAGTGGTGTGCCCCAGGGATCTGTCCTTGGTCCGATTCTTTTTAACATCTTTGTTAGTAATATAGTGGAAGGGCTGTCGGGTAAGGTTTGCCTCTTTGCAGATGATACTATAATCTGCAATAGAGTAGACACCCAGGAAGGTGTAGATAACATGAGGAGCGATCTAGCTAAGCTTGAAGAATGGTCTAGAATTTGGCAGCTGGGATTTAATATTAAAAAATGTAAGGTCATGCATTTGGGCTGCAGCAATCCAAGGGAGCAATACAGGATAGGAAGTGAAGTACTTTTGTCCACTAAAGAAGAGCGGGACCTAGGCGTGGTTGTGTCTGATGATCTTAAAGTAGCTAAACAGGTAGAAAAGGCGACGGCAAAAGCTAGAAGGATGCTTGGGTGCATACGGAGAGGAATGGCTAGCAGAAAAAAGGAGGTGATAATGCCTCTGTATAATTCTTTGGTGCGACCTCATTTGGAGTATAGTGTGCAATTCTGGAGACGGCACCTTCAAAAGGATGTGAACAGGATGGAGTCGGTGCAGAGGGTGGCTACTAAAATGATTAGTGGGCTTCATTATAAAGCATATGAGGACAGACTTAAGGATCTTAATATGTACACCTTAGAGGAAAGGCGGGATAGAGGTGATATGATTGAGATGTTTAAATACCTCCGTGGCATAAATGTTCAGGGAGAGAGCCTCTTTCAATTGAAAGCAACTTCTGCTATGAGGGGACATGGGATGAGGGTGAAGGGAGATAGATTCAGGAGTGATATGCGGAAATATTTCTTTATGGAAAGAGTAGTGGATCCGTGGAATAGTCTCCCAGTGGAGGTGGTAGAGATGAGGACAGTAACTGAATTCAAAAAAGCATGGGACCAACACAGAGGATCTCTAAAGGTAAAAAGTGGACTGTTGTAGTTGTTGATATGGAAGGACAGACTAGATAGGCCATGTGGTCTTTTTCTGTCATCATGTTTCTATGTTTCTATGCCAATGGGTTGTTCGGTGTCCTGTTCGTATTTTGAGAAGTTTAGCACGTTCATGCATTGGGTGGTGGTGAAAATGATGGGATGTAAGGATGTGGTGCATTACCTCGATGATTTTTTGTTCATCGGGGGAGTTCAGTCGCTTCAGTGTCAGGAGTTGCTGAGTGGCTTCATGGAGCTGGCTCAGGAGTTTGGTGTATAGTTGGCGGCAGGAAAAACCGAGGGCCCGGCGATGCGCATCACATTTTTGGGCAGAGTTTGATACGGAGGACATGGTGGTGTGTTTGCCAATGGAGAAAGTTTTGCGGCAGAGGGTTTTGGTGGCGAACGTGATGGCATCTGCTAAAGTGACGCTCAAGGAGATGTGGGCCCTGATAGGCTCCTTGAATTTTGCGTGTCGGGTCATCCCAATGGGGCGGGTTTTTCTGCGCAGGTTCTCAGCGGCCACCTACGTTGTCCGGAAGCCGCATCAGGATTTCGAGAGGCATGAGGGCTGATCTTAGTGTGTGGGACGAGTTCCTGCATGAGTTCAACGGGATGACAGTAATCAGGGAGAAGGAGATGTCTACTTTTGATTTGCAGCTTTTCACAGACATGGCTGGTGGTTTGGGTTTGGGTGTATATTTCGGGGGGGGGGGCGTGGTGTGCGGGGGCTTGGCCTCCTGCTTGGTGTGAGGTGGGTTTAACGGAGAATATAGCGTTTTTGGAATTGTTTCCAGTTTTGGTGGTGCTGGACCTGTGGCCGGATAGGCTGCGCAATCGCAAGGTTCTGTGGTGATGCGATAATGAGGCGGTGGTTAGCATAATTAATCATTATGCCCCGCGTTGCTTGCGCGTTACAACCCTAATGAGGGAGGTGGTGCTAGCTTGTTTGAAGTTGAAGGTGGTGGTGCGGGCCCATCATGTACCGGGGTATGCTAACCAAGTTGCTGATTCTCCTTCATGCTTCAAGTGGGACCTGTTCCAGAGACTGGCACCAGAGGTGGACGCCGAGGGATTGTGGTTCCCTGAGCGATTATGGCAGATTGGCCTGAAGGCATGCTGAACCTGCTGCAGAGTTCCGTGTCAGCGGCGACTTGGCATGCCTATAGGAGAGGCTGCGACTGTGTGGTGGACTTCTTGGCGGCACGGGGTTGGAGGCAGGGCCCCATGTCTGGGCACCTATTGGGTCTTTACATCACAGCAGCAAGGGCTGCAGGAGCGTCGAGATCAACTGTGCGTACACACTTGGCCGGATTTGCCTTCTTCTCCAGGGCAGTGGGGTGGGAGGTGTCCTTCTGGGGGTCCTTAACCCAGCGGCTTCTGCTGGGGTGGGAAAGGGTGCACCCTGTGTTGGGCGACAGCCGGCGGCCGATCACGCATGAATTGCTGGTGAGGCTGTGTGCTGCGTTGCCTTCCGTGGCTGCGTCGGCTTATGAGGCCGCGTTGTTCCGGGCTGTTTATTGTGTAGCCTTCTTTGGGGCATTCAGGGTGGGCGAATTGGTGGCGAAGTCCGATTCTGCTGCGGGGGATGCCTTGCTGGTTCTGCATGTGCGGGTTGCTCCGCAGGAGTTGCACATATGCTTGGTGAGGTCCAAGACTGATCAGAGGGGCAGGGGTGTTCGTGTGTGCTTGGGAGCTGTGGTGGGTTCCCCAACTTGCCCAGTTGCGGCTACAGTGGCCTACTTGCGGGTGTGGCCAGGGGGGGATGGTGTATTCTTTGTGCATGAGGACGCGCGATGGCTGACGCGGTTTCAGTTCGCGACTGTTCTGCGTCTGACACTGCGACACTTGGGTTTGAACCCGGGCAACTTTGCGCCTCACTCATTTCGGATTGGGGCGGCCACCAGCGCCATGGCAGCTGGCTTGGCAGAGCGGGAGATTAAGCGCATCGGCAGATGGCAATCGAAGGCGTTCCGGGGGTATGTGCGCTGCTGAGGTGGGGGGGGGGTGGTGGACTTGGATGTTAACTGTGTGTTTTTCTTTTAGATGGGGCCCTGGTGCCGTGTTCCTGCTGGATGGTTGGCTATTCGTTTGTGTTCTGGGCTGGGCGTCAAGCAGGGACAAGGCCTCTGGGGGCGAATATTGGATTGAACGTCTTGGAGGTGACCGTCTTATGGCTGGGCGAGCGTGGTCTGCGTTGGATGCAGCTCTTGCCTTTGCTTCAGCATGATCATTGGGTGAGGGGAGTCCCGGCCTTACTGTTGCTGCACCTGGTAGGCAACGACTTGGGGACTTGGATTGTGAGGCAGCTGATCAGAGCGGCGAAAAAGGACCTCGCTGAATTGTTGTGGATGTTTTCTGGTGTGATTTTGTTATGGTCAGACATAATTCTGAGGCCTGCGTGCTGGGGCCACCAGAGGTGGTTGCGGAGATTAATCAAGATTAATCGGCAAATTGGCCAATGGGTGTTGTGATCCTCCCCCCTTGCTGATACCTGTAGGCATGTAGGGTTTAAGGAGGTTAAGTTCCTTCCTGAACCAAAGTTTCACTATTTCCTGAAGCAGTGCTTGTAGGGAAATGTAGTTTCTTTAAGAGTTGTGATAAGGAAGCTTATCATAGCTCAGGAAGGAGCTATAGAAAAGGTGAAGTGACTCTGAACAAGCAACCTGTCAGTTCTGGTAGAAATAAGAAAACAGAATTTTGCCATAAAAGACTACCAGTCCCAGAATGCACCAGGTTTCCAACAGCCATTAGAGGAGCTGAAGTGGGGAAACATGTGTTCAATCAGGAGGGCTATGAGGTAATCCCTAAGCACTCATCTCAAAGGGCAGGGCCTGATTCAGCACAGCTGCGCTGTGTTAGGGAGGAGCACTCATCTAAGCAGAATAAGAGTAGAGTTTATTCTACAGATGACCATCTTCATGATCACCTTGGATATCCAGAGAATCAGCTTGAGCTTGATCATCAGTTTCATCTGAAGGATCATCAGAAGCAGAAGTCAAACCGGACGGACAGAGAGAAAAAGAAACCCTCTGGAAGAAAGAGGAGAAAAGCCTTTGAGAGGTCTAGAAGAGTCCAAAGCAGTACGTATACTGGGAGGTATTCCAAGGGCCAGCATACACCATTGGACTGGGGGAGACCAGAGGGATGGTGCTGCAGAGCTAGGAATCTCCAGATGCTACCTGTGAGGGAGACGGCTGCACGTGGAAGGGACCCTAAGACCCATGCCAGAAGGTATGTGAAGAGAGATCCAGTGTCCAGGGATCTGGATTGGAAGGCTGGACATAAGAACTGGACTACATACTGGCCAGGCTATATAGAGAGAAACTCTAGCAGCAATGGAAGCTCAGGTATGAACACTGATCTATGCCCTAGCTATAACCTTGAAAGACAGCAGGGAAACAAGTATTCTCCTGAAAATGCTCCATTGAGAGATTCATCTGTGCCAATCCATGATATTGAACCCATGCTTGTTGAACAAGGGGGAATAATAGCAGATGAGGATCCTGTTTATATGGACTGCTCTCTATCTAAACTCCGTTGGTAACTTTCTGTTATAAAGTACAGCAACCATCACAAAGAAATACAAATTTGTTCTTTAATCTACTCAGAAAAGCTCCTGAAGCAGGATTTGACCCACACAGTGGAAGGCAAGCCAGCTAAGGGGTTTCAGCTGGTAACTGCTAGCAATTAAGCCTTACCTAATTGCTTGTGAGCTAGGAGAGAATCACTTCTGTATCTATGTGGGAAGTAATCAGAAGTTAACCTGAAAAGAACAGTTTGTTTCTTTCTTTGTGGCTTTTCATTTGTTGTTTTCCTGATTTTGACTTTGTTTTTCCAAGTTAACACTGAAAGCAAGTAACCTAATTTATGTGCTACCAAGCATATCTGTGTTGGGAGAAATAACCCCATAAATAAATATCTTATTGGCTTTACCCAAGAGCACAACTAAATTATTGTCAGCAGCTGTGTCTGGTGTGAATGAACTACATTGCCCACAATACCTTGCAAATCATATAGATATATGCACTTGACAAGACTGTGAAGATTCTCACCCAGGCAGCCGTCTGACAAATGGCTTAGTTTTTCGGATTGCTTTTGCACAAAAGGGATTTACTTGCTGAGGATTACAACTAAAGTTCAAGTTTAAAGCTGGAAAAAAAGATTTTCCCTCAACTGCGCTTTGGAGGAGAAGTGGATGTCCCAGGAGGAAAAGACCCTGTGCAAAGCTGGATTCATCACTAGCACAAGGTAATAAGTACCTGGGCATGTCTAGTGGTGGATGGGAGTAAGCACAGGGGTAATTGAAAAAAAAATATTAAAAAAACACACCTGTTTGGAAGGTGGTGCACTTTGGGGTTTTTTTCTTTGTTTCTTGCAGGGATCAAGATGGATCCAAGGGAGATGGCTGAATGGATGGCAGCCCAGTTTAGCAGGCAACAGGAGCTATCGCAGCAAGCACAGGACACTGCTATGAAAGCCTTAATGGACCAGCAGAAGCCAGTGCTTGATCTGGTGCAAGCCCTAGTTCAACTGCAGAACCAAAGTGGAACAGATGCAAGACCAGCAGTAAATACTGGTACACCACATGTGGACAGTGTGGGACTCAATCAAGGGATTGGGGCATTTAGTTTTGGGAAGCTAACTCCAGATGATAATGTTGATGATTTTCTAGAGTCTTTTGAAAGAGTGGCACAAGCTTTAGCATGGCCAGAGACCCAGTGGGCAGTAAGGCTGGCAGCCTCATTAACTGGAGAGGCGCTTGCAGCTTACAGAGCAATGCCAGCAGCCCAGGCTTTGAATTATAAGGATGTAAAGGCTGCTATTAGAGATCGCCTAGGGTTGTCTATTTCAGAGTATAGGCGAATGTTTAGAGCTACTACATTGAGAGTGGGTGAAACACCCAGGGCTCTGAGTCAGAGAATCAGAGGTTTAGCTGTAAAATGGTTGGAGCCTGAGCAAAAGACGGTAGAAATGTTATTAGACATTATAATGCTGGAACAATTTATGTCTGGGGTGCCTACGGATTTGCACACTTTCCTTATACAGCAAAATTGCCAAAATCTTGGAGAGGCAACCATGTTAGCAGAGAGATTCTTGGAAGCCACGCAGGCTTGCCATAGAATGGGTGGCCCTCTGAAGATTGGTGCTGAGGCAAGATGTGCTGTATCAGAAAAGAAAATAATTAAAAATGTTTCTGAAAATGAATGTACGGTATCAAACCAGATGACACAGTGGAATAGAAAGAAATGTTTCAAGTGTGGAAAATGGGGACATTCAAAAAAGAGATGCCAGACACACACTAGCTTAATGGGTGTAGATTTAAAACAGCCCAAAGAAGGATTTCTTTTGCTGGTTGATGTGCAAGGAATTACCACAAATGCTTTGTTAGACTCTGGGGCAGACCAGAGTATGATGTCAAAAAGGCTTTGGAAGAGGATAGAGGCCCAAGAAGGATTTGTGCCTAAAACCCCTGAAAGCAAAGTTCACATCAAATGCATTCATGGTGCTGCAACATCATATCCCACCTATAGGCTAAAGGTTAAGTGCCTGGGGGAACAAGAGGAAGTCCTGTTAGCAGTGGTGCCTAGGCTACCCTTTGATTTGGTTCTAGGAAGAGACTGGCCAAGATTTAAGCAGGGTCTAGTGGAAGGACTAGGAAAGAATGAGGGAGAAGGTTTAATGGTAATAGCTCCCGGGCCTTTATTTGGAAGTCCTCAGACCCCAGCTAAAAAGATGGTTAAGCGTCCAGAAGACCAAGCTACCCCAAAGCAGACATTCGTCCTAAAGTACCATAGGGTCACAGAGAAGGCCCAAGCTCCTAAGCGGGCAACCCCTCAAGCTGCTGGGTTTGACCTGTGCAGCATAGAAAATGTGACTGTACCTAGCCAAGGGAGAGCCCTGGTTGACACCGGTCTCCAAGTGGAAATACCTATTGGATGCTATGGGAGAGTAGCCCCAAGGTCCGGATTAGCCCTTAAATATTTCATCGATGTGGGTGCGGGAGTAATTGATCCCGATTACAGGGGCAATATTAAAGTTCTGTTGTTTAATTTTGGACAGAATGATTATCACGTGAAGACAGGAGACAGAATTGCCCAATTGATCTGTGAGAGGCTGGGTTTTCCACCTGTGGAGGAGGTCACATCCCTGGAGAATTCTGAACGTGGAACCCAAGGCTTTGGTTCTACTGATGTCAAAGGGGTTAAAAGCCTAGCTGCCACCTGTGCCCGAGAGAGGGAGGTGAATGAAGAGGAAGATTTGGGACCCCAGGTATCTGATTGTAAAGAAAAATCAGAGCCCCAAATAGGTGAGGACCTGACAGTGGTACAACAGGAAGAAATTAGGAAATTGCTCAAAGAGTTTCCAGATGTGTTGACATCCATACCTGGGGAGACACATTTGGTTGCCCATGAAATAATAACTCCACCTGGGAAATTAGTTCGTCAAAGGCCATACCGCTTGCCTGAAGCCAAGAGACAGGAAGTAGTGGCACAAGTCCAGGAGATGTTGGACATGGGAGTAATAGAGGAGTCAAAGAGTCCCTGGAATAGCCCCATAGTCCTGGTGCCGAAGCCTGATGGATCTTAAGATTTTGTATTGACTTCCGGCAGGTAAACGCCATATCAGTTTTTGATGCATATCCAATGCCAAGAATTGAAGAGCTGTTGGACCAGCTGGGACAGGCTCAATACTTAACCACCCTTGATATGACAAAAGGATATTGGCAAATCCCTCTCACCAGGGAGTCGAAGCCGAAGACTGCGTTCAGCACCCCCGTTGGCCTTTTCCAGTTCAAGAGGATGCCTTTCGGACTGCATGGAGCAGCGGCTACCTGCCAAAGGTTAGTGGATCAGGTACTTCGACCCCACCAAAATTATGCTTCTGCATATATGGATGATGTCATAATCCATAGTAACACCTGGGCGGAGCATCTAAAGAGGATCAGGGCAGTCTTGTGCTCCATGAAGCAAGCGGGAATCACTTTAAACCCGAAGAAGTGTGCCTTTGCAAATAGGGAGGTAAAATACCTGGGCCACCTAGTGGGAAGAGGAAAAATTAAACCTCTAATGAGTAAAGTAGATAGCATCAGGAATTTTCCTCCTCCAACAACAAAGAAACAACTAAGAAGTTTCTTAGGACTTATTGGATACTACCGCAGGTTTATACCGCAATTCGCAGAGAAAAGTGCAATTTTCACGGATATGCTGCGGAAGAATTGTCCAAACCAGCTAAAGTGGACACCTGAAGCTGAAAAAGCGTTTTCAGTCTTAAAAGGAAAATTGTGTACAGGACCGGTACTGAAAGGGGTGGACTTCAAGAAACCCTTTCTGGTTCAAACCGATGCATCGGATGTAGGGCTAGGAGCGGTTCTATCCCAGTGTCATGATGGGGAGGAGCATCCTGTGATGTACCTGAGCAGGAAGTTGTCACCGGCTGAACAAAAGTATTCCACAATAGAAAAAGAATGTTTAGCTATTAAGTGGTCAGTGGAGGCGTTAAGGTTTTACCTTACAGGGAGAAAGTTCCAGTTGGTCACAGACCATGCCCCACTTAAGTGGTTGCAGCAAATGAAGAACCACAATGCCAGGTTGACACGCTGGTACATGGCCTTACAGGCATTTGATTTTCAAGTTGAACATTGTGCTGGGAAGTTACACAAGAACGCGGATGCCCTTTCCCGGATTACGGACTGTAGAGAAGAAGTTTCACCAGTTACACCAGTCCGTAATAATTTAAGCAGGGGGGTATGTGATAAGGAAGCTTATCATAGCTCAGGAAGGAGCTATAGAAAAGGTGAAGTGACTCTGAACAAGCAACCTGTCAGTTCTGGTAGAAATAAGAAAACAGAATTTTGCCATAAAAGACTACCAGTCCCAGAATGCACCAGGTTTCCAACAGCCATTAGAGGAGCTGAAGTGGGGAAACATGTGTTCAATCAGGAGGGCTATGAGGTAATCCCTAAGCACTCATCTCAAAGGGCAGGGCCTGATTCAGCACAGCTGCGCTGTGTTAGGGAGGAGCACTCATCTAAGCAGAATAAGAGTAGAGTTTATTCTACAGATGACCATCTTCATGATCACCTTGGATATCCAGAGAATCAGCTTGAGCTTGATCATCAGTTTCATCTGAAGGATCATCAGAAGCAGAAGCCAAACCGGACGGACAGAGAGAAAAAGAAACCCTCTGGAAGAAAGAGGAGAAAAGCCTTTGAGAGGTCTAGAAGAGTCCAAAGCAGTACGTATACTGGGAGGTATTCCAAGGGCCAGCATACACCATTGGACTGGGGGAGACCAGAGGAATGATGCTGCAGAGCTAGGAATCTCCAGACGCTACCTGTGAGGGAGACGGCTGCACGTGGAAGGGACCCTAAGACCCGTGCCAGAAGGTATGTGAAGAGAGATCCAGTGTCCAGGGATCTGGGTTGGAAGGCTGGACATAAGAACTGGACTACATACTGGCCAGGCTATACAGAGAGGTTCATCTGTGCCAATCCCTGATATTGAACCCATGCTTGTTGAACAAGGGGGAATAATAGCAGATGAGGATCCTGTTTATATGGACTGCTCTCTATCTAAACTCCGTTGGTAACTTTCTGTTATAAAGTACAGCAACCATCACAAAGAAATACAAATTTGTTCTTTAATCTACTCAGAAAAGCTCCTGAAGCAGGATTTGACCCACACAGTGGAAGGCAAGCCAGCTAAGGGGTTTCAGCTGGTAACTGCTAGCAATTAAGCCTTACCTAATTGCTTGTGAGCTAGGAGAGAATCACTTCTGTATCTATGTGGGAAGTAATCAGAAGTTAACCTGAAAAGAACAGTTTGTTTCTTTCTTTGTGGCTTTTCATTTGTTGTTTTCCTGATTTTGACTTTGTTTTTCCAAGTTAACACTGAAAGCAAGTAACCTAATTTATGTGCTACCAAGCATATCTGTGTTGGGAGAAATAACCCCATAAATAAATATCTTATTGGCTTTACCCAAGAGCACAACTAAATTATTGTCAGCAGCTGTGTCTGGTGTGAATGAACTACATTGCCCACAATACCTTGCAAATCATATAGATATATGCACTTGACAAGACTGTGAAGATTCTCACCCAGGCAGCCGTCTGACAGAGTTCAATGAAGGGTAGTGTGACTCAAGTGTTTCAAGCAAAAGGATTTATTTCCCCTCCCGGGGTGGATTTCACAAGGAATAATGGTAACACAAATATCTTGCACTTTGGCAGAAAAAGGACAAAATAAGATATCCAACTTAAATAGCTTCAGTCAGCGTTAAACATTTTTCTTCCAGCAGATTAAAACACCACAGTACTGTTTCTACAGCTCTGTTCCCTTCTCACAGTAAGTCTGTATTTTCTTCACAGCACAATTTTAACATAGAGATATTATCTCCTCAGCCAGTGAAATCGTACAGTCCATTTCTTCCGTAGGAGTATTTACACAGGATGGCTCTGTTTCCATAAATTCTACCTCTGGGGCAGGAATTGTTTGCCACACTCCCTCTGGAGCCGCGCCCTTTTCTCCAACCCTAGGCTTTATGGTGAACTCGGGGTTTAAGTACTGTTTGAAACAAGCACTCCCATTATAGTCCTTTCCACCATAGTCCCAACCTTCCAGGTCAATAAACTCACAATTATTATTATGATTCCAGCCCTTAGGCTTACCTTGGAACCTGGCTGTGGAAGGTTTTCTCCGTGGCTTATAGATAGCTGTTGGTTCCCAACCTGACTTGTGCAAAACAGAGTTCAACTGCCTTCCTGTCTTTTCCTTCTGTTTATAATCCAGAGAGTATTTCAGCTGCCTTGGTCTGCTCCTGCTGTATCTTTGACTCAGAGCCTCTGACCTTTCCTCAGCTAGAGACTCAGTCCACCTCCTTACTGGAAGCTGGCTTTTCTTCCTCCAAGGGGACTCTGCTCGTTTCTCCTCTTGTTCACTCTCTCTTTCACTCTGGCTTTCCTCTCTCTCTCTCTCTCTACCTACTGGGACCTCTTTATGAGTCAGCTTTCTCGGGTAGGGCCTGACTCCGCCTCCTAGCAGGTGTTCTGAATTACTTTGTAACTCTCTGTTAAACTGGTAGCAGGGGCGTGTTTCTTTCTCTCGGGCTTGGTTTCCCTGGCAACCAGTAGCCATGTGCTTTTGTTTATATTGCAGCCCTGCACTTTTTACCTGTTTTTTGGGAGTTTCTACCGGGCTAGAAGGACTCATTATGTCACAGTGTGCGAGCATGGGGGATGGCAGATATTGCATCCTTGGGTGGAGGTCGATTGCGCTGGTTTATACCGGCCGGACGGAGTTCATCTATCCCCGATCGGGGTGGATTTGCTCCTGAATGATTGGCAGGAGGCCTTGGAGTATGTGTTGTGGAGGGAGGCCGCTGGTCACAGCTTGGTTTTTTTGGGGGGGCGGCTCAAGTAAAGGGGTCCTTGAGACTGTGGCAGGATCCCGGAGGTGTCCAGGGTCCGGAGCCGTTGGCAATACGCAGGGCGGGAGTGGGGTACCCCTGACCCGGAGAACCCCTCAGGGCTTTTGCTAATAATAAGGCGAAGCCGGAGGAGGGGGGGGGGGGGGGCCGAAATTGCCCAGGGTGGGTTCGCGGCAGAGGTGGGAGGGAACTCACTTTGCTACTCATATGGCTGGTGAGGGTATGTCCCGCTGCCAGAACCCGATAGAGTAATGTTATCTGGTAGTTTATGTTGGAAATATTATTGGTTTAATAAAGCTGCGACCAAGTGGTTTCCCAAAGAAGTGTTGTGTTGTGATTATTTAGAGCTGTGGGGGGGGGGTCATGTCGGGGAGGGAGTGGTGCGTCCGCCGTACCCGGTTACGAGAAAGCCGCGGGCCCATGTGCCGGGCGGCTGCCGATAACCGGGTTGGCGCTTCGGCACATGTCCCCAGCCTCGTGGATTGGGCGGGGACACTGACGGCGTGTCAAGAAGCAAATTGGCTCCCGCGGTGGATTGAAGGGTGCGGGAACCAATGATTGAGCTCTGGAGGAGGTCGGTGGTGGCGGCGAGGCGAGCGGATCCGCAGGGTAGCCAGTTGCTGGTTGCTGTGGCAGGGCAAGGTGCTGGCGTCCCACCCACCCAGCCCACGGGTTTGGGGGGAGGGATTTGCAGCTGGTGGGGGGCGGGATCCCAGAGGTGTCTGGGGTCTGGAGCCGTTGGCAATATGCAGGGCGGGGTGGGGTACCTCTGATCCGGAGAAACCCTCGGGGCTTTTGCTAATAATAAGGCGAAGCCGGAGGAGGGGGGGGGGCGGAAATTGCCTAGGGCAGGTTCGCGGCGGAGGTGGGAGGGAACTCACTTTGCTACTCATACGGCTGGTGAGGGTACGTCCCGCTGCCGGAACCCGATAGAGTAATGTTATCTGGTAGTTTATGTTGGAAATTTAATAAAGCTGCGACCAGTTGGTTTCCCAAAGAAGTGTGGTGTTGTGATTATTTGGGGCTGGGGGGGTCCACCGTACCCAGTTACTCTAAATGTGGAAGAAGTTTAAGGGAAAGGAGCAATCGGCAGGTAAGATGTGGCCAGTACAGGGGCCGATGGCTAATTGTGTTCAGCCTGGCATTGCAACACTGCTTCTGGAGAACTCACTGGATGCCCATGGAGTGGAAAGGGCCCATGAAGCCCATAGTACAAAATGTTGAGGGAGCAGTGGCCATGACACCAGCCTTAGAGAAGAGCACCTTGGCCAGGGCATTTATCAAGGGTGAATTAACAGCTGCTGCTTCAGCGTCAAGCGGTGAAGATTATGCCAAGGGTCAGGCTAGTGGAAGGTTAGCTTCACGTCTTCTAACATACGTACAGAACTCAGAAAGACCCTCAGGGGCTTTCTGGATCAATTCTGAAGATGGCAATGGATAAAACAACATTGGTGAAACCAATGCATTTTAACTTTGAAGGATTGTGGGACTTTCTATGTACCTTGGAGCAATCTTTGTCTAGTCAGTTCAGCTTTACATTGGGAACGTTTTAGGATACATCAGAGTCAGTAGAGAGACATGAACAGACATTAGAACTACTTGAACAGCGAGTGTCTGTGGTTGAACTTAAAATGAATGAAATATCTTCTGAAACTGATGCTTTAATTCAAGATTCTGAAGGGATTCATCACAAGTTAGAATTCTTTGGAGAACTCTCCTTTGTTGAATTTTCCTCATCTTCCAGCAATGTTGTCTATGGAAATGTTCAAGAAGTATGCCACTACATATTGAGAATATCACTTGAATCCATGCCTTCCCTAGTTAGAGCATTTTATCTTCCTAATGGGAAGAAGAACAAAGCTAAGGAGCATGTATCCTTCGACTCACTAGATTTAACAGCTTTCTTAGAAAAGTCAGATGTGGATCAAGTGGGGACTTATGACTGTTGCTCTGGAGCCTGACTGATTGGATTATGAACATGTTTTTCAGAGTTAAGGATGAGCCATTTATGAACTCTCAAATTAGAATTTTTCCAGACATTTCAAGGCTGACTCAGAAGCATAGGAAGCAGTTTTTATTATTGAGGTCTAAAGTCGCACAACTGGGTGCCATTTTTTTATTATTATTATTATTTCATATAGTTAATATTCTACAAAGCAAAATGAAGGAAAACTCAAGAAATCGAACACATTTGCATTTATTTATTTAATTAACATCTTTTATATGCCGCTTTTCAATTTTATCAAAGTGGTTTACATTGAAACATAGCAAGGCTACATGGCAACTATCTACATTGAACAATTAATGATCAAATTAATTATAATGAGCAGTTAACATTCTCTGTGTGTTACAAAGATAATCTTACAACATTTTAACTGATTGTGACTTGGTTAAAGGGGGACATGGTGTAGATGGGAGCTGCTGATTGGAAATGCTGTTATGGTTTTGTGTTGTCTGTGGTGTTGAAGTGGTCTGTGAAAAGGTGGGTTTTGAGATGTTTCCTGAATTCGGTGATATCAGAGATTGCTCTCAGGTGATATGGGAGTGAGTTCCATAGTGCTGGGGTATAATGTTCAAATACTCCTTGAAGGGCTGATTGAGAGGAGTAAGTAGTTATGGTAGCAGTCAAGAGTATGCTCTGATGTTGCTTCCTTCTTAATCAAATGTCTGGAACTCTATTAACTAACTCTTTTAAACTTTCTGGGGACTGGTTATGTAGTATTTTGAATATCATCATTACAGCTTTGTATTTTATCCGAGGTCGGATGGGTAGCCAGTGGAGGGCTATGAGGATGGGGGTGATGTGGTCTTGTCTTTTGGTTCCAATGATTAGTCATGCTGCTGAGTTTTGTGCACATGAAGGCAAAATATACCATCTAAGCTATATTAATCTACAATTAAGGAGCAACAAATAGAAAAATCACACAGAAAAAAACAGAGAAAAAATGGAAAGGAGACAAATGAATAATGCAAGTAGCTAAGCTGGAAGAGCACATCAGGTTTTGTGTAAGGTCTCTTAGCCTAACAGAAATTCTAGGAGCTATGTAGACTAAAAGAAAAAATAAAATAAAACCATTTACCCTCAATATTCACAAAACATCTACAAGGAAATCTAGGTGCCTTTTTTCCCTTAGATTTCCATGCAAATGTTTGATTAAGTTTGAAGGTACCATTTATGTATTTTTGTGCCTCAAATAAGACCATCATGACACTGAATACTATATTCCAAGTGTCTGCTTCTACTCCAACTTTGAATTAGATCTGCCTCAGAAATATTTTGTTGCGCTATCTGCATTTTATCTCCTAAGAAAAATCTTGTTTGATTTTGAGTCTTGATTCTTCCCCCTCATTGAGGCTAGTGGAGTTTTTGTCGCTAACTTTGAAGAAGCTTGATTTTTTACTTTTGTTTTTGTTAGCAATACTCTTTTGCCATAGTAAGTAGTTTATTCTTGTGTATGTAATATAAAATAGAATAAACCATAAAAAATATTTCAATTGTTTCGTTATAATCTGCTCAGAATGGATATTGTAGCAGAATGTAAATGTTTTAAATAAATATCCAAAATTACTTTTTAACTGCATCCATTTTTTTAATG
Source organism: Ichthyophis bannanicus (assembly GCA_033557465.1). Lineage (NCBI taxonomy): Eukaryota > Metazoa > Chordata > Amphibia > Gymnophiona > Ichthyophiidae > Ichthyophis > Ichthyophis bannanicus. The sequence goes on from CM066036.1 coordinate 114,073,755, forward strand.
CAATTGGTACCTCTGCCGACTGCATAAGTATTTTTGAATATTGACCTCATGTAAATTGCCAGGTGAGAACAATCAACGTGAATGCACATTAAAAGAACTTTAGCTTGAATTTAATGCATGGGCCCCTCCGTCTCAATTGTATTACCATCTCTCTTTATAAACCAGTACCGTATGAACTGCCTTTCCAACTGTATCACTGACATTTCACTTCTCCGTCCCATTATGGACAAATTATGAACTTTCCAACCCATATGATTAAGCTTCACTAAAGCTATGATTGTGCATGTAAGTTCATTAATGTTTTAACCCTAAGGAAATCCAGAGTAATTGAAACCAGATTTGTAATTACTTCTAGGTTCTGCAAGAGGTGGTGCCTCCTCTAAAATTGTTTCCCTTAGCTCATGTCAACCAAGAGAGATTCTATTTCTTCATAATGATTACATGCAAAATAGTTATTCCAGTTTGTTGCTTTGTTAGCTGAGACGTATCTAAGCAATTTGGTGCTTTGTTCCCTGATAAGTTCAGCTTTGCAACAGTTTATCTTGATAAATTGTTGCTTTGCACATTTTCTTTTAAATAAGGGTAACAAAATCATTTCTATTGTACTACTAGAGGTATAAAACTCCATTCAGAGAACATACAAGAGAAGATCCCTAGTCCATGAAACTGAAGGTTGGTCCATGGGAGCGACAAGATACTGTGATTTTTAATTATTTGTTTCAGATTACCAGCATTGTTCATATTTTAGGGTCTGACTAGTTGATCTTGTACGATATTTTCTGAATGTTTATTTGCAAGCTGGATAGAATGGTCTAGTACCAGTTTTGCAGGATAAAAATGGAGTAAGCAAACAAACGAATACAACACTGTTCTTTGTGCTCAGGTTGCTCATAAAATCACCCCTAAAGCAAATAATTGGTTCTGCTTTCCGTCATACGAGGTGTGACAAAAAAGAAATGAGACTGTCCCATAAATGTTTTATTACAAAATCTCCAGAAAAATTGTGCATTGTCCCCTTCAAAGTAACTCCCCCCCCCTCCAGAGTTAATGCATTTCTGCATTCGCTTCTGCCATGTACGGAAGCACTCGGTAAAGTCCTCCTTCTTGAGGTCCCTCAGCTCCCTCGTCACAGTAGCCTTGATCTCTTCTACAGAGGTGAAATGAGTTTCTTTGAACACAGTCTTCAGTCTGGGGAAGAGCTAGAAGTCACACAGTGCGAGATCTGGGGAATAACGAGGTTGGTTGTGAGCTGTGATCTGTTTGTTGGCCAAGAACTACCTCACACTGAGCGTGGTGTGTGCAGGCATGTTGTTGTGGTGGAGCAGCCTTGACTTGTCTCTCCACAGAGCCCACCTGCTGCACTAAATCCGGTCATGGAGGCAATTGAGGACCCGCTGGTAGAAGTGCTGGTTGACTGTCTGATCCTCAGGCACAAACTCATGATGGACCACTCCCTTCTGGTCGAAGAATGCGATCAGCATGACCTTGATCCTTGATTTGGACAAGCGTGCATTCTTGGGTCTGGGTGACAGTCGAGTCTTCCACTGCAGGCTCCATGTCTTGCTTTCAGGGTCGTACTGGAAGACCCAAGTCTCGTCTCCTGTGATGACTCGGCCAACAAACTCTGGATCTTCTCCGATCTTCTCTAGCAAGTCTCGAAAAACATTGACCCGGTGCTCCTTCTGATCGTCCAATAAAAGCTTGGTCACCATCTTGGCACACACCTTCTACATCCCCTGCACCAAGATGGTCCACACTGACTCCCTGTTCAGGCTGAGATCCTCAGCTATCATCCATACCATCAATCTGTGATCACTCCGCACCAGCTGGTTCACTCTGTCAATGTTCTCAGCCGTCTTTGTCGTGGAAGGCCGTCCTGACTTGGGGTCATCCTCCACCTCCTTGTGGCCAGTCTTGAAGCATTTGTGCCACTCAAAGACTCGCAGCCTTGACATTTCATCTTCTCCATAAGCCTTTTGGAGAAGTTGGAGACACTCAATTGGGCCCTTCTTCAACTTAAACAGAAATTTCAAGTTGATTCTTTGCTCCATATTTCTGCCAACTCCAGTTGCGTGACAAAGCGATAGACCAATGTGCTACAAAAAAAACCTGAATAAGAAAAACAGAGTGAGAGAGATGAAAAATATTATAGCAGAATAGTGGCGAGACATTGCACAACACAGTGACATAAGTGGTTAGCCAATTGGCATTGAGTGATGGGTGTGGCTAGCACAGTCTCGTTTCTTTTTTGTCACACCTCGTAGATGCCAGTGAACAAGCTAAAACCAGCACTGGGGTGGGGGGGGGGGGAGCCATGAAAATCATGTGGAACCACCCTTTGTTATTTAGAATAGTCAAACTGGCAGGGTAGGAGTCAGCAGTGCTCTCCTGCTCTATCAAATGGTACAGTACCAAACGGGGTTGGATAGGAGAGATCCTGGCCTAGGTAGCAGGGATGCCTGTCTCATGCAACTTGATAGTATGTCAGAGCTTCTGCAGGAAAGGCATTGCTTTTTTTTCAAGAATAGTGGCATTACAGTCTATATTGGACCCTGCATAGCCGCTGAAGGCCAATGCAAATACTCTACTATGCCTTAGAGCATGGGTTCTCAACCCAGTCCTCAGGACACACCTAGCCAGTCAGGTTTTCAGGATAACTACGATGGATATTGTCGCGCCTCTGTCGGCCAGGCGGTTGCCTAGAGACTGGAGACGTGAACTTTTTATGTTTCCCCCGATGATAGCCTATAGTTGTAGTTGGGCGGTTGAAATGACTCAGCCGAGAAGGTTTATAGGCTCGCAGGATTTTTATTATTTTTTTCTTCAGCCAAATGAACTTCTTATTTATAGTTCAATATATCAAACATGAGTGCGGGTGTTTTTCCCAGAGTAACCATCAAAAATAAAGTGCTTTTATATTCAGCTTGCCAAACAAATCAACAGAAAGTATTTCTTCATACAAAAACAGCAGTGAAACTCTTGTGCAGACAAAACCAGCTTCCCACGTGGCTTTAAAACAGGTACAGTTTGCAATTCTTCAGTATTGTACAAACTCTATTGCAGACTGTTTCCTTCTTAATCAATTAGTTTCTCTATTTGCTGTATTGCAGCTCTATACTTCTTATCCAATAGTCCTTTAAACACACAGTCAGAGCTTAGAATCTCAGCAACCTCATTTGCATATTCTGCTCAGCCGTGCTCTTCTTGAAACACACAGTCAGAGCTTAGAATCTCAGCAACCTCATTTGCATATTCTGCTCATCCGTGCTCTTCTTGAAAGCAGTTGCTAGGTTTTCAGAGTATCTAGAAACCTTCTAGCTTTCAGTTATTTCTTATAAACTAGAGAGCAATCCATTTCTATGTTTGAGCTTGCTTCATTTATCACAGGGACTCCTAAATCCATGCTTTCCACATCTGACTCTGTTAGAGAAGCATTGGATTCAATCTCAGACCTATAGTGCTTTAACCTCCCTAGGCTTTTCAACACTCTGCTTAATGCAGACTCTTCTCTCTTCTGAGGAGTGCTTTCACAATTAGGAGGTTTCTTAACTTTCAGAAAATTAGTAGAGGATTTTAAACGGCTCACCTTAGTTTGTGGAAGTAAGCTTCTGGCAGGCTTTTCTGCTGTAAGCTCTGTTTCCATATAAATCTCAGGAGAATGCTTTCTGCTACTCACATGGCTTGCAATTTCCCCTGGGTAAGCTTTCCCTCTAAACGGAGTTCTCCTGTCTCTATTACAGGTCACTGGGCTAACTTCAATACCTCTGGCTGGCCTTGCCTTCCTCGAAGAGGTCTCTGGTGAAGTTTTCCTGACTCTCCGTGTTCCTTCCTTGGTTAGTGCTCTGGAGCTCCTAGGGCCTCCTCCCCTTCTGGGACCTTCTGCCCTATTCCAACCGGTTCCAGAATCAGAGCTAGGACTCCTCCTTGTCCTTCCTCTCTCAATGAAAGTTTCACCTTCTCTGGCAGTCCGTCTCCCAATGCACTTCCTCTCCAGTCTCTCTAGGCCCTCTAGCCTCTTTAGCCTACCTGGGTTCTCTAACCCTCCTCGGTTCTCTCCAAGGCTCTCTAGGCCCTCTAGCCTCTTTAGCCTTTCAAAGCCTCCATGCTTTCTCCAAGTTCCTGCCGTTTATATCTGTGATTTCCCTTTCTGCCTCCTAGCCTCTCCCCCAGCTGTCCCTCGTGAGCAGGGCTGGTAACTATGGAGCTAGGGCGTGTCTCTTCACTACAAACTTTCTGCAGGGAGTTTTTTTCTGAACCAGGAGTTTTAACCCCTAAACTCCTGGATTTGGTTCCTTTCTCTGGGGAAAATGACTGATTTTTCCCTCTTTTCTTATGCTCTCTCTCGGCTGCACCATCACAATATGCATAAGGGAGATTTGCCTAAAATGGAGACAGTGCATGCAAATGTCTCTCAAGCATATTCAATGTGACTATTGTCATGCTTCCCCTGCCTAGGGCCGATGGCTCTATAACTAGAACATACACTAAAAGTATGGTGGGAGAGATAGGGAAAAAAACAGGACAGGACAAAACCCCTAAATCTACACGAGGGCAAGGTATCAAGGAGAAGGCAGTGATCAGCAGTGTCAAAAGCAGCAGAAAGGTCAAGAAGTATGAGTAGCGAGTAAAGCCCTAGGATTTGGTGAGGAACAAGTAATTGGAGACTTTGACAAGAAACGTCTCATTAGAACATGCAGTGTGAAAGTCAGATTGCAGTGGATCCAGAAGGGAATGAGAAGAGAGAAAGTCAAGGCAGCAGTGGTGAACTGCACGCTCAACTACTGTAGTTCAAGAAATAAAGGGGGGAGTGAAAAGGGGTTGATAATTAGAAGGATAGGTTGGATCACTGTCATGCTAAATTTTCTTTGAATTTTGTTCTAACAAATCTGAAGCTGGGTAAAGGCAGGCCTGGGGCAGGCTTTTCAAATTTAGCTGTTTAGCATAATATTTAGGGGTATGTTTACTAAGCAGTCTTAACATGCGCCCGGCGATAGTGTGCAGGATGCCTTAAAAGGAGTGGGCGTTTCAGTCTTAACGTAGCAAAACGGAATTATCGTGCGATAACACGCGCTGCGCACATTATCGGGCGAAACGCCGCTAAGCACGTTAACGCGCGATAATCTTAAGTAGGCGCGCAGACATACAAATATAGAAGCAGAGGTGTAGCACAATGGTTAATACACTGACTGATGGTACAGGAGTCATGAGTTTGATCCCCCAGTGTGCCTAATGCATGTGGCATCACCCTTTATGTTTAGGTAGTGATTTTTGAGGCATTTTACTTTTATTTTAATTAGTGCTGCCAGCAAACACACCCTCACGGTGGCGTAACCTAAGGTGCCGCATAAGGCACCCCATAACGCACTCCATAGGGCACATTATAAAGTGCACTGTCCGCCAAGGCACCCTATAATGTCCCTTATAGGACACCTTATAAGGCGCTTGATAGGGTGCCTTATAAGGCACCTTAAGGTTACATACTCTGAGGGCGTTTTTGCTGGCAGCACTAATGTACATTAAAAATAGACAATGCCTAAGACAGCCCTATCAAATAACCCCACCATGGATTTGAACCCATGACCTCTGGCTTCACAGGCAGTGAAGTAACCAGTGGGCTACAGCTCTATAACTGCTAACAAACCCCTGGCTGGCTGCAGAAGGACTGCACGTCACCACACAAACTGTCTGCTGTGGTTACCAGGATAGGGTTAACCCACCCGTACCCATGATGCACTGAACATGCAAATCAGCAGTCGACAGATGGGCACAAGATGGGGTATGCACCCCCACAGCACCTCGGCCTAGTAGGGGGAACTGACTGTGTGTGGTACTGGCACAGAGTAGCCACAGACCGTCACATTGTGCAGGTACTGTGCTCACCCTGAGGGTGAGGTGGGGCGCCCAGCACCAGGTCCACAGTACCTTTCATGGCTGAAATACACCATGCTGCAGGTCCCCATCAGTGCTACTGTGTGTGATAGGTAGTTCCTGCAGACACACCTAGGTTACATCTGTGTCCTTTTGTATTTCTCAGTCATGTCTAACATAGTGCATGGTCCTGGAGGAGATGCATGTACCCAGAACTGGGATGTCAGTATACACACCAAGCAGATAAGTCAGTGATTGGGTCCCAAAAGGGACCCGTAAATGTCACATGAGAGAAATGCTATATAGCACTATGGGGGAACCTAGCCATGCCATGGTCACTGCTCAGTCAGGGAGAGAGTGACCTCCCAGCAGGACATGCTGTGGCCACGCTGTCCGTTCAAGTGGTGGCCGGGCACTACAATGTCCGAGCCATTGCCCTATGCCCTGTGCTGATGCGGCCAGGCCAGGCCACCCTATCCAGGCTATTCCCACAATACCTTGCTCCTCATTATGCACATTGGCAGGCCAATACTGGCAACAGTGCTAGCAGTGTGGGCTGTGGAGGGTGTTGGCAGCCACCACACACTGGATAGACAGACACACACTCCACACACCTATGCCAGCATTGTGCAACTATAGAGGTGTTTGGCAGCCCTGGCCACCACACCAGTCCTGGGCACAGTGCAGGCATGGCTATGGTACACAATACTGTTGGGGTCACTCTGTCAGACACCAGACCTGAGGCACACTCCACAGACATCAGAAAAGTTTCTATGATGCAGCTCAATCAGCCAATTGTGCTAAACGTAGGAATTGCTATCTGCCAGTTATCATAGCAACCTTTTTGATAGCTGTGTACAGTTTTCCCATGTTTAGGGTGGCATTGCTAAGGTATGCAAGTGCTAGTATGGGGAGATGCACGCAGGCCCCAACATCCTGCCTCTCCAGGAGGCTTGAGATAATGGAGCCTGTGGGTGCGGGTGTGTCTGCCCCTGTTGGCCGCTGCTCTAGGGCAGAGGTTCCCAACTCCAGTCCTGGAGGGCCAAACACTGTTCGGGTTTTCATGCTGTCCCTAATGAATATGCATGAGATACATCTGCATACCATGGGGGCAGTGCATAGCAATGCAGCACAGCCACATTTATTAGAGGCAGCATGGAACCTAAATGGTGTTTGGCCCTCTAGGACTGCATTTGGGAGACTCTGCTCTAGGTAATGCGCATGTTTATGGCGTCTGTGCTCTGTAGGGTAAAATGTAGGTGTTTTGGGCATGTCTATGTCATCTGCACTACAGGTTCTGTCTGTATTAGCACGTTGTAGTAGTGGGTAAAATATGGGGGCAGGGTTGGCAAGAACCACAGCTGGGACTTGAACCTGTGACCTTCTGCTCCTGAACACACTGGCTGTGTGCACTGCACCACTGTGTTGCCACAGGGACAGTGAATTCCCTGGGGATACCATGACTGTTCTTCAGAGAGGGCCTGCCTGTTGCAGTGCATGGCACCCACCTACACAGGGCTAGGCCATGGTCTGCTCTGGGCAGCTGCCACTGCCCCCTCCACCACCAGTACCCCTCTGCCACCCTGCTGACATGCCCATCTGCTGGTGATGCTGATGGAGCGCAGTCTCAGGCCATCCACTGTGCGGGTAGGCAGCTGCCTATGGGTGAGATTCTGGGGTAGGGGTGCCTGCATAGATGTCCACGCTTCCCCCCAGCACTGCCTGCCAATGTTCTGTGCCCTTGGGGGTACCTGCTGGGTACTATCCCCTGTGACACTATGGGAAGCACACTCATGCCCATTCTGGGCCCTTATCAATTGCTGTCTGGCTGCTCTACTGTTTCAGCATTCCTATGGGCCACCTAGGCATCACCCTAGTCCGCACTGTGGCCCAGCTGCAGCACAGCATGTGCCGTCTGCTGCCCTCTGTGTCCCCTTTCCCAGCATCTGTCCAGTTGCCCATTCCGACATGCCCGCCCTGCTATTGTGGAACATGTGCATGCCATAGGAAACCTGTCCAATGGAGAGGGAAACCCTGATCAGTGCTATTTCACTGTGGGATCATTCACCTTGTATGGGGATGGAGCGTAGACCCTTCCAAAATTCATATCATAGTACTCGTACAGACCCCTTACATACCCATTGAGATTAATCGTTACTGTAACATGTACATAAGCTGTATATAGTACCCCCTAGTTCCTTCCAGGTTTTTGAATATCCTGTTCTATGTAAGCTCAATGTGTCATTACATTGTAGTGCGTTTGTTTCTACTGTAAACCGCACTGATTGTAATAGCGCGGTATATAAGAAATATAAATAAATAAATAAATAATATCCTTTTTTTGGAGCTTTCTTGGGAGTTTTTTTCAACGTTTCCCATTAATATCACTATTGCCCAGCTTGGTTATGTTTTTTTTATATTTTGTTGGGGTAATTTCAATGTTTATTTGCACTTTTGATCCATGCACATGTATCACACGTATCACTTTTTTGTTGGTTTCCCTGATTTTGCTGTACATTGCTGACAGAAATGGTTTCTCTTCCCTTTAAATCAGCTCTAACGCCAGGGTTTCACTGGCGTTAGTTTTCAGCCTCGGATTTCACAGCGTTAGTGTGCAGAGAGCCTCTCCACTCCCACTCTCCGCCCATTGACTCCTTCTCTCCACCCCTGGGGAGCCTTCCTCCGCCCTCCAGGAGCCTTTCCCCGCCTTCAGCACTCGTTTGCGCCGCTGGGCGCGTTATCATGTGATAAGGTACCTGTGCACCTGAAAAAGTGCCATTATCGCACGATAAGGTACCTTCTCACGCGATAACGTCACAGAGCGCACATTAAGACGGTTTAGTAAACATACCCTTTAGTGTTGTCCATATAAATTTATGTGAATAGTGTGGTACCGAAAGCACTCCTGAACAGATGGAATGGGAAAATAGCGAGCACTTTACCTTTAAAAGTAAGAGCAAGCCAGGTTCCCATGGCAACAGGAAGCTTTCAGACAGAACGGAGCTCAGCCATAGCCATGACGTAAGAGCTGAAGGCAGCTCTAATGATTTGCACCTGTGTAACCAGAGGGGTGTGGCTGCAGGAGAAAGCTGTTTTAAACCGGCTTCAGAGTCAGTCTTAGAGGACCAGCACAGGAACAAGAAGGAGATCAGGCACAGCCAGGAGTGGGAGAAGCCACACCGGCAGGAACAAAGCCAAGAGAAAAAGAACTGTGGAACAGAAGGCAGAGAGAAGCCTCTGCAATTGTCCAAGCCACTTCAACAAGGAAGGCACTCAGGAAGGCAGCAACCAGGGAAACCTTGGAACCCAGCTCCAGGAAAGAGGGATACTGGAGGGTCCATTCCCTGTACCTTTAAAGCAAAACCGGAGCCTCTGTGGAAGCTACCCGAGGACAAGGCCAAGCAGTTTGCCTGCACAAGGGGAGAAAGCCCTGAGCACAGACAAGGCATTGCTAATAAAGAAGGTACGTCAGAATTACTTCCTAGCCAGAGACTTGTTGAAGATATTGTGCAACAATTGAAAGCTAGTGCTAGTAAGTGCCGAGATAGCACGGCTGTAAAAGTAACTCCTAACAGAAACACTTTCAGTAAATGGTTTGAAGCTGATATAAAAGCCATAGGGAAGAGCTTACGTAATAACCAATCTCCTACACTAGAGAAGGTCACAGCTAATGAGAGAGGAAACTTTCTAGAGCAGCTGCAAGAGGTTATCCAAGGTTTGCAGTGCAAGAGTTCCCCTAAGCAGAGCTGTGATGAAGAGAGTGAGGATATGATTATCGACGTAGCCAATATTCCTGAAACACCTGAATGCTATGAGATGGACTGTTCTCTCTGTAACATTGATCACTTAGATTTACGTTAAACAAGCTTTGTAGGAGAAGAATGCAAAGTTGTTTTGGCTGTTTAAGTTGCTGTGAAGAAACAGTTTTTGTACTTTATTTCTACTTTTCATTTGCTCCTGTTTCCTATTATTTTGGAAAGAAATTCTATGCTTTGCCTAAGCCTGTTGAACCCTTGTGAAAGGAAAAACCCCTAAATAAATTTATCTGTTCAAAAGACCCTCGTGCCACAACACATTTTGTTGAAGAGTGAAACTTAAAAACTACAAGTCCCAGCAACCCCTGCTGCTACATAGTAAAAGGACACTTGGAAACAAGATTGCGGTCACCCTTGCTATAGAGCAGGGGTCTCAAACTCAAATTGCTTTGAGGGCCAAATGAGGACTTGTAGAGTAACCCGGGGGCCGCACAAGACGCAGGCCTCATTTGCATAAGGGCATCATTTGCATAAGGGCATCATTTGCATAAATATTTGCATAATGTTACCATACACTAACTTTTAGTAAACATGCCTCTTAATGAGTGTATGGATAAAGAAAGACTAATCGTCCCCCAACATCAACTCCCTTCTAGCTCCTGCCCCACCCAGCATCCGCTCCCTTCTAGTCCCCGCATCATCAGCCCATTTCCAGTCCTAGCTCCCTCCCCTGCAAGTGGCCTTGGTTGGACAGTTTTGAAACATGACAAACGTTTAACTGTTTCATTGGAAGCATCGTTGTGTGGAAGAGAGAAAATACAAAAAATGCAGGAATTAGTTTGCTTTAAATGTGTGGATTACAAAAAGGTTCACTGCGTCTCAGTAATTTCATAACTTCGTGCATGCAGTTTTTTCTCGTCTGTGGAATATGTTTTTCTTCTCCAAGATACAGGAGATTGTAACCTTGGGCAACAAGCTCTTTCACCATTGGAAACAAACTAGCCTGTGGGTGTTTAACATTTCCGTTTGCCTGCACCATCAACTATCCCCACGATTAACCTCAGACACATTTGAGAATGGATGCACTCAGCAACGCCCAATGTTCACCTGCTTAAAGGGGGCAAACCTAATTTTTCACTGGCAGGGGTCAATACATTTTGCAGATACGTTATGTGTGCTTTTAAACAAGGGGAAAAATACCCAGCCTTATCCGGATGTTCACCATCCTCCTCTAGCTTCCCTTCTCTGCACCTGCGTACCTCCCTTCCACCAGCTGCAACTTTAACCTTCAGGTGCCAGGTTGAGAATACGACCCCCCCCCCCTCCATAGCGTCAGAGTTGCAAAGATGAGGATCTGTATCTAGTTAATAGATTGCTCCACGAGGCGCTCACGTGTGGCGGACTTTGTACCGGGGGAGGGAGCTGGACACCTGCTAATAAATCCAAAGACAAAAGAGCCCCCCCCATCCCTCCTCAAATGCGCTGTTTGGCCGAAAGCTACACCGCGGGACAGGAAGCACTTCAGTATTCCAGTCACTGAGGGCTGCCGTGAGGAGGGCAGCAGGTACTGCCACCCCCCCCCTCCTCCTCCCAATCGGTGGAAAACATAAATCGCCTAAGCCAAGAGGACTAGAAAGAGCGGGGGAGAGAGATGAGAACCGTGAGTTAGCCATTGCGTCACGACATTCATAAAACCACTGCTAGAGAACCCAAGGGGGCTTCTGCTCCAGTCGACCCCATCCCCTTTCTATGCTGCTGCTTCTGCTGCTGTATCCATACGCAGATCCGACCCACGGCCATATCACTACTACTGCTTCGCGCTCCTCCCCAGGCGAGGACTTGTTGGCGAAGAGGCAGCAGAGGCTCCAGCAGCAATTGTTGCTCGTCTCGCCTGTGGCTCCGCCTCGCTACCTGTCAGCGCGCTTCTGCCGCCGCCGGTGCTTCTTCCATTCATCCGATGTGACTGTGGCGGCAGAGGAGGGACGAGTGCCGGGGATTAGCCGGTCGGCAGCGGAGAGAAGAGTGATTTCCCTCTCACGGCTCTGTTAAGCCTGCCGGGGCTGATGGGAATTCCCATCAGCCCCGGCAGGCTAACAGAGCCGCGAGAGGGAAATACTACTCTCTTCGCGGCCCTGAAAGCTGCCGCTGATGGGAGCTGAGAAAATGCTTTGCCGGGCAGATGGGAAGGGGCCGCGGGACAGTTGATTCTGCCGCTGCCATGCAGCGGCAGCCGCAGCAGAAGCCGGGGGGAGGTTTTTGTTTCTTCGGCATCGCGGGCCGCACAAAGGTCTCTCGCGGGCCGCATGCGGCCCGCGGGCCGCGTGTTTGAGACCCCTGTTCTAGTGGATCCTCCTCTACTGCTATCCCTCTTTCAGTTGGTCTGCCTCAAAGCTTTGTCTTGGGACCTCTCCTTTTCTCTCTCTATATTCAGGGCCTTGGTGCACTCATCGCCTCCCATGGTATTCAGTATCATCTCTATGCTGATGCCTCCCAGAGCTACCTCTCTACAACTGAAGTCTCTCGAGGAATACAGGCCTGCTTACCGCATCTGGAACAAGAGGAAGCAACAAAGTATCTGTAGGATATATAGGAACAAAGAAACAGATACCAAGACTGGCAGATATTCAGGTTTAAACAAACCCCTTTTATTGATCCCTATGCGTTTCGGCCGTAGGCCTTCTTCAGGGGGATATCAAATGAGGGAACAAACCTTAAAAAAACGAATACAAAATTAAAAACAAATTCACTGATAAAATATTAACACCGTCAAAAGACAAATCATTAAATAAGTAAACAAATAATTTAAAAAATTAAAAAAGATAAGATCAAATATAAACATATAAATTATTATACATTAACAAGAAGATTATAGCAACAGATCTAATTATAAAATATAGCAACAGATCTAATTGTAAAATAAAAGCACCAACAAGACAAAAACATATATAAATATATGCATTAAAACATTTATATATGTACATTGGAACATTATCTACCAAACCTATTAAGTGTGAGAGAGATGAGGAGGATACAATATTACAGGTAGAACAAAAAATAATAAATAGTGAACATAAAAACATAATAATATAATAATATAGATCACCAATACCTTTTGATAAAAACTTTCTTGCAAATGAAAGACATTGGCCACTGAAATAAATAATTAATAATTAAAAACCAATTGTCAATGGCTTAAAATACATGTAAAAAACACCCATATCACAATTATATTTGTGTCAACACCAACATGGAAAAGAGGGGTTAAAATACATCCTAAAAGATCCCTCTACTTGGAAGTGAATATAGCGTAAGCCAGGCAAAGGAGGAGCATAAGTTATAACAAAGACTGACTGGTTATTACACATAATGAACCAAATTAGGGTTTAAAAATAAAACCTTTCAGAGCTACTGAATATTATTACTATCATATTCAATTTTTGAAGAAGCACAGAAACATATGTTTCCCCTTCCCCCTTCCCTCCCCTTTCTCCCCTCCCCCTCCACCCCACCCCCACTCCCCCGCCCCCCACCACCCTCCCCTCCCCCCCACACACCTATTTGCTGTAGTTAGTCATACTACACTTTAGCATAGTGTATAATATAAATATACAGTGTATTAATCGAGGATAACATACGCTTTCCGCCCTTCTCCCCCCCCAACTCCCTTATAATAACCACAATGCAACAATAATTGAAATTAAACTGGTCGCAGCTTTATTAAACAGAACATAACTTTATCCAACAACATTTCAGATCCCACATCCTAGCCATCCCATCCGCGGCTCCAGGCATCACTAGCCATATGATTAGCAAAGTGACTGCCTTTTGTTTCCACCGCGGACAGCCCAAACGACTATCTTCAATACCCACCCCTTCTTCCGGCTTCACCATATTACTAGCAAAAGCCCCTCAGGGGTTATCCGGGTCAGGGGTACCCCACCCTCGTCCTAGGTATTGCCCAAGGCTCCGGACCCCGGAAACCTCCGGGATCCTACCTACACCCCCCCCCCAGATGCAACACCCCCAACCGCCATCCTCTGTCGCCTTAAGGGTGGGCAGGTGGGACGCTGTCCCATCCTCTCGCTGCTCACCGGCAAACTGATTCCCCGATGGCCCTACGCTCTCTGCTGGCTTCTTCCTGTCCCTTCCTCTCGCTGACCACTCCTGCCCCGTAAGAAGCTCCCCGCGCCACCCCCCGGTTACCCACAGCTCACGGGTATGTGGCCCCGTGGCCGTTCATATATAGATGTTTCATTACATTTTAGATGACACTCTAGCACAATATTAATATACATTGTATACACAGATGTGTTCACAACATTTTTAGATTTTACATTGCATTCCGTCAAATGATTAAGGCAATGCTTTCATTATTTGACATGGTACAATATGAGTTTGAAGTAAATACATATGATTGGGTAGATATGGCATATCAATAGTTTATTTATTCTTTCGTTTATTTTTTTAAATATGGTTTCACTTTGTTTTCTAAGAATTTTGAACTTTCACCCCGATTCGGCAGGAAAACGCTGATAAAAAGAACCACAGTAGTCACCTTTTCTCCCTTACACCTTTCACACAAAGTTTGTCATGCTGAAGCGGTAGGAAAATCTTCTTTTTCTCTTTTTTCTCTTTTTTGTATTTCTGTAGTCTGAATAGTATTTGTTGGCATACTATGCAAAAAAAGATTGGTATACAGTTACACATACATGATATAACAGACCCGAATAAATGCCAACAAAAGATTCATGGCAGTCTTTCTTTTCTTTCCCTTCTTATTTAACACTGCTGGCGCAGGACAGCTTCGTGCTGTCGCGATGTGTAACCCTCGAATTGTTAGTTTTAGTACAATCTGTTGGCATAATATGTTTTCATGGCAGACAACATAATCTAATGTAATTACATATAATATAATAGAACTGGATTTTCTTTTTAATTCAGTAGAAAAACACCGGCAGAAAAACTTATGGCAGTTTTCCTTTCCTTTTATTTAACACTGCTGGTACAGGACGGCTGTGTGCCATCGCGATGTGTAACTCCTGAATCGTTAGTTTTAGTACAATTTGTTGGCATAATATGTTATGTTTTCATGGCAGAAAACATAATCTAATGCAATCATATACGATATAATAGAACTGGATTTTCATTTTAATTCGGTAGAAAAACGCCGGCAGAAAGACTTATGGCAGTTTTCTCCATTCAGCACTGCCTGTATAGAATAGCTTTTGCCGTTGCAATATAATAATCCCCACTTTTCACACACTTTTTCCTGCAATTTTACATTTAAAAATAAACAATTTTCTTGCTTCCAACAAGGAACTTAGGTACAATACTCTTTAATATTTTCAATTTATTAATGTATTTGATGATAGAACAAACTTTGGAAAATGTCTCATTTAGTGATATATTTATTGACATATTACAAAATCAAGGCTTTCACAACATGATAGATTCGATATGATTAATGTCGGCACTAGATGGTTTACGTTAGATTTCCTTCTTTAACTTCAAGATAAAGGTTTCTGTGTTTCTTCAAAAAATGAATATGATAGTAATAATATTCAGCAGCTCTGACTGAAAGGTTTTATTTTTAAACCCTAATTGGGTTCATTATGTGTTAATAACCAGTCAGTCTTTGTTATAACGTATGCTCCTCCTTTGCCTGGCTTACGCTATATTCATTTCCAAGTAGAGGGATCTTTTAGGATGTATTTTAACCCCTCTTTATTTATTTTTTAATTTGATAATTTTATATTTCCATGGAAATTTCCATGTTGGTATTGACACAAATATAATTGTGATATGGGTGTTTTTTACATGTATTTTAAGCCATTGACAATTGGTTTTTAATTATTAATTATTTATTTCAGTGGCCAATGTCTTTCATTTGCAAGAAATTTTTTATCAAAAGATACTGGTGATCTATATTATTATATTATTATGTTTTTATGTTCACTATTTATTATTTTTTGTTCTACTTGTCATATTGAATCCTCCTCATCTCTCTCACACATAATAGGTTTGGTAGATAATGTTCCAATGTACATATATAAATGTTTTAATGCATATATTTATATATGTTTTTGTCTTGTTGGTGCTTTTATTTTACAATTAGATATGATGCTATATTTTATAATTAGATCTGTTGCTATAATCTTCTTGTTAATGTATAATAATTTGTATTTTTATATTTGATCTTATCTTTTTAATTTTTTAAATTTATTTATTTATATAATGATTTGTCTTTTGACGGTGTTCTTATTTTATCATTGAATTAGTTTTTAATTTTGTATTTGTTTGTTTTTTTAGGTTTGTTCCCTCATTTGATATCCCCCTGAAGAAGGCCTACGGCCGAAACGCGTAGGGGTCTATAAAAGGGGTTTGTTTAAACCTGAATATCTGCCAGTCTTGGTATCTGTTCCTTTGTTCCTGCTTACCGTATCTGACATTAATGCCTAGATGTCTTGCCACCATCTGAAATTGAACATGGCTAAAACTGAGCTCCTTATCTTTCCCCCTAAGCTCACCTACCCCCTTCCTTTTTTCTGTATTTCTGTGGATAACACTCGACTCCTTCCTGTTTCCTTGGCTCGCAACCTTGGGGTCATCTTTGACTCCTCCCTCTCCTTCTATACACACATCCAAGAGCTATCTAAAACCTGTCACTTCTTTCTCTGTAACATTGGTAAAATTCATTCCTTCCTTTCTGAATACACTAGTAAGTCCCTTTCCATTCTCTTGTCACCTCCTGTCTAGACAATTGGAACCTCCTCTTTGCTGGTTTTACTCTGAATCATCACTCCCCACTTCAGTCTGTTCAAAGCTCAGCTGCACGACATATCTTCTGCCAGTATCACTATGCTCATGTTACTCCTCTTCACAAGTCAGTTCTCTCTATGTTTCCGCATCCAATTCAAACTTCTACTATTGACCACTATTGCCTTCATTCGGCAGCTCTTCACTACCTTTCCTCTCTTATCTCTCCCTACACCCCTCCTTGGGAACTCTGCTCTTCTGGAAGATCCCTTCTATTTGTGCCTTTCTCTTCTACTGCCAACTCCAGACTTCGATCTTCCTACCTTGCTGCTCCTTATACTTGAAACAAACTACCTAAGTCAGTACGCCAGGCTCCATCTGTGGCCTTGTTCAAATCCAGGCTAAAAACTCACTACTTTGAGACTGCTTTTGGATTCTGTTCCCCCTAGTCTCCTGTTCACCGCCTATGTGTTTCCTTACCATTCCCTTAGATATATCCCAGTTCCCAGGTGTTGTGTTGTGTTGTCTGTCTTGATTGTAATGTTGTGTGGCTTGATTAGACTGTTATGTCTCTGTACACTGCTGCAAACACCTTGTAGGGTTATACAAATGAAAAGTAGTAATAGGAGTAGGAAACAATTAAGCAGTTAGATTTCTTGGCTAAATGATGACCTTAACCCTATATGCCAAAAGCAACATTAAAGCTGCTGAAATGCAGGGGACATGGGGAAATGAAGTGCTGTGGATTGTGTTGGAAAGAGGAGATGGCAATATCTTCCATCCTGGTGTAGTCTACAGGCCTCCAACTCAAACCGAAGAAATTGATAGAGACTTGATTATTGATATTACAAAAGTAGCCATGAAGGGGGAAGTGATCATATTGGATGACTTTAATTTACCTGATGTGGATTGGAGTATTCGTTCTGCAAATCTGGAAAGAAGTAAAAAAATTGTGGATGCCTTCCCAGATGCATTGCTTAGACAAATAGTGATGGAACAGACCAGGAAAAGTCCGCTGCTAGATTTAGTACTCACCAACAGAAATGAATGCCTGGGTGGCTGGCCATGTGAGCAGCAGCAATCATTACATGGTGTGGTTTGAGAAAGAAGCCAAGACAGAGTCCAATCACAGCAAGCTCAAAGTCCTAGACGTAAAACACTAACTTCAGTAAAATGCCAAGTGCCTGAAGGAGGAGTTGCAGGGTGGGAGGAGGTAAGGGAAGTGGAACTGCAGTGGGCTAAACTAAAGGAGGTAAAAAATGGGCAACAGATAAATATGTAAGGAAAGTAAATAAAAACAAGAGGAAAAGGAAACCTATTTGGTTCTCCAAAGAAGTGCACAAATAGAAGCAAAAAACATAGCTTTTACAAAATTCAGAAGTTTGCAAATAGAAGAACACAGACAAGAATACAGAATAAAGCTAAAAGAGACAAAAAGAGAAATAAGGATAGCAAAATCAAAGGCAGAAGAAAAAAATGGCTAAAATCTAAAGCATGGAGACAAAGCTTTTTTAAGGTATATTCAGGAGAAGAGAAAGATCAGAGGTGGAATCACGAGATTCAAAAGTGCTGGGAAAGATTTGTGGAAAATGACATTGAAAAAACATAAATGCCAAACAAATACTTCTGTTCTGTTTTTGGTAAAGAAAATCCTGGAGAAGGATAACCTGTGATTGACAAATATACAAATGGGAATGATGTACAGGATACCATACCATACACAGAAGACGATGTGTTTGAACAGCTTGCAAAACTGAAAGTGAATAAGGCCATGGGACCAGGTGGGATACATCCCAGGATACTGAAAGAGCTCGGAGAGGGTCTGGCTGGGCCTTTAAAGAATCCCTGGAGACAGACGTTCCACAGGATTGGAGAAGAGCTGATGTGGTACCTCTTCACAAAAGTGGCAATAGGGAAGAAGTGGCAAACTACAGGCCAGTAAGCCTTACCTCGGTGGTGGGAAAAGTAATGGAGGCACTCCCGAAAGAACAAATAGTGGGCTTTCTTGAAACCAATAGGTTGCATGATCAGAGGCAACATGGTTTTATGAAAGGATGATCATGTCAAACAAATCTGATTGAGTTATTTGACTGGGTGACCAGAGAACTAGATCAAGGGCATGTGATGGATGTGATCTACCTTGATTTCAGCAAAGCTTTTGATACTGTTTCTCATAGGAGGCATATCAATAAATTGAACAGTCTGGGGATGGGTCCCAAGGTGGTGAATTGGATCAGAAATTGGTTGACTGACAGTCGACAGAAGGTGATTGTAAACAGAACTCACTCGGATGAAAGGAAGGTGATTAGTGTGGTGCCCCAGGGATCGGTCCTGGGACCAGTACTGTTCGATGTATTTGTGAGTGATATTGCTGAAAGACTGAATGGAAAAGTCTGTATTTTTACAGATGACATGAAAAATTGCAACAGAGTGGACTCTCCTGAGGGAGTGGATAACATGATGAAAGATCAAAAAAGCTGGAAGCATGGTCTAATGCTTGGCAGTTATGATTCAATGTGAAGAAGTGCAGTGTCATGCACTTGGGATGCAGAAAGCCAAGTGAATTGTATATGATAGGGGGCGAGAGGTTGGTGTGAACGGACTAGGATGATGACCTTGGAGTGATTGTTTCTGAGGATCTCAAAGTGGCGAAACAGTGTGTCAAGGCGGTAGCCAAAGCCAGAAGGATGCTGGTTTTCATACAGAGAAGAATTACAAGCAGAAAGGAGGAGGTACTAATGCCATTGTTCAAGTCTCTGGTAAGGCATCACTTAGAATATTGTGTTCACTTTTGGAGAACATATCTCACAAAGGATATAAAAAGACTGGAAATTGTTCAGAGGAAGGCAACCAAAATGATTTGGTGCCTGGGCCAGAAGACAAATGAGAAGAGACTTGAAGACCTAACTATGTATACTCTAGAAGAGAGGAGGGACAGGGGAGATATGATATAGACCTTTAAATACTTAAAAAGTATTAATGAACAAACAAACCTTTTTCAAAGATGGGGAAGCTGCAATACTAGATGATATAACATGAAGCTGCAAGGGGGTAAACTGAAATGCAACGTCAGGAAATACTTTTTCCTGAAAGGGTGGTGGATTCTTGGAATGCCTTCCTGATGGAAGTGGTGTGGGCAAATACAGTGACAGAATTCAGAATGGCATTGGACAGACATGGTAGATCCCTTTACAGCAACAAGATAAAATCAAAATGACCTTAACTGTCTTTACTATCTCAACAAATAGGGGTGAGCTGGAGGGAGCGGTGGGTATACTCCTAAACAAAGGCATGGGGAGGGGGGACTTGCAAAGAGCAGCAGGTGCACCTACTCTTGCCAATTTGTTGGGCAGACTAGATAAACCATGATGGTCATCATATACTATGATACTATGTTAACCATTTACATTGTTTGAGAATTTAGCCTATTTTATTCACACAAAGAAAACAGATACAGAGCCTCAAGGCAGAAAAAGACCACTTGAATTTAGATAGTGTCCCTCTCTCCAGCAGTTCCAGTGGGAGGCTGCTAAAAGTATCCACTACCTTTTTGTAAAGAAATATTTCCTTAGATTGTCCTTACGTGTACCCCCTTTCACTCTCATTCTATGAACCATCAATTCAGAGCTTTATTTCTTTTGAAAGAGGCCATTCATGGAAGGTCATAAATATCTCTATTATATCTCAACTATCCATCCTTTACTGCAGGGCATACCTATTAAGGTCTTTAAGTCTGTCCTCTTATGGGTTTTGAAGAAGACCAATCACCATACCTTAGTAGCCTACCTCTAGAGTGCCTCCAGCAGGTTTATATATTTTTGGAGGTGTGGTTTCTAGAATTGCACACAGTACTCTAAATAAGGTCTCGTCAGAGATGTATACAGAGGCACTTTGTCATAACATAAGATATGCTATATTGGATCAGAGCAAGGGCCCATCAAGCCTAGTATCCTCCAGGTCACAAGAACCTGTCAGGTTCTCAAAAGTTACACAGATTCCATGCTGCTTGTCCCAGTGGTAAGCAGTGGGTTTTCCCGGTACATTTTAATATTGGTTTATGGACTTTTCTTCCAGGAACTCGTCCAAACCTCTTTTAAATCCAGGTATACTAATAGCTTTTACTAAATCTTCCAGTAATGAATTCCAGAGTTTGATTACACACAGAGTGAAAAAAATATTTTCTCCAATTTGTCTTACAGTAAATGTGCTACGTTCTACACTGCGTTTCAATGTGTTATCCACAGTGATGCCCATATCTTTTTCCTGGGTGGTGATTCCAAATGTGGAACCTTACATTGTGCAATCATAGGTTGGGTTCTTCTTCCATAAGTACATAACTTTGCACTTGTCCATATTAAATTTCATTTGCCTTTTGGATGCCCAGTCTCCCAATTTTTCAAGGTCCTCTTCTAATTTTTAACAATCCTCTTGTTTTTTACTAACTTTGAATAATTTTGTGTCATCTGCAAATTTGATCACTTCACTTGTTATTCACATTCAAATTCATTTATAAATATGTTAAAAAGCAGCAGGCCCAGCACAGATCCCTGAGATATTCCACTATTCACTTTTCTGCATTGAGAACTGACATCAGGTTCACTGGCCTGTAGTATCATGGATTACCCATGAGCTTGATGTTGGTACCGAGCAAAATGGTAGAAATCATTATAAAGAACAAAATTACTGAGCATGTAGATAGTCATGGTTTAATGGCAGAAAACCAACATGGATTTAGTCAAGGAAAGTCTTATCTCACTAATATCTTATATTTTTATATATTTTTTTGAAGGTGTGAATAAGCAGGTAGATAAAGATGAGCTGGTTAGTGGGGGTGGAGCTAGCCATCAATCAAGATGGACACTTGAGACTTTGCTCTGCGGCCACCACTTAGACTCCTGATTCCCTCCACTCTCTTCCACTCGCAGTGCCGCTACTACAGCTGCAGTGCCCTTCCTAAACATGATAGAGATCAAACCAGTCAAACTAGAACACTTGACAGCTGTAATCCAAGGTATCAAGTGCTCCAAACCGAAGCCTCCATCCCCAAACAAAATGATGGTGACCAAGGAATTGGGTGGCAATTTAAAAGAAATACTCAGTGATATCCGCCAGGTCAAGGAGCTGGTCTCCACGAATGATTAAGCACTATCCACCATGCAAACTGAGTTGGCCAAAGTCAAGACCCAATTTTCGGGGCTTTCCCTGTGACTAGACTCTGTGGACACTACTTTGCAGTGCCATGAGGAGCTCCCTGTGCAAACTGGATGAAATACTAAGAGAATCGCACAGCTAGAACATAGTCTGGAAGACTTAAATAATTGATACCGGCGCAATAACATCAGAATTCTTGGAATACCTGAAGGATTGGAGGGCACCAACCTTGTTTCTTTCTTGGAACAGCTTCTTCCTCGGCCTCTCCATATTGATTTCCAGCACGCATTCAAAATTGTGTGCTCATAGCGTACCCTCCCATCGTGCACCGGTGACAAAATACCTGTGCCCAATAATTCTCAAGGTTCTGTGCTACTCACAAGCCTTACAACTATTACAGGCTGCATGGCAGAAGTCGCTGATCCAACTGGAAGGCAGTGACTCCTCTTCTTCCCTGTTTTGAATAAACCCATCATGGCAGAGTGGAAAAAACTGTTAGCTTCTCCCCCGCAGCTCCAACAATTACAGACCCAATATGGCCTCTTCTACCCAGCGAGGCTCCAGATCATGGTCCACAATACAACCCACACCTTTGAAAATCCTGCAGATGTCCAAGAATTTCTAACCATTGGGGTGGATATCATCTAGTACCTATTGTTGGGTAGGTACTGTATTTCTGGCTCAACATGCCTGCATCTAAATCCAACCGTCACCATCTACTATACAAGGATCAGGACTTTCTCCTCTAGACTTTGACTCTTATTTTTGTATGATTCCCAATGATCAGTCATTCTTTATCTTTTATAGTGACTCAGATTCATAGATGGATGGGGTCTAATACTATTTATGGTGTCCTAGTGTCTTCTCATGGCTCTAACTTGGTTTCGACACTTGGACACTCCTTCAAAGTATACCAATCTATAGGCTGGCCACAACACTGTCTTCCCGCTGGTCCCCCCTTTTTGCGGACACTCTTGCTGATAGTATCTTTTAGTGCTTGGGACTGGTAATCTACTCCACAATGCTCCTTGATATTAGTGGGTGAATGGAAAAGGGCTGTAAGCTTGCATGTGAATAGTTAGGAGAGTCTGTTATATTTGTTGCTTTTTGCTCAGATGTGTGTTCAGGGAGGGGGTTAGAAAAGAACTATTTATTCTTGCTATGTGTATATTTGGGTTTGCTGTATTGATGTGGTGGGTGGGGGAGGGAGGAGGGAATGTTTTTTTTGAACTGTTACTTAAGACTCCATCTTGGTCGCCTACAGTGTTTTTCCCCCAAAATGTTATCGCAGATGTTTTTGACTAGTTGGACTGCACTCCCTGACTTCCTAAATTATACTGTGTACTTGTTCATTTGGGTTTATAATTGGTGGTTACATTTTTCTCCTGCTGACTGGTTCATATTAATTCATGTGAGGAGAAGGTATATCTCCAGATCCCTTTATGTGCTCAAACGGTTCTCCCAAATTGCCTCTCTTTAATGTCTGTGCCCCTTAAATTTCTTTCTTTAAACATCAAGGGAATCAACCATCCAGTAAAATGGAAAAAGATGTTATTATACTGTCAAAAGGGTGGGGCCGACATAGTGTACCTACAAAAAATGCACTTATCATCTGTGGAAACTCAAAAATTGGAATCAGGATCCTATAGGCATGTTATCTGCTCTCCTGCAGTTCAAATGAAGGGTGGAGTTAGTATCCTTGTTAGGTATTCTCTATCCCTGACTATCCTGCAAACTTATATTGATGGCTCAGGACAGTGGGCCAAGGCTACTATTCATCTAGGTAAATGAATTTTCGCCCTCCTCGCTGAGGCAATACAGGGATATTAATCTTTACTCAAGTAATATGCCTATTTGGTCCAATTCTTGTTTCAAAATACAAAAACAACCTTTGAAATGGTGGGTCTGCAAGAACAAAGAATTTGGACAGTAGATCATCTTGTCAGTGATACTTCTTTCAAACCTTTCCCAGAACTCCAACGGGAGTTTGGGCCCGATCCATGAAGGCGACTAGCAGGAATGGATGTCCCAACGGGACATCCGGCCCTGCTATCCGCTATCCACCCTCAGCCTATGCTGCCTCCTGGCCTCACTGCATGTGCAGGGCCACTGTGCTCGCTGCGGGGAGTGGGAGCAGCATGAGGACAGAGAGTGGGTGGAGCATGGGTGGGATCGACCCATGGACATACAGGACCGATTCCAGTGATTGCTCTGTACATCTGGGGATCACCAGGGGATGCCCTATTACTTCCACCTCCAAAGTGGAATAGGAGCAGGGAGCCCCTCAGATCATGGCTAGCAGGCCCCACCCCCATCCCCGGAGCCCAGTAGCCCTCACCAGAGCAACGGGACACTCACGGTGAGTCCCTGCCATCCGATCCGAGTCCCAGTGGCCACCATCAAGAGTCAGGCGGCAGGGAATTGGTGGTCACAAAGGCAGTGAGCAGGTTGTGCCATGGGGAGGATGTCTCCACAGCAATGCAGGGGCTTGCCAGGCCATCCCAGGGCCCGATCCTGCTTCAAGGTGCCCATAATAAGGTCCTAATGGGCACATCCTAGCCTGAGATGCCCAGACAGCTAGGATGTGCCCCTTTGCGGATCGGGCTCCACATGTTTCTAGCAAGCTGGTCTCACTTTTCTACAATTCTTTTTGGAAAGTCTTCTTGCGCCACTGTGCTGGAGTAGAATGCCTATGGAAAATGAATACCAGGGAGCTCCTAACGCGCCACCACTGGAACCACTTCTGGAGCCATCTACCCTACATTTCTCACTCCACTTTCTTCACACAAATGCTCTTTTTCTTAGCCCACTGGCCCTTCATTATATTGGTAACCCTCTCCAAATGGATCCCTGAAATTGGGATCGCTGCTGGTACCCTAGTGCACATGATTTTTGAATGCTCCAATATACATGGCCATTGGGACCAGATCTAGACCCAAATAACCAATATATTACATTGCACTGAAACCTTAACTATAAACATTGTTATTTATCAATCTGCAGAAGGTATACCTTCTCTACAGGAAAAAAATATATTTCCCTTTTTGTCCTTATGATTGACATTGTCCTTAAGCTCATTCTTATGCACTGGAAGGACCCAACAGAGATTGACTATTACCACTAGTGGAACTTAGTATGTCTGTATCGTCGGTATGAATCGGCATAAGCTGCCTCCTTTTATTCATGTAGTAATGCTCCACCAAATGGCAACTTTGGACGATTTTGTGACACTGACCACCTAAATGTTTCCTCTTTTCTCTTAAGCAGTACCCCCTTTGTTTAGTGAGGCCTCCTTACATTTTGTGGAAGCCAGGGATGGGGGAGTGGGGGGGGGGGCGGGGTTGTAGAGATAGGTGTTGTTTTCACAGTTTTATTGTAATTTGAAATTTAAATAAAGTTCCTAAAAACAGATGAGTTGGTTGATATACTGTAGTGTATCTGAATTTTCAGAAAGCCTTTGACAAGGTCCCTCATGGCAGAATCTTGGGGAAATCTTGGGGATAGGAGGCAGTGTAATGTTGTGGATCAGGAACTGGTTAAGAAACAGAAAACAGAGTAGGACTAAATAGCCAATTTTCTCAATGCAGAAAGTTGAATAGTGGAGTAAATGACCTGGAAATGAGAATAACTAGCTGTTGCTCTCCCTATGTAACCAAACATCCTTCTGGCTTTAGTCATCTCCTACTCTGCCTGTTTGGCCATGATAACCCCCAAAGTTTGCTCTTCTTTTCTCCACAGAAGAACTTCACTCCTTATACCATAATGTTCTCTTGGGTTTCTGCTACCTAAATGCTTTATCCTACATTTTTTTCCATTAAAGTTTGCTTTATAAACCCTAGACCATTCCTCAAGCTTCATTAAATCCCTTTTCGTGCTTCCAAAATGTAACATAGTAACATAGCAAATGGCAGCAGATAAAGACCAGTATGGTCCATCTAGTCTGCCCAGTAAGATAGCAAGAGTACGTGCACCTGCCGCTCCATACAGGCCACCCCTCACCATGTCTTTGTTTAGGGGTGAACCCACCGCTCCATGTAGGGCACCCCTGTTTGTTGAGAAATTAGATATTTAAGTTTATTTTGATTTTATCCTGTTGCTGTAAAGGGATCCACTGTGTCTGTCTCATGCCATTTTGAATTCTGTCACTGTATTTGCCCCCACCACTTCCATCGGGAGGGCATTCCAAGCATCCACCACCCTTTCAGTGAAAACGTATTTCCTGACATTGCCTTTCAATTTACCCTCTTGCAGCTTCATGTTATGCCTTCTAGTTTTACAGGTTCCCCATCTTTGGTAGAGGTTTGTTTGTTCATTAATTTTCTTTAAGTATTTAAAGGTCTGAATCATATCTCCCCTATCCCTCTTCTCCTCCAGAGTGTACATATTTAGATCTTCAAGCCTCTTCTCATAAGGTTTCTGATGCAGGCTCCAAATCATTTTGGTCGCCTTCCTCTGAACAGTTTCCAGTCTTTTTAAATCCTTTGCGAGATATGGTCTCCAAAACTGAACACAGCATTCCAAGTGAGGCCTCACCAGTGACTTATACAGTGGCATTAGTACCTCTTTCTTTTCGCTGGTAGTTCCTCTTTGTATGCAACCCAACATCGTCCTGGCTTTTGCCACTGCCTTGTCGCACTGTTTTGCCATCTTGAGATCCTCAGAAATAATCACACCAAGGTCCTTCTCCTGGTCCGTGCACACCAACCCCTCGCCCCTTATCGCGTACATTTCTCTTGGATTTCTGCTTTCCAAGTGCATGTCATTGCACTTCTTCACATTAAATCTTAACTGCCAAGCATTAGACCATTCTTCCAGCTTTTGTAGATCTTTCCTTATGTTATTCACTCCCTCAGCAGAGTCCACTCTGTTGCAAATTTTCATGTCATCTGCAAAAAGACAGACTTTTCCATTCAGTCCTTCAGCAATATCACTCACAAATACATTGAACAGTGCTGGGCCCATGACTGAACCCTGAGGCACCCCGCTAATCACCCTCCTTTCATCTGAGTGAGCTCCATTTACCATCACCTTCTGTCATCTGTCAGTCAACCAATTTCTGATCCAGTTCACCACCTTGGCACCCATCCCCAAACTATTGAGTTTATTGATAAGCCTCCTATGAGGAACAGTATCAAAGGCTTTGCTGAATTCCAGGTAGATGACATCTATCGCATGCCCCTGATCTAGTTCTCTGGTCACCCAGTAAAAGAACTCAATCAGATTTGTTTGGCAAGATAGTCTTTTGGTAAAACCATGTTGCCTCGGATCGTGAAACCTGTTGGTTTTGAGAACGTCCACTATTCGCTCTTTCAGTTGTGCCTCCATTACTTTTCTCGCCACTGAGGTAAGGCTCACTGGCCTGTGGTTTATCACTTCTTCCCTGTCACCACTTTTGTGAAGAGGTAGCACATCAGCCCTTCTCCAGTCCTGAGGAACTTCTCCTGTTTCCAAGGATCTGTTGAAAACATCCTTTTTTTTTTTATTGATTATTTAATCAGTATAACAACCAACCATAGAATAAAGGACAATCAAATAGGAAAATGCATAAAACATTACAGAAACAGCAGAAGAAAATTAAAATGATAAAGTCCACATCACTGAGACCTGAGTGTGATAATAAAAGGAAAATATTGGCAAATAAGAAAACAAGGCTTGAAAAAAAAACCTGCATCTTAGGAGGCATGATTAAATTACTCATCCCCATCCAGGCAGGATGTAGCTCAGGTAGATGGTGATGAGTAATTTAATCATGCCTCCTAAGAAAACATCCTTTAACAGCCCTGCAAGAACCTCTCTGAGCTTTTTCAGCATCCTGGAATGTATCCCATTTGGTCCCATGGTCTTGTCCACTTTCAGTTTTGCAAGTTGTTCTAACGACCCATCATCTTCTGTGAATGTCTATCCTGCTGGTGATTTGAGCAAACATTTCCCAGTAGCCCTTCTGACCTTTCTAAAAAAATGTTGAAAAGAATCAGGCCAATTCTCACTGTGCTCATATCAAGGTCTATGGGTACAATATCAAAGGTCTTGCTGAAATCCAAGTTCACTATATCTAGAGCTCTCCCGACTCAACTCTAGTTACCCAGTTGCAGAAATGGATGAGATTCATCTGACAAGATGTACGTATAATAATGTTATATGTGCGCTTTAAGAATTTATTTCCTATTCCTCATGCTTCTCACTAGGGAAGAGTAATTTCTACAGGTGAAACAATGTTGTACCCTTGAAAATAGTCTATTTGAAAATTGTCCATCCTGTGAGTAAGCAGATGTGCATTTCTCTAAAATGGGTATACATTTACTTACATTTAGCAATTTAGCATAGATATCCTGGAGAAGGAGCTAGGGGTGGAGTTTGGACATGGATAGAAACAATATATATGCTTTTCAACCTGTTATTTTGGCAAGAAGTATCCATTACATCTACTAGGGATGTACTACAGGGCCAGGGCCAGCCCGTCCATTGAGCGAGAATGTTTTTTGCACAGGGCCCCACGTTTCAGGGGGCCCCACACAAAAAACATTCTGCATAGGTAAATTAAAAAAAAAAAATAGATGGCTGCTGCCACTGCCGCCATGGCAGCAGCAGGATCAAGTGTCCGCGGGGCCCCCCTCCCTGCATCACCTCCCTCTCATGCTGGCTTTCAGAGACGCGAAGGGAGAGTTTTCTTTTTGCGGCTCTTTTAAGCCTACCGGGGCCCAGGGCTGATGGGAAACAGGAAATGCCTGTTTCCCATCAGCCCCAGCAGGCTTAAGAGAGCCACGAGGGAGAAACTCTCCCTTCGTGGCTCTGAAAGCCAGCGTGAGAGGGAGGTGATGCAGGCAGGGAGGACTCTGCCGGGCAGGGGGGGCCCTGCGGATACTAGATTCTGCTGCTGCCATGGCGTCAGCGGCAGCAGCCAGCTTTTTTTTTTTGTTTAATTTTGCTGATGGGGGGAGGGGGATTAGGACTGGCTATGGGCTGATGGGGGGGGGGGGTTAGGACTGATAATGGGCTATGGGGGGTGGGCTAAAACTGAAAATGGAGTGATGGCGGTTAGGACTGGTAATGGCCTATGGGGGGCTCACACTGAAAATCGGGTGATGGGGGTTTAGGACTGGTAACGGGCTGATGGGGGGGTTAGGATTGGCAATGGGCTATGGGGGGCTAGGACTGGAAATGGGCAGATGGGGGGGTTATGACTTGAGGTGGGCTGATGGGGTTAGGACTGGTAATGGGCTGTGGACTGATGGGGGGTTAGGACTGGTAATGGGCTATGGGGGGCTGACTGGAAATGGGCTGATGGGGTTAGGACTGGAAGTGGGCTGATAGGGGGTTAGGACTGGTAATGGGCTATGGGGGGGGCTAAGACTGAAAATGGGGTGATGGGGGGTTAGGACTGGAAGTGGGCTGATGGGGGACTTAGGACTGGTAATGGGTTGGGGGGTTGCTAGGACTGGAAAAGGGATGAGTGGAAGGGGAGGCTTGAACTGCAAATAGCTGATGGGGACGGGGGCTTGGAATTTATTTATTTATTTTATTATTTATTAACAATTCTTATATACCGCACTATTAGATATCAGCGCGGTTTACATTGAACAAAAACATCCGACAATTTACATATGTCTGGTCAATTACATTTAACAGGAGATATAAACTTGGGAAATAGGGGAAACTATATACAAAGGTGTGGGCTGAGTGGAGGGCAGCTAGGATTTGAAATGGGCTGATGGTGGGGCTAGGAAAGGACTAGAAATGGGCTGATGGGGGGCTGGGATTGGAAATGAGCCGATGGAGGGACTAGGATAGGACTGGAAATGGATGGGGGAGCTAGGACTGGAAATGAGCTGAAGCAGGGCCTAGAAGGGAGTGGATGCTGGGTGGGGCTGGAACTAGAAGGGAGCTGATGTTTGGGGAGGATTAGAATGGGATGGGGCTGGGATGGGAAGGAAGAAAAATCTACAATTGTCCGGATATTGGGAGAGTAAGTGGGGATTGAGGATGGAGGGGTAAAATTTGAGTGGATGAAATAGGAATGAGGAAAGAGCAAAAGGAGAAAGATTAGTATGTTAAAGCAGATGTAGAGAGAGAATGGAAAAAAACTAGAAGAGAGAAGAAAGGACAAATGGACAGCAAACGATGGAGAGTTAGCAGAAGACACGAAGAAACCAGAAGAAAGTGGCTGCAGCAATTGCAACTGAAAACAAATGCAGAAAAGGAAATTAATTTATAGTTTTATTTCTACAATGTTGTTGTATATTCCAAGTTTGGCTTTTGGGGTTCCCAGTTTAATTATTGTCTTCTGGTTTCTAAATTGTGATTCCTTGTTTGGTGATGGTCTATGTTCTGCATGTGTAACTGAGCTGAGGTATTCTGTTTATGTAATTCCTATTTGACAGTGCCACTTGTTCTCTTTCCCCAGTAGGTCATGTATTGTTATTCTCTGAAATGTATTGGTTTAATATTTGCAGTGTTGCCTTTTGATAGGTAGAGTATGGTGCTTTGTGAGTCCTGGTAGTGCTGTTAG
This sequence comes from Ichthyophis bannanicus, assembly GCA_033557465.1. Taxonomy (NCBI): domain Eukaryota; kingdom Metazoa; phylum Chordata; class Amphibia; order Gymnophiona; family Ichthyophiidae; genus Ichthyophis; species Ichthyophis bannanicus. The sequence goes on from CM066036.1 coordinate 114,103,791, forward strand.
GATATTGCGGGTTTGCTATGGGTTCTAAATGGGAAGTGTTTGTAGTAGTTCGTAATGTACCTGGCGGTGGCAGAATCGAGTATCCGCAGGGCCCCCCTGCCCGGCAGAGTCCTCCCTGCCTGCATCACCTTCCTATCACGCTGGCTTTCAGAGCCACGAAGGGAGAGTTTCTCCCTCGTGGCTCTCTTAAGCCTGCTGGGGCTGATGGGAAACAGGCATTTCCTGTTTCCCATCAGCCCTGGGCCCCTGTAGGCTTAAAAGAGCCGCAAAAAGAAAACTCTCCCTTCGCGTCTCTGAAAGCCAGCATGAGAGGGAGGTGATGCAGGGAGGTGGGCCCCGCAGACACTTGATCCTGCTGCTGCCACGGCGGCAGTGGCAGCAGCCATCTATTTTTTTTTTAATTTACCTATGCAGAATGTTTTTTGTGTGGGGCCCCCTGAAACGCGGGGCCCTGTGCAAAAACATTCCACCAAGACATTAAAGAGATGGAAAGGAGATACCAGGGAAAATGGAGCATTACAATGATGGCAGACTACTGTTGGATGCTTCAGAGAGACATTCCAGATGCTACTCACAAGCGTAAATGCACCAAGATGAGCCTCACAAGGAAGAAGAATCGAGTTTAGTGTGTGTAGGTGAGCTCATTTCAGTTCAAAAAAGGATTTTCATGAAAATATTGTAATAAAACTTTAATTTTATAAGTCTATTTCCATTTATTTTGAGGTATTGCCTTATTTAACATATTTACCTAAATTATCAAGAAACGTGATGTCCTGTGACAAAATGGAGGTCATTTTCGGATTCAGCGCACCAAGAAACATAAAGATTACGTGGAATAACCAAAACAGCTCTCGAAAAATAATTTTTTGCAGACCTGTGTTTTCAGTAAGGACATTGCAGTTAAAGTGGGGTTATGAAAATTTCCCTTGTGATCACAATTATCATCAAAGTTCGCTGGATGGTTCTTTCACAAAGGTCTTCAGTCATATCTATTAAAGTGTCAGCGTGCTGTGATCTGATGGATTTCTATACACTACATGAAAAATACCATCCATTCTTCTGATCAACCTGTCAAGAAAAAACATTTCATTCTGTTGTATCTCAGCTTATGATGTTGTTCATTAACCCATTCCTTTAATTTTCTTGGTTCACTATTAGACCCTGACTACTGGAGCCAACACTGTTGATGCCGCTTGTCTAAAGGACACGTTTTTTATTCATCAGTAGAAGAATCTAGATATTTCTGTTAAATTTGACACTATGGAGATCTGCTATAAGAATGTGTGAGAATCTGACAAAAACATGCTTCAAAAAAGACAGTCAAATTCCATATAGAGGCCTGGATATTTGCATGTAAATGTTTTGTAACTACTTTTACAGCTTAACTGATTTCCTACGGTTTTTTCTTTGGCATCTTCTTTTATTGTTTTGTTTTCATTTTTTTATTCATTCTACAGCAGAGTAATTACGAAAGAAAGCATTGCTAGCTTTCAAGTTGGTTGATGGCAAGCTCTGCTTGGTACTGCGCACAAAATTCCCACAATTGGCAGAAGTTTAGAGAGAAATTTACAAAATCTAAACAGGTTGCTCATCGGATTATTAGTGTATCACAGAGCCTTTAATGGCCGAAGAGACATCTGTTGAAGACCAGTTATTTATGATACAATGTATTGGTTAAATGAGAAGCTCATGGAAATCTGAACGCTCCATAATTCTGGCCATGTCTTTTTGTAGGGTACACCATATGAAGCCATGTAAAAACAGTGCACAGAGGCACTAGAGTATAGACAGTTTACCATCAGTTTACATCCACCAAATTGAGGCAGAATTTGCCTTTTGTCAAACTGTGTACTAAATTTTCCATCCCGTGCCAATTCCTTTGGCCACCGCTTCTCAGTTACGGCCTTCCTTTACATTCATCACGTAATGTCATTTGCTCCCAAGTTAACCATCTCCTTTCATCATTATACAAGCATTTGGCCTTGAAACCCAACCCTCAACTTCCCAACTAACTGTATGATGATAATGAAAGACTTTTCTATCAATAATTACATATGAGTTTCTAGTAAGAATATGTACAGGCAAAACATTTTTGGGTTGTTTTTGGATTGTTCTGCCATTCACCTGATCTTTAAGCATTATTTTTTATTTTGGTTCACTTCAGACATATTAGTTATTTTCTTTATTAACAACCAGAATAGGTATAGCACAAGCTGCCAATAACATAAATCAGTAACCAGTACTATTAGTACCTCAGACCAATATAAGAAAAAAGCCATACATATCAAGACATGCATAACACCTAGAGGTATGTTTACTAAGCCGCGGTAGCAGCTTCCATGCGCTATCGGAGCCATGGCCCCATAAGCTGCTACCGTGGCTTCGTAAACATACCCCCAAGAGTGTAACCGCTGAAATCCCACTCCAGCCATTTTTCATGTTTACCTTTCTCCGCCTCACCTGCTCCCTGCCTCTCTCCACACAGTATCCCTCATCTTATTCCTAAACTTCCTTCCAGGGGCGGCTCAAGGCAATCTGCTGCCTGAGGCGAAGTATGAAAAGGCCCCCCCCCACACCTTAGAGGGGGGTGGGTTTTTTTCAGAAATCCAATCAAAGACTGAACCAAACTAAAAAGAAGATTAGATTATATGGAGGAAATGCAAGATGTTTGCACACAGGGCCATATCGAGCTGCAATCACACCCTGCGAGACTTGCAGCTTGGGTGCACGCCCCCCCTCTCCCCTCATACCTCCGTCCAGTGCTGCCTGCTCTTTCCCTGCTGCTGCAGCGGCTTCTCTCCTCGTTTTTTTTTGGGGGGGGGGGGGTTTGAAGGCCGAGTGAGGCGGGCTTTTTGGGGTCAATTTTTGCCCCCCCAAAAAAGTTGCCGCTTGAGGCCACCACTTCCCTTAGCCTCATTATACAGCCGCCCCTGAGAATAAGCCTCCTTCCTCTCAAACAGCATTGATCCTTCTCAAACCATCCTTTCATTGTTTATCCACTGGACAAGGATCTGAATGCTGTCCACAAATGATAACTAAAACCCGAATGATCCATTATTCCACATGAAGTAATAAAATGCTAAAACAAAGAGAGGAAAATATTGAACCTTGAGGGACATCATATTGCAAGTTTCCTAATAACACTCGCTGCTTCCTAGACAACAATGAGCTATGGTTCAGTTACTGAACCATTGAAGAAACATGCCTCCAGTGCCCTTCAAAGGTTTAAAGCGAAAAAACAAGTCCGCTTCTCGGCAGCGGTAAACTCACCCTCCTTTTCCTGGCAGCCGCGGCTCCCTGCCCTCAAGACATTGCTGCCTGAGGCAGCCGCCTCACTTCGCCTCATTATAGAGCCACCCCTGCTCCCTTCCTACCTCTGTTAAGGTTACTCTGCATGGGAGTTCGACAGCACCTTCCTCCATTTGCCATTTCTCCCTGATTTTATCCCCCACTCTGTCATTTCTTTCATGCCATTAAGCCGGTATTATATCAGCGGATCATTCTAATCCAACTAGCTGTGTAAAATAGTCTTTCGTGCTAACAATGGCACCATGAAATTAGAAATTATAAATTTCTAATATGTATAATTCTATTGTAAATGTATTAACTTAATATGATAGAGGCAGCTTTAGGGACCTTTTATTGAAGGGTGCTATGGTTTTGCAACCAGCATGTGAATAGTGTGAAAATCTACATGTTATGTGTAAAGCTGCCCCGTTAACTATCAGGTGCCCTAACACGGGACGCTAATTGCAACACTAATAGGTAGTGGTCAATATGTGCCCCCACACTTCCTGAAATGTGCTCACCATGCCCACACTCTACCCCTAACCCTCCCACCCACCCCAACCCTAATGCACAAGTCACTGCACAAATCGGCCCACGGCAATTGTCCTGCCTCCTGTTAACATTTATCGAGGGCCTGAGCACGTGGTTGCCACGTGCCTTAGCCCACCTAACTGCATAGTGCATTTTAGTAAAAGGCCCCCTTTGTTCTTGTGCCATTTGAGACTGAGACGGGATAAGAGAATTCACCACCCCTTTGCTCCTTGACCAGCATCCTCTCATTGAAAGATCTGATGGTAGAAAAAACTTCCCTGAGTAGCTAGGCTTCTGGAGAATTTTTCACAAGCCATGGTTGGCAAGTTGCAAGCATGCCTGCTCCTCTGTGCTTTTCTTTTTTTGTTTTTAACCATGGGTTTTATTTTCTTCTTTCCTTTATAAATATGGAATTCCTTTCCCTATGATTGTTTTTATTTATAAACTGCTTTGGTATTTTGTTTGAAAGGTTTTATACAATGTTTTATACTAAGCATTTAATAAAGATAAAGATAACGATACATGTTTTTGTCAGGTCAATAAAGGCCTTGATTTTTCTCAAGGCACGTTTTCTGAAACTGACTGAGTTGCAAAACAGGGTTATAAACAGTTCATGTAGAGAATGATAGGCAACTTACACCTACATAAAACATATATTGTTACCAACATGGATAACTCAAAAAACATCTCTTTCCTGCCCGATCTAAAAAAACCTTTGCAAATGAAAACCTAATAGTAGTAGGACCCTGTATCAAGCTGATTCCATCAATATACGCGCCCTGATTCCATCAATATCAGCTTGATACAGGGCCCTTTTGGGCTCGAAACATGCATGTCGCTGCTCTGCTATTTTGCTGCCCTTCTGGTTCACTATCAGATAAGTGATTTTCACTACTATCCCTTTTGTGCTATTTCATTTTGAAAATAAAAAAAGGCTTCTGCCGACGCGGAGAGGGGAGTTTTTCCTCTCCCCGTCTCAGGTCGGCGGATCCCGACAGAAAAACTGTTTGTTTGAATAAGATGTTATTTTGTTACTTTGAGTAAGGTTTGTTAGTTAATCGGATTCACAGGCATTATATATGTTTTGACTTTTTTCCTTGTGCCTTTTTGAGTGTCATCACATTTTTGAAGGTTTTTTCTTCATAGAAAATGTCTACAAGCCTATTCTGGTACATAGTGCTCATGGACATTTATCTCACTAAGAAGGGGATCTCAGAATGTGTCCAGAAGGGGCAGAACGGGGGTGTGGTTTGTCGCAGACGTATAAAGCATATTCAGGAAAGGTCTGTGTATGTTTTGGGAGGTTCCTACAGACATGCCCATTATAAATGCTGGAAACATGGAATAGGACCAGTACTTAGAAAATATTCTGCTGTGTTTGTACAATGGCGATGACTAATCTGTTCTAAAATGGTGGACTGCAGTATGGAAAAACACCACATGATGCATCTATGAAGAACAGAAATCAGAAGTGTGGGAATCTTGTAAGCTAAAATCTTTTCAGAATACGGCAAGCTCAGTGACGTTCAAATTGTTTTCTGTGTATACTCATGTCTCGTTATAACCGCAGGGCCCGTGTTTCTCCATAGTGGTTTGCTCGTACCACGCCAGAAACACCTATGTCCCTGATTCTCAAACCTCAGGCATGTCTATACTCACAACTGTGGAATTAGGGTGAAATCGGGCCCATTTTGGATTTGGACGTGTCCGCATTCTGGATATGCATGTTATGGAATTGGCCTCCAAGGGTATAAGTGGATATAGGATAGAAGATACCTTAACCCTTTTACACGTTTAAGCTGCCTAAATACTTAAACTGTGAGACAATAATAAGACCATTGTGATAAGGAAGCTTGTAGTGAGCCTATGGAAATAGGAGAAACTGATGATTTTGCTTTTAAGAAAAGTGACATCCCTGCAGTGCACAGGTTTCAGCTTTGGCATAAAGAAAGCAAACAGAGAGAAACTGAACCTAGGCTGCCACACTCAAGCTCTGCTGATGTAGTTGCAGGCTTGAAAGATAATTGCAAGCACCTGTCCAGAGAGGGAGAGGCACTGCCCGGGAAGCAGGGATAAAAACCTTGGCTAGAGAGAAAGCAGGAGAGAGAGCCCGGAGGCAGAGAGCCTGGAGAGGGAGAGCACTGGAAGAGAGAGACCGGAAGGAGAGAGCAGAGAAGGCTTCAAACCCCAGTTCCTGAGCAGAAGGATCAGAGAGTTCAGAGGTGGGAGCCCAGGACTCAGCACAGGAGTCAAAGGAGCCAAGCCTGGAACAGGGAGCCTTGGCAGAGCTCCAGGAAGGAGCTCCAGGAAGGAGTAGAGGAGTGGCCTAGTGGTTGGGGCAAGGTACTTCAGGCCAGAAGGTCGGGGGTTCAAATCCCACTAGAGGACAGCAACCTTGAGCCGGAAGGACTGGGGTTTCTAGTCCCACAGGTGCTCCTTGTGGTCTTGGGCAAGCCACTTAACCCTCCATAGCCCATGTTCCCTGTAAAATAGTTATCTCCAAGTTATAATGCCCTGTTTTGTTCGATGTAAACCGCACTGATGCAGAATAGTGCGGTATATAAGAGAATGTAAATAAATAAATAAATAAAATAAATAAACTCAGGGAAGTGAACCAGGGACTGTTTCCCAGAAGCTGGAGGGAGACTGGTGAACACAGCCAGGGAGAAGTGTCCACAGCTTCAGATACAATTTATCCTTACCGGGTGGAGCTGTGCTCAAGAGAGACACAGGGATCCTCAGAGAGATTACACCCTGAGACATACATTAAAAGCTCAGAGCAGGGCACTGCATTACTGGAGCCAGAGGAAATGCAGGTTGAGCCTATTGAGCAGGATTTATTGCCTCCAGAGGTACTTATGGACTGTACTCTATGTCAAGCTGTTAGCATTGAGTCCCTTTGCTAAAGAATAGCTGAAAAGATAAAGTATCCTGAAAAGTAGAGTATTGAAACCTAGCCTGAACTGAAGGTAGGAACTTGCTCTTTTAATGGGAAGATACATGTTGCATGTACATTTGAATGCTTAATGAAGACAAAGGTAAAAAGAAGATATTTTTACTTTGTTGAATAAAGAAGCTGTGTTTTCTTTATCCATTATATTGATAAGCAGCTGCATATAATTAATGACTGTGTAGCTCATCCAGCCTAAGTTGTAAATAACCTTGAGCGAATGAATGGAGAAGTATCCTGTTATAGTCTACATGGACTTTGTTTGCGTTTGGGGAATAAATTTTGTCATTTGCCTTTACTTTCGGTTTCATGACTACACTTCATCTTAGAAGGCCAAAACTACAACTCCCAGCATGCATCACTGGGAAAAATAGTTTATTCAACCTTTTATAAGAGAAGTTAATGGCAACCCTACCCCTCTAAGCCTTAGGCAAAGGGCTGGGGCGTGACACCATACTTATCTAAATCATGCAAATCAGTCATCATTTGCAGATTACAAGACCTAACAAATTTGTAAAACTAAGTGTATACCCTAGAATATGCCACATTCAGTGATTAGTTCTAAGAAAACTGGGATAGATTTACAAAGATCCTTCAGTTAAATCAAGGTATCGTCAGTGTAGAGCAGTGGTTCTTGACCCTTTTTCTGTTGTAACACCTGAGAGGACATATTCAAATGTGTGACACACTGAATATTACAGTCTGTAGCTAAACAAATAGGGGGTTATTCTATCCCCTGAATAGCGGGGAAGGACGTCCCAACGGGACATCCATCCCCGCTATTTGTTGGCATCCCCACTGGTGTCTAACTTTCGGTTGTATGAGGAAGATAGACGGGGGCGGATCAGGGGTGGAGTTAGGGTGGGCCGTGAGTGGTCGCCGGCCCTGGACATACAGGGCCGATTCTAATGTCAGCCCTGTATGTCCAGAGCCAGTGACTTGTACGGGGAAATCACCTGCCCTTCACAACCGCTTTAAAACCGCTGCTCCAGAGGCTCTCATTAGAACAGGGAGTGCAGCAGCAGCAGAAGCCATGATCGGAGAGTGTAGGCGGGAGCTGCCTCTTACCTCTGCTCCCTGCCAATTACCTGCCCTTCACAACGGCTTTAAAACCGCCACTACGGAGGCTGTCATTAGAACGGGGAGTGCAGCAGCAGCAGAAGCCATGATCGGAGAGTGTGGGCGGGAGCTGCCTCTTACCTCTGCTACCTGCCAATCACCTGCCCTTCACAACGGCTTTAAAACCACTGCTCTGCATGCCCGCGCCAGAGGGCCCTTTGCCGTGGCCCTTAGGTATGAGTCCGTGACGAATGATCAAACTCGTACAACAAAGCTGTGAGTTTATTGGTATATTATGATTGTAATCTGCTATTTCCTTCCCTTTTGCTTCTTCTATTCCTTTGACTATCACTGTGTCTCTTATTCTGTCCAATCTTATAAATGGCGTTCTTTTCATATTTTCCGTAACATTAATATTGTATTGTAAACCGCTCTGATGCTTTGGCCTGAGCAGTATATCAAATGTAATAATAAACATAAACATTCCACCACTGAGGTGGAATAACTTCCCAGGACAGCATAGATCGGCGGGCCCAGGGCATGGATTGGGCTGGGGAGGCCAAGGACATTGCCCGCAGCTGACCCTGGCCGTAGTGGCCGGATCAGGGATCGGGCTGTGGGGAATTAGCTGCAGGAGCCGGCGGCAGGGATCATGGATTTTAAATGGAGCCACAGTGCCATGGCAACCAGATGCCATGGAACCGCGACTCCATTTAAAAGCCCTGACTGAGTTAGTCGGGCATGTCTTGTACGTGCAGGCCAGGCTGAATTGCAGTCCTGGCCTGCACATACAGGACTGTTGGCGATTCTGATCCCGTGGGCCTAGATGTGCCCCGTGGAATCAGAATCATGACGCCCTCTGTATGTCTGGTTCAGACTGGACGTACAGAGGGCTTCGACGTCCAGACGGAATCAGGCTAATAGAGTCCAGATATCATTATATTTTTGATCAAACTAATGCAAGAGAAATCTAAACTCTTTTTAACAGAATTTATTTTTTTTTTATAAACTGCTATTGAAATCAAAGTTACTCAATTGTATTTTTCATTCAAAAGTTTTATTCTGTGCTTACTTCACCAATGATAAATCTGAGAAGAATATGCTGCATACGGTTGTTCAATATGTGGTTGAATAGTAAACAAATTCACACTAAACTTATTGGGGGTGATATCCTGCTGACAGAGCTCCCCAAGCATATAGGCAGCTTGTGCGGGGAGCTCTGTTTGTGGGTGGGAGGGGATAGACTTGAGGAGGAATGAGGGCGGGGAGTGTGCAGGTACCCCGGGTGTCCAGGGTTGATTCTGAGGTCAGCCCTGTATGTCCGGGGTCAATCATGTGGATGGGGGACTTATTCCACCACGGAGGAGAATAAGTCCCCTAGAAGGAGAAACTTGCAACAGCTGGCATAGAGAAGCAAGGTGAGGGGGTGCAGGGGGATTCCCCACAGCCCGGCCCTTGCCATGGAATGTCCAATTGGGGGTCGGGTTGTGGGGAAAGAAGATTTTGTTGGTTGGCTGGGGATTGCGGCTCCTGCATGGAGCCGCCGTGCCATGACAACATGACGCCATGGCATGGCAGCACCATGTAGGAGTCAGGCTGGACTAGCCCGGTAACAGATTGGACATCTGGGTGCCCAGAATTGGGACTCTGCCTGCACGTCTGGTCAGTTGCATCCAATTCTGATCTCACAGGCATGTCTAGCCCCTGCGAGATCAGAATTGGGTGCAACCGGGCCACGTCTAGATTCTGGGCGCCCGGAGAGGCGGGGGATGCCCAGATCAGAATTGGCCTCATTGTCAATGTCAATAATTTTTTTGTCTATTTTGGAGACTATACAGAGCAGAGCTTGGATGTTTCCCTTTATAGTCTGGCATACAAAATAGATATATGTAGTCAAATTCTGGTATCACCTCAGTAACAGCATTACACAGTTCATCCAATGCTAATTTGTGAATTAGCACAAAACCCTGAATATAAGCTATTTAAAACCTATGTAACAACCCTTCCCAATATCATAAGAACACCAACTCTCATGACAGAAACAGAAAGAACTGTACCTTTGAAAAGGCAGTGCTTAAAACACCAATACACCTTTCACAGGAAAAGCCGGAGAAGTCCAACTGCTGTAGAGCTCCACAAAGAAACAACTTCCCAGCAGAAACTATCACCTCTATCATACACACAGAACACAGACTTGCCAACATGAATTACAGAATAATAAACAACAATTTAGAAATGGAAATCCCAGTAAGCCACATATTTGTGAGCAGGAGAAATAAAAATAAAAATACATTTCCTCTTGTACTGAGTAAAATACAAATACATACAGTAAGAAATGCCCATTCCCAAAACTGATATTTCCAAATCACTATAAACTTCCTGGCCCATGCTAAACAGCACAGGGAAAGCCTGAGGCGTCCTCCCTCCTCCTTGCTTTGCACCCTCTCAGCTTGCAGGCGCATGTGGCTGTTAGGATGTGTATTTGTTTGGAATGACATAGAAAGTGAAAATTATATTTCCCATGGGGGTCATTCTGAACTACAAATACGCCGGTTAGACCCATGAAAATGGGTAAAACTGTATTCCGAACCCACCTCATTCCACACTTCTAAGTCGATTGCATGGGTATCTCTGAACGTGGGCAGGGATGGGTGGATCATGGGCATAGCCAGCCGTGGAGATGTACAAAGCATACTCTGAAAACAAACGTGTATGTCCCCATGGACACTGATGTTATTCCTGCAGAAACGTGGAATAAGGGCTGGACTTAGAAAATATTCTGCTCACCACTGCTCTGTGTCCCATATAAATGAATGGTTGTGACAAATATGTTCTACACTGGTGTGTCTGCAGTCCCGAAGGCCGCATGATGTATTGATAAAGGACATGGAGCAGAAGAGGGGGATGGGGGTAAGGTAGGGAAATGGAATTAAGCAGCCCTAGTGCAATAACAAGAGCAGCAATAGTACAGATCCTGGCTATGCTAACAGGGGCTGATTGTGATAAAGTAACAAAACTTGGGTTCCTAACAAGTCCCATGTCCTGAAAAAGGGGAATGCTTATGAAGCCAATGACCCCATGCCATTATGGTCTACCAGCTGCTATCGACAGGTGCAGGGCAGTGTATTGGCAGAGGTATGTGATAATGCCCATTGGGGGGAAAGTATGTTTGTGATCTGCACATTGCACAGGAAGATCTGGTGTGCCCATCTGCATATCTGGGGGCAGTGGAATGCCTGGTCATTACCCTGACCATAGGGATGACCACGGTATCACCAGGCACCAATCTGTATGGACAGGGGACATCAGAACAGGTTCATTCTATCCCCATGCCAGAACGCACCCTTGTCATTACTAAGGGAAAATAACTTCCAGAACGTACACAGGATCGATTGTAATATAGGTTTGTTTATTTGTTCATTGCAATATATGTTTATAGTTCTTTGTAAATAGTATTTTTTGACACAGTTGCATACAATGTTACCTGCATATAGTTACAACTACTGTTCCATGTAAAACTATATAAAATTGTTTAACTGTTCCCTGTAAACCGCCCTTGATCTCTGGAAGGGGCGGTATAGAAGAATAAATATATAAAGGAGTGGAGGAGTGGCCTAGTGGTTGGGGCAAGGTACTTCAGGCCGGAAGGTTGGGGGTTCAAATCCCACTAGAGGACAGCAACCTTGGGCCGGAAGGACTGGGGTTTCTAGTCCCAAAGGTGCTCCTTGTGGTCTTGGGCAAGCCACTTAACCCTCCATTGCCCATGTTCCCTGTAAAGTAGTTATCTCCAAGTTATAATGCCCTGTTCAATGTAATTTCAGTTTGTTCAATGTAAACTGCACTGATGCAGAATAGCGCGGTATATAAGAGAATGTAAATAAATAAATAAATAAGGGACCCTCAGGATAGGGGAACACAAACCCCACTGCTGATCATTTATATGGTGCTATGAGGTGCATGCAGTGGTGCACATACAAACAGGTGGTCCCTGCAAGGCTGAGCATACCATCTAGCCTGGACAGCCAACACAGTGACTGTGAACAGGATACTTCCAGGGTCCACAGGGGTGCTTTGATGGATCTGACCCAATAGCGGCACTGATGGGGCATGCACTCTACCTGACTTAGAGAGGGGCCAGGGGCAATGCATGTCATAAGGATTCAGTTAGTTTGTAATGGGCTGACGGAGCATCAAGGTGCAAGGAGCGATGTCCGGGGTTTCCAGTGTTGGGGGGTGCTGTGGATGGGTTGGAGAGGAGTGGTAATGCAGAGCAGCAGAATATGTGCCCCCCTAGGCCAGAGGCATGGACAGTCATATACTCATTGCCCAGTGGTATTGTGCATCATTTGGAGTACTGCAGGGTTAGTTTGGGGTTCTGTGGACCTGATGGGGGTCGATCCCTAGCAGTGTCAGGCATATTGGCAGTAATGACAAGGCATGGCTTACTGGTGCAGGTTCCTAATACCACATACCATTTGCTGCACAGTTTGACCTTACATACATGCTCACCTGTTCAGTCTTATATACCTTCTTGGGGTGCACTGGGTTTGCCATGTGTGATTCTGGGCATAGGGAGTCTGGTTTATGGTCTATTTTGCAGCAGCTGTCCATTCCCATTAGTTTTCATGTCCTGAGGGCTTTGGGGAGGCACGTTTTTCTTGGGGGCGTGGCGTTTGCAGGTATATCCCAACGCTGTACCCCAACCCATCTATCCCTGCTAGACTGTTGGTACCCAACAACTATCTTGTCGGCCTACACTAACACAACTCTAGGCCAGCTGCCTTGACTTCCCCCCACACTGCGCCACTCGAATCCAAAATCCAAATATTTCTGGCAGACATAAAATGGAGCCTGCTCACACCTTCCTGATTTTGTGCATGTGTATACTAACATCTTCATATAGAACCATCCCACACTCACAATACTGCATTCCTCTACTATATACACCAATCTACCTTCTCCACCCCCCCCTCCATTACCCATCCTGCATCAATACAACTTAAATCCTATCACCACCACACAAACACCAAGTAAATTACCCCAACGACACACCCATATCAAAGGGAACAAATCTCAAAAACACCCTAAAACCAAAGCAAAGAACACTATTGGATCTCAAATACAACTCACACGAACCACACACCAAGAACATCACACATGTAACATTATCCTTATTAATGCTAGGTCAATAAGGAATAAAACGCATATTATCCACAACATTCTAACTGACGAACAACCAGATATCCTATGCATAACAGAAACATGGCTCACTGACTCAGACTCTGCAACAATGAATCAAATACAGAAGCCCGGATACCAACTATACAACTGCCCACGCATCAACAGAAGAGGAGGCGGAGTCCTTATAGCAGCCAAAACCAGCCTTCAACTCACAACCACATCTACGGTCACAAATCCCGATCTTGACCTACTTAAAGTCGAGAGCATGGCATTATCCATCTGCCTAATTTATCGACCTCCCTCACCACAGCACGAAACACTAGCCACAGCACTAGAAACCATCACATCCACACAAAGCAAAAAATTCCAGATCATCCTCGGAGATTTGAACCTAGCATCAATTCCTCCGTCCCACACGGACTCCTTCTATGAAGCCATCGACCAATTGGGTTTCCAACAAATAATAAGCAACCCCACACACGATAGAGGAAACATCCTAGATATGATTTTCATACCCAGAAATCCACAACAAAGCAATGAACCACCTATAATAAACATAACTCAAGTACCATGGTCAGACCACCACCAAATCAACTGTAAACTTAAACTACAGTGCCAACCCCAAAAACTCAAAGGAGATGAGAATGACCAACCCCATTAGGAAATTCAGCAAACTCAACGAGGAACACCTCATAAGCACCATTGCATCCCACATAAACCTAGATTTCACAGACCTAGACGAACTAACTAACAGATGGAACACACACATCCAAAATACATCTAACCCAACTTTGAAACACACATCAAACCCACATAAGATCAACTCGGAACCCTGGTACACAGGAACTCTAATAAAATCAAAAAGGGAGCTCCGTAAAATAGAGAGAAAATGGAGACAAACCAAATCCTCCGATCTCAAAACTAAATACATGGCCCATCTCGCAAAATACAAAGACGACGTGAACAATGCAAAAAAATTACATCACACCAACATCCTAAACAAGGCAATCAATCGCCCACGAGAGTTATTTGAACTAGTCAAATCACTAACCAAAACCGACCAAAATGCCAACCTCAACAAATCCATCAAGGTCCAAACACTGGCAAACCACTACGCGACCAAACTGACGGCCCCTGGTCCTCCACCCCCCCCACCAACACCACAAATCAGAAGTGAGAACACCACAACGCAAAACCAGTTATGGGAGCACTTCCACAAAATAGGAACCCAGCAAATCACAGCCATTGTCACAAGCCTGAAAAGCACCACCTCCCCACTAGATCCCTGTCCTGCATCCTGGATCAAGGCAGTGAAACAAGACATAGCACCTCACATAGCACACATAGTTAACCTATCCCTACAACAAGGAATCATGCCCTCAGAACTAAAGAAATCAGTCATTAGACCGATCCTAAAAAACACTACACTCAACGGAGAAGACCCAGCCTCCTACCGTCCCATATCAAGTATCTCATTCCTGGCAAAGATCATAGAAAAAAACGGTCCTTCTACAACTCCAAGACCATCTGACTGACAGTGCTCCTCTTGATGACCAGCAATATGGCTTCAGGCAACATCATGGAGTTGAAACCCTGTTACTAGTTCTACTTAACAACCTCCTAAAGGGCCTTGAAAACAAAAAGAAAATGTACATTCTTGTATTCATTGACATCTCAGCTGCCTTTGATACAGTTAATCATGGGACCCTCATAAATAGGATAAAATCAATAGGAATAACAGGAACCCCACTAAAATGGTTCTCATCCTACATCTCAAATCGAACACAACAGGTTCAATTCAACGGAGAAAAAGCAGAATCTTTCTCACAAACACAGGGAATCCCCCAAGGCTCTGCTCTCTCAGCACTTCTGTTTAACATATATATGCAGCCACTATGCAAAATTTTCTCACGGCACGAAATTAATTACCACATCTATGCCGATGATATCATGCTATACACACAACTAGACACTAAAAACCCAGACTACAACCCACTGGAGACATGTATCGGAGAGATGCAAGACTGGTTACAACAAAGTAGCATGTCAATTAATCACAAAAAAAACCGAAGTAATGTATATCTCCAAAGAACCGAATTTTGACCCTCCCACATCAATAACACTATGTAACAACACTTACCAAACAAAAAAAGAAATAAAGTATCTAGGAGTCACATTTGACTGTGACCTAAAGATGGAAAAACACCTCCGAAAGACCAACAGAGCAGTTTTCCACAAGCTTAGAGTGCTCCAACCCATTCGGAATATTATTGATCCCCAAGACTTCAGAACAGTGGCCCAAGCACTCATCATGCCACATTTTGACTACTGCAACGCCATCCTACAAGGTTTACCTAAAAAAAACCTAAACATATTACAAATGGCACAAAATGTAGCTGCCAGGGTCATAATGAAGAAAAATCTAAGTGACCACATCACACCAGTGCTAATTCAATTACACTGGCTACCCATAATAGCTCGCACAAAATACAAAATACTAACAACCACCTTCAAACTCATCCACAACTTAGCACCTTCCTTCCTCAACAACCTAGTAAGATTGCAACCTCCTACCCGAAACAGAAGAACCCACAATTCCAACATCCTTCACACTCCAACAGATATAAGATCTGCCAAAACTAACACCAGCCACAGGGCTTTCTCATATGTGGCGCCAACACTGTGGAACCAACTCCCACCAGAACTACGAGCTAGCAATGACCTTCTAGACTTCAGAAAGAAACTCAAAACGCACATTTTCCAATCACATTTCAACCTGAACTAAACCCACAGATGGAGCAGCCCCTGACCACTGTGTCCAAGAAGATTATCCTGTATATGTATTTATGTATATCTGTAAATGAACTCCCCCATAGCTAAGAAATGTTAACTCTGTATGATGTGCTTTTCTGACAATCTGTATGTAAGCAAAATTTGTACCTGCCTTGATTCGACAGTCCAAGAAGATTATCCTGTATATATGTATTTATGTATATATGTAAATGAACTCCCCCATAGCTAAGAAGTGTTAACTCTGTATGATGTGCTTTTCTGACAATCTGTATGTAAACAAAATTTGTACCTGCCTTGATTCGGCAGTTTCACAATAGTAATCCTACCCGCTTCTGATCGCTGGAAGGAGCGGGCTACAAATGCTTGCTAAATAAATAAATAAAATAAATATCATGGAGATGGGTAAAATCCTACATGTGCAGTGGTACAGAATACAGTGTGCTCGGGTACATCTAAACAGTCTCCCACATCAACGGCACAAAGCAGGCATTATGGGGCTTGCATGTCCACACTGCATACGTCTATCTCAGGTATTCCGTTCCTGTGGGGCACATGCAGGCCTGTGCGTTCAGAATCATGTTCCAAGTGTTCTTTTTGATTTTAGATGTGTGCGTCGGTCCTGCACGTCTGACACAGAATGACTCCCCATGTGTTTTCATGTCATTTTTAACCTGAAAAAGACAAAATCTGAAAGTTTGAGGGTTTCTTGTGTCACCAGTAGTGCACACTATTGCTCAATAGTCTGTCTATTGCTGTATAGATGCACTATTGAGGAAAGCAATAGTGTGTACTACTGTACAACAATACGCACTATTGAGCAACAGGGCACACTATTGATGATATTGCCTCCAAAATGAAACAAATGAACAAAACAACACCCACATGAAATAAAAAGCCCTGTTAACACATGGGAAAATAAACCAAATGAACATTTTTTGCTTGCATGCCCCTAGAAAGTATGGACTTGCTGTCTATGTTAAACGTTTGGTGACACACCACTAGACTCTTAGGGACAATAAATAGAGGGGGACTGCCCTGCATAGAGCAGCAGGTACAACCCTAAACACAGGCATAGAGGGGGGGGGGAGGTGACCTGCAAAGCGCTGCAGTTACAACCACTCTAGCCACCTTACTGGGCAGACTAGATGGACCATACTAGTCTTTATCTGCCGTCATATAAATAAATAGCTACCCCAATGTTATCCAAGTTTCTAGTACCTGTTCGGTGTAAACGCAGTACAGCTTGCTGCACTGTGTACTTTTCTGTTTCATGTAAACCGCACTGATGTTGAATAGCGCGGTATAAAAGAGAATGTAAATAAATAAATAAATATACTATTTTACTGTGTTCCTATGATTCTGTGACACACTGGTTGAGAACTACTGGTGTAGAGAGATATCAAGTGCCATTCATCCCTAATTTGTATACCTTGAATAACTTTAGAATTAGTAGCATAATTGCTAAGGGTTCTATAACTAAAGCAAATAAGAGTGGAGATAATGGGCAGCATTGCAGAGTGGCATGGCCTAACTTAAATGGGGTAAAAGGCCAAGGGGGTTATTCTGTCCCCTGAATAGTGGGAATGGACATCCCAATGGGACGCCCATCCTCGCTATTCATGCGCCTCCCCGCCGGTGTCTAACTTCCCCACCAGCTGTACGGGGAAGTTAGACAGAGGCGGGGAGGGGGCAGAGTTAGGGCAAGCGGTGGGTCTAATGTTGGCCCTGTACATCCAGGGCTGGCAACTTGAACGGGGAAGTTATTCAACCTCTGGGCCCGGGGCACAGATGGGGCAGGAGGGGGCCGAGGACTTTCCACGCAGCCCGACCCTAGACATAGGTGGCTGGATCAGGTGTTGGGTTGCGGGAATGCAGTGCAGGAGCCGGCGGCCAGGTTCGCGGCTTTTAAATGGAGCCGAAGTGTCATGGCAACCAGACGCCATGGTGCTGCGGCTCCATGTAAAAGCTCTGACTGAGATACTCAGGCATATCTTGTATATGCAGGCCAGGCTGAATCGCAGTCCTGGCCTGCACGTACAGGACTGTTCACGATTCTGATCCTGTGGGGCTAGTGTGCCCTGCGGGATCAGAATCGTGATGCACTCTGTGCATCTGGTTCTGGCCAGGCACAGAGAGGGCTTTTACCTTCTCACTGGAATCGGACCCCAACTGTTTATTATCACTTTTGACATAGGCATCAGAGAGCCTTCAGACAATGGATGAAATTAGGGTCAAATCCAAATTTATGCAGTGCCCCAGAAAAGCATTACCTTTCTACTTTATCAAAAGCCTCCTCGGTGTCCAGTGATAAGACAATTGAGTCAACTTTATTCTTCTTATTAAAGTAGAGCATATTAACCAGACGATGCCCCATAATAAAACCAGACTCATCTTGGTGTATTATCTTAATAATATGTCTCTATTGTGTACTATCATGGATCAGGAACTGGTTAAAAGATAGAAAGTAGGGCTAAATGGTTAATTCTCTCAATGGAGAAAGATAAATAGTGGAGTACTCCAGGGAACTATGTTGCACCCACTGCTTTTTAAATGACCTGGAAATGAGGATAATGAGTGAGGTGATCAACTTTGCGGATGACACAAAATTATTCAAAGTTGTTAAGACACAAGAGGATTGTGAAAAATTGGCAAGAGGACCTTGATAAATTGGAAGACTGGACATCCAAATGGCGGATGAAATTTAATGTGGACAAGTGCAAAGTTATGCATTTGTCCACATTAAAGAATAATCCAAACTATGGTTATACGATGCAAGGTTCCAATTAGGAACCACCAAACTGGGAAAGGAATTAGGTGTCATTGTGGATAATACATTGAAACCCTCCACCCAGTGTGCAGCAGCAACCAAGAAAGCAAACAGAATGCTAGAATCATAAGGAAAGGAATGGAGAATAAAACAAAGGATATTATAATGCCTCTGTATCATTCCATGGTGCGACCGCACCTTGAATATTGTGTGCAGTTCTGGTTGTCATACCTTAAAAAGGATATAGTGGAATTAGAAAAGGTGCAAAGAAGAGCCACCAAAATGGTAAAGGGGATGGAAGGATACCCCTATGAGGAAAGGCTTAATAGGTTAGGGCTCTTCAACTTGGAAAAGAGACAGCTGAGGGGAGAGATGATAGAGGTTTATAATTAATGAATGCAGTAGAGCGGGTAAATGTAGATCGATTGTTTACTCCATCTAAAAGTAAAAATAATAGGGGACAAGCAATTAAGCTACAATGTAACCCATTTAAGACTAATCAGAGAAAACATTTTTTTCACTCAACATGTAATCAAACTCTGGAATTTGTTTCTGGAGGATGTAGTAAAATCTGTTAGTGTAGGTGGGTTTAAAACAGGTTTGAACAAGTTCCTGGAAGAAAGGTCCATAAACCATTATTAAAGAGGATCCTGGAAATCCACTGCTTACTCAAGGACGAGCACTGTGGAACCTGTATGCCTTTTTGGGAACCTGCCAGGTACTTGTGAACTGAATTGGCCACTATTGGAAACAGGATACTGGGCTTGATGAACCTCGGTCTGACCTACTATGGCATGTCTTATGTTCTTATGTACTCAAACAATCCAATTTTACAATCCAGACTGAGGAGAGCAATTGGTCTGTAATTTGTACAAGATGCTAAATCTTCCCATTCTTGGTTATAACTTTTATGAAGGCCTCACAGAACGAATTAGGTATTCTCTGATGAACTCTAATTACTGTACATTGAAAAACATCTAATAATTTAAAAATGAAATGATCCTGCAGGCATTTTTAAAGTTTGACAGGTAAAATGATCAGGTCTTGCCAATGTCATATTTTAATGAATTAATGGTATGAAGGATTTTTGTATGTGAAACTAGCCTATCAATTATATAGCTTCCATTCCAACTCAAAGAGGATATTGGTAATTCACCTAACCAACATACGATATCCTCTTGGATAACTGTTGACTGCACAGTGCATAAATTCTGCTAAAAATCCCCAAATCACTTAGTCATATGCCATGATTTGAATACAAGCAAGTCCACTTTAGATTTCATCATTTGTGTTCTTTGCTTGATATTTTTATGTTGCAGTGGCTACATGATGATTTTATTACTTTCGCTGTCATGTTCATAGAATGTTCTGTTATTTAACCTGAAAGAATCTGTTCAGTCTCCAAGGCTGTCAGTTCTCTACGCTCTTTATCCAGATGAAGTCAGAGTTCACCTGAGGGCTGCTGTTTATGCTCCTTCTCCAATTTAGAGAACTGCTCTGTCAAATCCAGAAATGTGACCCTTCATTGCTCTTTAATAGGAACTGAAAGGGATATTATATGCCCCTGCAAAGTAACTTTGGCTGCATCCCAAATTGTTAGGATAAACTGAACCAAACAGTAATTACATTTCACAAATTCTTAGATTGTCTACAAAAAGGAATTTTTCAAAAATTGCCTATTAAATGGGGAGTACCTGGAGGTTTTCCTGCTATAATGTTTCTTTTGACAGTGGAACTGTCTGTCCTGCGGTTCTTGCCATCATGTTGGTGACATCGGCGGCTGTCTGGAAGGGCCTAAAAAAGCTGAAGTCCCACTGTGGAATGAAGCCGCGGTTAAGAGTCCAAAGGGGCATGGACTACGGAGCACTAGGGTGTGGTCCTTGTTGGATCCATTATGGGAAAAAGGAAGATGAAAGATCCCCAGTCTGGTTCTGAGAAGGCTATTAGGTTTGTCGGCTCAATGGATTCCCATATGCAGAGGATTTTGAAGGAGGATGTTTCTTTAACCTTTGTGAGTAAGCCATCCCTAAGTGACTCCTCATTGACTTTGGATTTACAGACCCCACCCTCTCAGTCTGCTGCTCTACAGGTGGGTGAACCAGGGTCCCTCCCACTGCTCAGGCATCCAACAGCAGTCCCCGTGGGGAACCTCCTTGGCCTGGTTTAGCTCTAAAGGATGCGTTATGGTTTTATCATCACCATATGTGGAGCAATTCACATCTACTACTCTCCCACAGGATAAAGATATTATCTTGAAAGACATTTGGACAGCAGTGACAAGGACTGAGGTGGCCATTCTCGGATTTCTGCAACAATTATCTGTTGTCTCTCAGGAAACTGTTGGCAAGTTTGTTGCACGTGATGTTAAATTTGCTGAGTTGGATTCACAAGTGAAGAAGCTGTCCTCTCAGGTGGGCACATTGCAGGCTGCTATGTCTACTACGGTTAAAGATAGTTATATAATTCATCAGCAATTAGATATTATAGAGAATGTTTCTAGATTTAGGAACTTACGATTTTTTAATTTCCCTCGCACGCGCTACATGATCCCCATTATATTGTTAAAAAGAATATCTGAAAGAAGTTTTATCTTTTCCTGAAGTGGATGACTTCAAAGTGGCTAATAACTATTATTTACCTAGGGGGACCAGGGTAAGGGGTGCTGAAGGAGAGGGTCCTGAACATGTTTCTTTGGAGGATAGTTTAGATGTTTCGGCATATATAGAATCCTCTCTAGATGAGTTCCCAAAGTGCGCCACATAAGAACATAAGAACTTAAAAATTGGAAAAATCGATCTGCAAACCAAACCTTCAATCCGCTACCTGGGTGTCACATTGGACCAAAGACTGGATATGAAGACACACGTGAGCAACATGGTAAAATCAACGTACCATAAGATCAAGACACTCAAACATCTATGCCCCCTCCTGCAACCAGTTGATTTCAGAACAATCTTCCAAGTACTAACCATCCCACATCTCGACTACGCCAACGCTACCCTGCAAGGACTCCCACAATCCACCCTGAGCCCGCTCCAGCTCGCCATGAACGCTGCAGCCAGAGTCCTACATAGCGCCTCCAGGAGAGACCATATAACACCCATCCTCAAAAGCCTCCACTGGCTCCCAATCCACAGCAGAATCACCTTCAAGACCCTACTACTAACATTCAAGACAATCAATGGACTCGCCCCCTCCTCTCTCGCGGACCTCACTCACATTACACCCCCAAATAGAGCCAGACGATCTACTGCTATAAACACTTTGGTAATCCCCAAAGCAATGACCCACTGTGCTCAGACAACCATAAACAGGGCTTTCAGTCTCTGTGCTCCCAGATGCTGGAACGCTCTTCCACCCGATATCCGAGCAATCCCGGAACTAACTAAATTCAGGAGAGAATTGAAACACTATCTCTTCCTCAAATGCTACCCGGAGGAATGTACACCAACTCCACCACTCGCAACATAGCCCCGACCACATGCATCCCCTCCTCATGTATTTGTATATAAGTGTGAATATCATTCTGTTATTACAAATGTAAATAGTTAATACTGTTATCCAAGTTGAGCTACCTGTTATATGTAACACGGTGTTAACCCCCACCGTAAAATACCCCATGTTCTATGTAAACCGCACTGATGTTGAAGAGCGCGGTATATAAGTGATTTAAATAAATAAATAAACTTAAGATATGTCATACTGGGTCAGACCAAGGTCCATCAAGCCCAGTATCCTGTTTCCAACAGTGGCCAATCTAGGTCATATGTACCTAGCAGTTTCCCCAAAAGACACAGGCTCCACAATGCTTGTACTGGTTCAAGCATTGATATCCTGGGTCCCTTCTCAATCATGGTTTATGGACCTTTCCTCCAGGAACTTGTCCAAACCTTTTTTAAACCCAGCTACACTAACAGCCTTTACTACATCCTCCGGTAACAAATTCCAGAATTTGATTACCCGTTGAGTGAAAAAATATTTTCTTTTATTAGTCTTAAATAGTTTACCCTGTTGCATGTTCCCTAGTCTTTCTATATTCTGATAACATAAAGAATTGATCTACGTTACCGTTACTTGTTACCTTTATTCTGTTATGGAGAATAATGCTATATTGTTTTTTCAGCATAAGGATAACTGTTTTGTGATCAGAAATGGAATCTTTTCCCTGATGTCGCCGGAGCCACCCATCTTTTTTGGAGTTAAAGCCTAAGGTTATGGCTATGGGAGCTTCCTTTTTTCTCCAATTTCCATGTAAGTGTCTGGTGCTGCTGCATCAGGTAAAGCGATTTGTTTTTCTTGATCCTTCTCAGCTTCAACTGTTTTTGTGAGGAAAATGGGTCTTTCTTGATCATGATGTCAGACTATGGATAGTTGAAAAGGATCTAAAGATACACTATATTCTCTTCTGTGTTAATTATTATGCTTTATCTCCCCGCGATGTGGACTTGATGTATTTTTTTTCTTTTCCCTATTCTTTTTATGTTGAATGTTCATTTTTTCTTACATTGTCCTTCTATTATTTCAATGGATTGTCAAATTGAAATAGTGAATTTAAAAAATGCTTATTAAATGACCATTGCCTAGGAGACTGACACTCCAACATATCGGGGCATGTTTACAAAGGGTATTTAGGGATTGTCCCTTAGTGGTAGTAGACAATTAGCACTGGAGTAGGGTCAAACCCATGCTGACTGACGGAGACATTCCCAGCGGGTCCCCATGCAGTTAGCGGGGGTTGGAGGAATCTGCCATGCTAAAGTGGCTGTCGCACCTACCACAGGCACAGTTAATGCCACCCACTGAGGTGACAGCAAGTATACTCACATTAGTTGCAACAATCATAGTTAGCATGAGTTAATGATGCCCATGCTAACCACACTGCATAGTCAATGCCCTCTCTGCCCTGATCCTGTTCAGTTCCCATCCCATCTCTCACTAACGGGCCAATGCAAAAAGCTAGCGGGGGAATTATGAGCCCTTAACGCCATATTTAAGCACACTTTACAATCCTTTAAATGCAGAAAACAGATGTAAACACTGACGGAAAAACTAGCACCCAACTATCTCCACGCATATTTAAACCTATTTAAATGAACTTTTGATTATTTAAAAGGTATTTTAATCAACTGGTCTGGTATGCAAATCATGGCTACGCTAATGCAGAGATAGACATAGAGGATTTTGCAACCAGCCACGATTGTCCCCAATGCCATCAGAATACTGTCAGAGGGACCACTGGGCCACCAGGGATTCTTTTTTGTTGGGCACCAGCCCCTGACAGTATTTTGATGGCACCGGGTGCTTTCCATGATGCCTAGATCATCTTCTCCTCAGCTGATCAGGCATCAGGAAAAGCCCCTGATGCCATCAAAACATTGTCAGGGGCCGATGCCCCAACAGAAAGTAAGTACCTAGTGGTCTAGTGGCCCCTGTACCCCCCACTCCTTAATCCAAACCAGTCAAAACCTAGTGGTCTAGCAGCCCTTGAACCACCTACCTCCCAACCCAAAGTAAAATTAAAATTACCTGGTGGTCTAGTGACCCCAAAATCCAAACCCCCCATAGCTTAAAATAGGCAGGAGTGATGCCTATGTGCTCCTGCTCTGGTCCGCCATCTTGTAAAATTGCATGCCTGGCTCCACATGGCACATCCTGGGATACACTGGATGAGGTCAGACTGCCATACCATAGTCTAACCCCGCCCAGTATATCCAAGGATGCATTGCGCGGGGCCAGGCATGCCATTTTATAAGATGGCGGACCAGAGCGGGAGCACATAGGCCTCGCTCCTGCCTATTTTAAGCTATGGGGGTTTGGATTTTGGGGCCTCTAGACCACCAGGTAATTTAAATTTTGCTTGGGGTTGGGTGGGGGTTTCAAGGGACCACTAGACCACCAGGTAATTACTTTTTGTCAGGGCACTGGCCCCCGTCAGTGTTTAGATGGCATCGGTGGGCCCCTGTTTAATGTTTTTAGCTGGGTAGGGCCCCTGACAGTATTTTGATGGCATTGGGGGCTTTTGCCGTGATCGCCCCCAATGCTGTCAAAATACTCTTATGCAAATTAGCTATGCAGTGCCTGGAGAGCAAGCCAAACTAGCGCGGCCTTCTTGTGCACGCATGTGTTTGACTTGCTCTCCCAGTTTAATGCTACTGTGGCTCATTTGCATGTGCACAGTAGGGGTCATTTGCATACCCTATCCTTCCTGCATTGCACGTTAAAATGTATGTGTTGTCAGGAACATAAAAAATTGCTTCAGCGCGGGTCTAGCACCAGCTTTCTGCATCGGCCTGTAAGTTGTTAACACAGGATTATTATTGCGGTGGCTTTTTTAGTGTGCAGTAACTGTTACAGCGGTCCCATGTTAAACACGCAGCATGATATTTAATGTATGGTAACCCTTAAAGCATTTTAGTAAAAATGTCCCCTCATGAACTATAAAAATGATCAGGACATGGACAGAAATATGATGTTATCAATACAACAGGTATCGATAGTGCTGCAGATGTCCACTGGGAGAAAGCAGAAATCATTCCTAGAATAGGTGTAATTCCTTTCAGACCTATGGAATTCTCTCCATACATCATGCAAACCTAACTTTTAAAGTTGTCCCATAACATCTTTGCACCAGAGACATTACACGCGCCATCTGCTGATCTAACTAGTACCGTCAGGGTGCAGTTAAAGTCTACCCTTAAATTATGAAGGACATCCCTTATGGATTTGTCAGGCTACTCAGAGAAGGCATCCTTCATGCCATGGAGCTAATTTTATAAAGTCATGAATGCATATATGTGGCAGTTTAAGCATGTTAATGGCCTCTTATAAAATACTGACTAGCATAAAAGTACACGTTGGCATGAACACATGCACTTTGACAGTAAACACAGCTGAGGGCACAATCTGGGCAGAGGGTGGGTGGAGTGTACAAGTTGATTATAATATACCCTAACTGACATGCATACTTGCATACATGAAGGCAAATTTTAAAAAGGCCATTTAGTTGGTAGTAGGGACATGCAAAGCAAAACATGTGAAAACCAATGGCAATTTAAAAAAAGGGACCATGCAGGCACATGGGCATCTTCAAATTGGCACATGTGATGGTGACTTGCACTTGCATGCAATGGAAAGTGGGATGCCACACACACGCATAATCCCCAGAGTGAGCAGTGGCCGTGGTGACGTGCACCTGCATACTAAAATAAAGATGTGAGTTTAGGTTATTTTTTTATTTGAACGTAATGGTCTCCAATGCTGGTGTCTAAATGCCTGTGGGATACATATGTGTCTGCGTGTGCAGCATGTACACCCCCCCCCATGTGATACATGTACACGTGCTTCCTGGCCCAGGTTAAACAGCACTGGTGAGCAGGATGGCAGTCGCATGCTAGCCAAACTTTTCAAGGGCAGTGACCCTCAGTTGTGCATGCAGCATATAGCAAATTAGGAGGTCCTGTATCTCCCAGGATGGCAGAGACCACAACATGCTGCAGCAAAGAGGGTCTTGGACAGCATCCATGTGAATTGACTATTGCACACAATTAAGCACATCTAACAAGAGGACACCTAGTTGCTGGCAGACACCCAGTGTGCAGCCAGGGAAGGTAGAACTAGCCCAAACACCAGACAAGATGAGGAAGTCAAAGCAGTGCACTAGATCTGTGCAGCCACATACAAGCAGACATCCAGAAGCACAAGCAACACCTGACAGGGAGAGAGGGTACACAGAAAACAGACATAGTAACAGCAAAGTAATATGTGCCATGAATCCCACAGACAGGATGGGAGTTGCAGAGATGGTGAGCAGTTGGCCACAACCATTAAGTGTACCAAAATAGTCACAAGGCAGATGGGGTGCTTAGGGCACCCAAACCTGCTGCTCCAGATGTGAGCACACTGTTATTAATAATTGTGCAGCCTGAAAAATAGCAACTTCCTCACAATCATGCTTGACATACACATATGCACACCCTGCTGGTTTGGCCTATGCAATAGCATGATCAACCAGTCAGTTAGGGACCCAAATGTACAGGATGGACACATTACAAGGGTGAAAGGATCTGCAGATTGTGGTTATGGAGATGTGTGCAAATGTCATAAGCAGGCCTTCTTCCACTCTATGGGCTCTAGGCTGCTGGTCCCACCCCCTCCGACCTAAACTTCCTGTCAGAGGGGGGAAAGTAAAGCCAGCCTTGAGTGCAATGCATAATAGTGGAAGAAAGCCCACTGCCCTGCTAAATGTGCTGCAGCTTGGGAGGACAACCAGGATAGGGCAGCAGCAGAAAGCAGCAGCAGAGGAAAGCAAGAGGGGGTGCGATCCTTGACATGATGATGATGGTGCAAAATAAAATGATACGTCCAACACAAACCAAATATGGAAAAATTGTGTTTCGAACAAAAGTGACAATGATCAAGCACACAGCTGGCGAAAAACAGGTCTCAGAACTTTGACATGATGATGATGGTAGCAGCAGATGGCAGGAAGAGGGGAAAGGGAAGGAGAAATGTTGGACTACTAAGGAAGGGGAGGTCTGGGAAGTGCCGCCCTCTGACTGCATCTGCCTTGGGTTAATGCCTAATGGAAGTGCCAGCCTTGAGTAGAGGATCTTAGATTTGGCAGGATTTAATTTTATTTACTTATTATCACCCACTATTCAAGAATCAAATTCAGAATATAATAGTATGCAATAAGGAGCTGAAGGTCTTGGTCTCTCAACTAGCAATTCAGAGATGATGCCTCTGTATCGTTCCATGCTGTGACTGCACCTTGAATATTGTGTGCAGTTCTGGTCACCATATCTTAAAAAGGATATAGCAGAATTAAAAAAGATATAGAGGAGAGCAACAAAAATAATAAAAGGGATGGAAGGATACCCCTATGAGGAGAGGCTTAAAAGGTTGGGGTTCTTCAACTTGGAAAAGAGACGGCTGAGGGGGGATATGATAGAGGTCTATAAATTAATGAATGGAATGTAACGGGTAAACATAGATCAGTTGTTTATGTCATCGAAAAGTAAAAAGACTAGAGGACATGCAATGGAGCTATAGTGTAACCCATTTAAGACTAATAAGAGAGAATATTTTTTTACTCAATGAATACTCTAGAATTCGTTACCGGAGGATGTAGTAAAAGCTGTTAGTGTAGTTGGGTTTAAAAAAGGGTTGGGCAAAGTCGTGGAGGAGAGGTCTATAAACCATTATTAAAGAGGACCCAGGAAAACCACTGCTTGCCACGGGACAAGCATTGTGGAACCTGTGTGTCTTTTGGGAACCTGCCAGGTAGTTGTGGCCTTGATTGGCCACTGTTGGAAACAGGATACTGGGCTTGATGGACTTTGGAATGACTCAGTATGGCATTTCTATATTCTTATGATCTGAAGCATGATTCCATCCACATTCTACATAAACTCCAAAACATTTTAGCACCTAGTAAAAATCATAGAAGTCTATTGGACAAAAATGAACAAAAACATGCCGAAAGCACGGAATTCTGTTAATGTCTAAAAAATGCAGATTTTTTGCATGTTTGTATTAACTGGGTTTATTCTCATAGCCCTCCCCTGCACTAGGTCAGTTTGGAAAAATTAGTTTAGCAAAGAGAATAAAGCCTATACTCTTCCCAAAATATAAAAAAATAAATTTGAGCAGTTATCTCCTGTCTAACCTTGAATGGTTCCAGCCCCTGGACAAATATATTGGATCTAATTTAAACTTCTTATCACACTAATTCTGACTTTTCCAGGGAATAAACTCATGAGGTGTGGCTGCATATTGGCTATGCACAAAGTTGAACTTGGTCCATGGTGATTATACAATAAACATTGAATGCAACAAACTGTCACATAGTCGGGACACCCATTTCCAAGATTTTGCAGCCCCAAAGAGCACATCCAATGTTTTTTTGCAAAGGGTCCTATGTAGAGCCCTGTCAACTAGTATGTACAAGCAGTATCTTCACTCCAGTGCAGGTAGAGGAGCCAGGCTGTAAATCTCACCATTTGCCGCATTTCATTTCACCTTGAATCTGTGCATATTGTGGAAATGATGTGTGACATCCAACATTTCACATCACTTCTCTAGTCCACTGATGCATGGAATGACACTGGCAGTGATTCTTGACGGGGACCGTCTGATACACAATACAATGCATCCCCCACTGTGGGCAAGACAGACGCCATACAACAGGTGAGAGCGCATCAAAGCAGAAAACAAAGAACAGAAAACTCATTCCGTTTCATGACATGCTTGCTGTGTTAGGGAACAAACGAGCCCTCTACCAGCATTATAGCACAAACTATAAATAACCAAAAGTACTGTACTTTCCTATATGCACAACCCAGTGTTTTACCTTTCTCGAGGTGATTAAACTGCCAGAATAACAAATTGCAAGAGAAATAATTACGCTTGCAATTTTTATCCTGTTGTTCAATGCTAATTTTTAGGCGTGTTTTGCTTAGTGTAGTGCCTATTGTTGAGGGTTCAGCCAACTTGATAGCCTATGCTCTCCCTCCATCACCCAAACTAGGGGCATAGCTATCGTGCGGCCTGGGGGCAGAAGCTCTTCTAGTGCCCTCAGAGATAGTTCTGTTACTGGTGGGGATCCCCAAGCCCCACCAACTGACAATATGGCTGTATCATGTGCTCCCCCAAACCAGAGAATCCATCATCCCCCTTTCACCCTTGGGCCAGTAGTGACAGACTGCTCCATTCTATTTTCCCTCCAGGCAGCAGGAATCTGCTTACAGCAGTGCCCAATGCATTGCTCAGATGGCTCTGTTCAATGCATTTTTTATATATTAATATTTTTATTTTTTTATAACATTTATAGATCACTTAATCACAAAGTTCAAAGTGATTCCTATGTACACTGAAAATTAATCTTGCAGTCACATTTTGAACACATTGCAGATGTTTTAGATAATCCTGCAGTAGTCCAATATATATCTGATTACAATAATCCAAGGAAGAGGTTATCATTGTCTGCACAGCTAGATGAAAATCCTCTTGAGATAAATATGCTTTTAATCCTCACAGCATCCGCAGTCTGTGGAAGGCACCCCTCAGTACTGACCTTATATGAGATTTGTTTTGATACTTGTGAGTCTATAGTTACACCTCAGTGATATTGGAAATACAAATCTGAGGTGATGAGTACAGCTTTCCTTCACGAACCACCACCAAAACTTCAGATTTCTTTAAAATCAAAACAGTTGTTACAAAATAGCTAATCTGCTATCTTGTGAACCCTTTCTTCCAGGATTGCCAATAATGCATCCAAATCATGGTCAATAGGCAGAAAAATTAAGATGTCATCAGCATATAAACAGAAGTTAAAATCTAGGGGCGCGTCTACTAAAGGTTATCGCATGTTTATTTATTTATTTATTTAAACAGATTTCTATACCGCCTTTTCCTTCAATCAAAGCGGTTTACACAGCAAACAATCAATAAAGTCTTGTGTTTAGTGTTCGCATGCAGTGAGCAGTGTGTGCGTGTAAGTGTGGTTGGTTGTTGATTCATGGTGAGCTAATTACAACGTGCGCTATCTACAATACTATGTACATCGGAGCTTTGTGTCTATACTGTGATCTGGTCTTGATGGAATGTTGGTGAGTTGGGGTATTGTCTGTTGTACAGTATATGTGCCAGCACCATAGTGCTCAATGAAGAGTGTCGCCTTTAGCAGTTTCCTAAAGTCCTTAATGTCTGATGTTGCCCTTAGTTCATCAGGGAGTGCGTTCCAGATTGTTGGAGCCGCTTTTGAAAGGGCTAGTTTTTCGGTGTCCTTGCATATTTTGTTGAAGTCTTTGGGGGTGTTGACACGGTTGGCTGTGCCTCTCCTCCTCAGTCTTGTGCTGCTGTCGGGTTGTATGAGTGGGTGTAGGCTGAGAGCTGATGAGCGTTGTTTGATTTTGAAGATGTTTATGACTGTCTTATATCTGATGCGGGAGCTGATTGGTAGCCAGTGGAGTTCTTTTAGGGTAGGGGTGATGTGTTCTTGTCTTTTGGTGCCTGTTATTATGCGTGCTGCTGTGTTTTGTGCCAATTGCAGTGGCCTGAGAGTTTGTTTTGTTAGGCCAAGATATATTGGGTTGCAAAAGTCTAGGATTGGGATTATTAAAGCCTGACATACTGTACGGAAGTGTTCTTGAGAAAGGAGGGGCTTGAGGTGTCGGACTAGTCTCATCCTGTGGTATGCATTTTTGGTGGTTCTGCTGATGTGGGACTGGAGGTTCAGTTCTTTGTCAGTTATCAGTTTATGATATTAAGTCTTAGGAAGTCTTTTACTATCGGGTGCTAAGGTGTTTCACCTAATGTGTCAATAGTGCTGAAACCTTGGCGCATTAGGTGCAACACCAATGGGCTAACTGCAGGGGCGTGGAAAGCATTTCCCTGTCAGAAAATGTGCATCCCTGTCCTATAGTGTATGATGCATTAGTGCGGGTGCACATCACTCCACTTATTGAGATGGCGTTAGGTGAACCTGCGCTAATGCAGTTAGTGCATTATGTGACCATAGCGCTAACTACATTGAGTTCACCATGTCTACTTTCTGCCCCTAACCCACCCACTTGTGGCCCTAGCATGGGTTGCACAGCAAGATGGGCATCATCCTGCGCTGTCATGACCTTGAGCTAGTTGGTAAAATGAGTCCCAGCACGCCTTTAGCACATGCTAGATCGCATGCTGACAAATAGTGCCCGTTAGTTAAAGACCCCTTAATAAGCTTACATAATGGACTAAGATATAAATTAAAGGACATTGCAGGTGGTAGTGATCTTTAGGGGACTCCCCTCTCAAAAGGCAACCAATCTGATGACTGTTCATTAAACTGTGCTTTTTGTGTGCATCCCTCTACATGCTTTATTTTGGTTTTTCACTTCTTTACATGTCATATATTGTTAGTTTCTCTTCTTCTTGTTTATTTAAAATGAAATCTAGAAACTCAGAAAAAAATTAAAAAAGGGATATAAGAAAAAAAAAAAGCCAGCTCCCTGCAACTGCCACAACTCTCCCCCTCCCCTAAAAAATCCCCTTCCCAGACCCCACCTGATGGTTCCCCAATTCTTCTTACCATACTGCTTTGTCTTTCAAGTGCAAGGGGTAGAGGAAATAAAGGGACACCGGCACTAGATTTTTTGAAACTCTGCATTCTTCTCCAGGCTACTAGAAGGGAGACACAAGATCAGGAGCAGCTGGTGGGTGGAGGCAGCTATCGGAAAATGGGGATGCTAAAATGGAAAGTTGAGGAGCAGAACACTGCAGCTTTTCTCACCACTGATACGTGTCTCAGAGTTCAGCAAGGATATGGGATGAAAATTTTTTAGAATCTGTGTCACTCAGAAGTTTCCTCAAAGTCAAGTCTCATACATCATCTATATGGTCACTTCAGAGGAGGACATGAAAAGTAGAGATTCTTTATCTTGGTGTAGGCCATTTATGTGGTACTTATACCCAAAGGCTCATAGAGCATTTGCCTCCTAGTACTCTAAGAACATAAGATATGTCATATTGGGTCAGACCAAAGTCCATCAAGCCCAGTATCCTGTTTCCAACAGTGGCCAATCTAGGTCATACGTACCTAGCAGTTTCCCCAAAAGACACAGGTTCCGCAATGCTTGTACTGGGTCAGTACAAAGGTTTGGACAAGTTCCTGGAGGAAAGGTCCATAAACCATTATTAAGAAGAGACCCAGGATATCAATGCTTGACCCAGTACAAGCATTGCAGAACCTGTGTCTTTTGGGGAAACTGCTAGGTACGTATGACTTAGCTTGGCCACTGTTGGAAACAGGATACTGGGCTTGATGGACCTTGGTCTGACCCAGTATGGCATATCGTATGTTCTTATGTTAATTAGGATAAAAGTTTTGCACATGAAAAACTATTGTACTTTTTGCAAAGCAGAAATATTTTGCAAACACAGCTTTGTGTGCTAAAACGGCAAATGTCACGTGACATTGAAAATAACATGCCTTATTTCCCATTTATGTGATATTTTTTTCGAACCTCACACATTGCTCCCATTGGGTCCTCTGTAACAAGGTAAAGGAGTGCATGCAACCTACTTGATAACTCAGACAAGAAAAAGAACCCTGAAGCAAGAGGCTAAATTAATCCTGAGGCAAGCAATCCCAGGAAATGTGCTGACTCATGTGGCTGTACCCTGTTCTCTCTTAGAAAAAGCGACCTCTTCTGGGAAGACACAGGACAGGGAGAGAGTGCTCCTACTCCAAGTCTATGGTTCTGTTTAATCGGAGATTACAGTAACTCCACACAGAGACTGGGAACTCTGTAGGGAACACTCTTCTTGGCTGTTCTTTTGTGTATCATTGGCAAGGAACCAGAAGCATTTACATCTTTACTAGGCCAGGAGCCAGAACTGTTTCTTTAAATCCTTACAGTGCCTCTGGACCATGAATTTGAGAGCTGTTCGAATATGACAAAAAAAGACATTCGTCTTGCATTTAAATCATTGAGTTCCTCTTCAATGTGCTTCATAATGGTGGCATCTTCATAGAGCATTAGGGTTAGTACATGTGTTAAATGCATGTTAATGCAGACACTAGCTAGTACATGTGTATTGAGCACATTAACACGGCATTCACATGAACAGCAGTGCTACTACAGGAAACCTGGTGGTAATGTTAATACACAGATGCACATGGCCAAAAGATTTTTCAAAAAGTTAATAATGAAATCACTTCATTAGGTATTAATCCCTAAGAGGATTAGAATGAAGGAACACTCAGTAACTATACTTAGTATCCTTAGTAGACCCCTCTAACTCAGGTATTAAGGGCCCGATATTGAGTTAGGAGGGCTAGGCGCGAGTACAGCACCTAGCCATCATTGCTATCCTCTAACCCTGGGTATTCTATGCCGGGGGTCATATGCGGCCCCAGCATTGACTATTCAGGGTCGCTGCATATTCCGGAAGCCATAGAGGCTAACTGGGTATGGGTAAAGATAAGCCAGGTTTTGCAGCACCTGTTACCCATAGAGGTTAACCAGGTAGCAGTGCAATATCACCACTACCCAGTTAGTCTGTCACCGCCCACAACATGCCCCAATGCTAAGCGGTTAGCATCGGGGCGTGTAGGGAAGAAGATCGGGTATATTCAGGTTGAATATCCCGCCGAGTGGCACTTATACGATTTACAGGGCTGTAAACTGTGTAAATGTCTTTCGAATATTAGGCCCTAAGTGCCCTACAGTGGTGTAAGTTCAGTGGGGTGATGTTGTTCCAGACTTCTGCTGCCGCGTAAAGCACGTTTTCAAGAGAGGCAGCAGGAAGACGGCGCAGCAAACTTCTTTTATTGTAAGTACCTTGTTTGCCATGCTCTGTTGCTACCATTACAGGCTAGGAACTGCTGGGCCAAATGGGCCCCTATCTAACCTGGGCCCCCTGCATTCCAGCAGCTGCTTGGGCAGTATTTACGCCATTGGTGCCCTATTTCCCCCTATCCTACATCTCCAATTTGAAATAAAATTATGTGCGTCAAGCCTCCCCATAACTATCTTCTCTCCTGCAAACTGATATAGGGCCTTTAGGGCCATAAACAACAAAAAATCAGGTCTATAGAACCCCCAACCTCACCACTTTCTGCCCACCTTAAACAGAAATAGAACTTCTAGAATGGAATCACACTCGCCATCTGTTAACATTTTTTTTATACTGCCTAAGGGTAATCTATAATTCTGACCACCACTGATTTGCAAGATGGGGTATCTTGCTTATTCCCAGCTCCAACTTCATTGTTGTGATGGTAGTATTGTATGACTAATCTCTTGGAAGTGCTTCTCAGCTGCAAGTTGGCCAGTGTCACTAACAAGCGCATAGATCATTGTGTTCAGGAAGCGGGCTTCACATTTGAAAGGATGTCTTGAATAGTTGCTGCCACCTGTGGCCTCTGTAGGACTCGGTTTCCCAAGAATGAAAGAAATCGAAATCCAGCAATGGGAATCCAGGAGGAGCAGATTTGAAAAGTGAATTAAAAATAAATACTATTGTTGCAGTTCACTCTTGGGTGTAGGGTAACCTTTAAAATGAATTTCCAGTAGGCTAGTTCACTGCTTGCTGTACACATTCAGCTTCTGTCTCTAAAGCCCTGAATACATACTGTCAGATGTCAGTATTGTAGCAGAGGTAGCAGGTAGCTGGGCCACCGTTCTGAAATCTTTCCAAATGTTGACTTTTCTGTTATAATACAGGTGTTGGATTTTTTTAAGCCAATTAATATTTCTGTTATTTTGAGAGTGGCCCATGAGGTTGTGTGTAATACTGAATAATCATTCGCAAATTCTGACAGAATGGATTTATTTCTTCAAAACACTGAAAAACAAGATGTTCAAGCACTTTGAAACAAACACAAATGGACTTAATAGGGACATTTGTTTCCTCACCCATTGTAAACACACTAGATTTATTTGATAGTGAGAAACACCTTTTAAATGGCTTATAATTGTACTACTGAATATTTTGTGGTCTGATGCTAATCCCCTGTATGCCAAAGATTGTGCAGCAGTCAACGGCAGCTGGCAGAACCCATACTACCAGCCACCAAGGCAGGATGGAGGCCGGGATGTGGAGGTAGGAAGGGGGGGTGGGAGGGAGGGCAGCCAGGGCAGGTGCAAAGCTATGAGATGCTGCAGTGAAAGATGAAGGGAAAAGGATGGTGTGGGAAGAGATGGCTGGTGAGAGATAACAGCATTAAAAAGATGCTGTAGGTATTACGGGAGAGGGCTGGAGAGAGAAGGAGCAGGTTGGAGGGAGAGACACAACTGTGAAGGTGGTAAAGCACACAGGATTCTGCAAATGTTCTTGACTGGATCATGGTCACTGAATGTTTTTTTTTTCTAATCATTTTTTTTTCAGAACCCAAGCCCAGGCCATTTTATCGTACAGTGTAAATTAACAATGGCAACAGTACAGCAATTAGAAATAATGTTCAGACCTCTACTGGTGGGAAGGAGCAACTGGGGATTGCTCCTGCTCTATGTATGATGAGAGAAAAGTATGGCAAGATGAACTGGGAGGTGATCAGTGGAGGCCTGGAAGGATTGTTTCCAAGGGGATTTTTGTTTTTGGTGATGTAGTAGCTGGGGCCTGACTTTTTGCATTCTTTTTTAAACTTTTGCCAGTTTGATCTGCTTTTTTCGATTTTAAACAGCACAAAATGAAATATGATTGCAGAATCACTAAAAGGGTCTTTTACTAAAGGGTGTTACCTGACAACATGTGTTCTGGTGCGCACTGAATACGTGTTGGGACACGTGTTGCAAGCTAGCGCATGGCCATGATAGTGCAGGATGATTCCCAGGCTGTCTAACTGGCGTTAGAGTCACAAGTGGCTGGGGTGGGCACGGTGAGCTCTGTGCAGTTAACACGGGGTTCACACCGTGCACTAACCTGCATTAGTGTGGTATCACCTAACGCCATCTCAATAGGTGGTGTTAGGTGCACCCACGCTAACACCACACATGCTATGGTACAGGGCTCTGCATTAACTGTCAGGGAAATCTCTTTCCATGCCCCTGACACTTAAACCAGAGCTGTTGCCCCTAACACACCATCTTTTCAGAGCTTTTGCTGTGTTAGGTGAAGCACCATAGCGCCCTTTAGTAAAAGGGCCCCTAAGACTCAAACTGAACAAATGGATAGCGAATTGATTATTGATATTGCGAAGATAGCCATGAAAGGGGACATGATCATATTGTGTGACTTTAATCTACACAATGTGGATTGGAGTGTTCCTTCTGCAAATCTGAAAAGAAGCAAAAAAATTGTGGATGCCTTCCAAGATGCATTGCTTAGACAAATGGTGATGGAACCGACCAGGCAAAACTCAATGCTGGATTTAGTACTCACCAACGGAGATAGCATGTCGAATATCCGGGTAGGTGTCCATGTGAGCAGCAACGATCATCACACGGTGTAGTTTGAGATAAAAGCCAAGGTGGAGTCCAATCACAGCAAGCTCAAAGTCCTAGACTTCAAAAACACTGACTTCAGTAAAATGGCCAAGTGCCTGAAGGAGGAGTTGGCAGGGTGGAAGGGGATAAGGGAAGTGGAATTGCAGTGGGCTAAAGTAAAGGAGGCAATAAAAAGGGCAACAGATACATATGTAAGGAAAATAATAAAAGCAAGAGGAAAAGGAGACCTATTTGGTTCTCCAAAGAAATGGCTGTACAAATAAAGGCAAAACCCCCCCAGCTCTCACAAAATTCAAAAGTTTGCAAACAGAGGAAGACAGAAAAGAATACAGGATAAAAATAAAAAAGACAAAAAGAGAAATAAAGATAGCAAAATCAAAGGCAGAAAAAAAGATGGCTAAAGATGTGAAGTATGGCGACAAAACGTTTTTCAGATATATTCGGGAGAGGAGGAAAATCAGAGGTGGAATTGCAGGACTCAAGAATGCCAGGAAAGGTTTGAGGAAAATAACACTGAAAATGCAAAAATGCTAAACAAATACTTCTGTTCTGTTTTTACTAAAGAAAATCCTGGAGAAGGACAACCTGTGATTGACAAATGTACATGGAAATGGAGTAGATATCACACCATTCACAGAAAATGATGTTTTAGAACAGCTTGAAAAACTGATAGTGGACAAGGCCATTGGATTGGATGGGATACATCCCAGAATACTGAAAGAGTTCAGAGAGGTTCTTGCAGGGCCGTTAAAGGATGTTTTTAATAGATCCTTGGAGTCGGGTGAAGTTCCACAGGACTGGAGAAGGGCTGATCTGGTACCTCTTCACAAAAGTGGTAATAGGGAAGAAGTGACAAACTACAGGCCAGTAAGCCTTACCTTGGTGATGGGAAAAGTAATGGAGGCACTCCTGAAAGAGCAAATAGTGGACTTTCTCAAAACCAACAGGTTGCATGATCTGAGGCAACATGTTTTTACCAAAGGACGATCTTGCCAAACAAATCTGATTGAATTCTTTGACTGGATGACCAAAGAACTAGATCAAGGGCATGTGATGGATGTGATCTACCTCGATTTCAGCAAAGCCTTTAATACTGTTCCTCATAAGAGGCTTATCAATAAACTAAACAGCTTGGGGATGGGTCCCAAGGTGGTGAACTGGATCAGAAATTGATTGACTGACAGATGACAGAAGGTGATTGTAAATGAAACTCACTCAGATGACAGGAAGGTGATTAGCGGTGTGCCCCAGGGTTCAGTCCTGCGATCGGTAATGTTCAATGTATTTGTGAGTGATATTGCTGAAGGTCTGAATGGAAAAGTCTGTCTTTCTGCAGATGACATGAAAATTTGAAACAGAGTGGACTCCCCTGAGGGAGTGGATAACATGAGGAAAGATCTACAAAAGCTGGAAGAATGGTCTAATGCTTGGCAGTTAAAATTGAATGTGAATAAGTGCAGTGTCATGCACTTGGGAAGCAAAATCCAAGGAAATTGTATGCGATAGGGGGCAAAAAATGTTAGTGTGCACAGACCAGAAGAAGGATCTCAGAGTGATTGTTTCTGAGGATCTCAAGGTGGCAAAACAGTGTGACAAGATGTGGTAAAAGCTAGAAAGATGCTGGGTTGCATACGGAGAGGAATTATGAGCAGAAAGGAAAAGATACCAATGCCACTCTACAGGTCGCTGGTGAGCTCACTTGGAATATTGTGTTCAGTTTTGGAGACCATATCTCGCAAAGGATATAAAAAGACTGGAAACGGTTCAGAGGAAGGCGACCAAAATGATTTTGAGCCTATGCTAGAAGACGTATGAGAAGAGACTTGAAGGCCTAAATATGTACAATCTGGAGGAGAGGAGGGAGATGGGAGATATGATTCGGACTTTTAAATACTTAAAGTGTATTAATGTACAAACAAACCTCTTCCAAAGATGGGAAAGCTGTAAAACTAGAGGGCATAACATGAAGCTGCAAGGGGGTAAACTGAAAGGCAACGTCAGGAAATACTTTTTCACTGAAAGGGTGGTGGATGTTTGGAATGCCTTCCAAATGGAAGGGGTGGGGGCAAATACAGTGACAGAATTCAAAATGGCATGGGACAGACACAGTGGATCCCTTTATAGCAACAGGATAAAATCAAAATAAACATAACTATCTCTTATATCTCAACAAATAGGGGTGACCTACACGGAGCGGAGGGTACACCCCTAAACAAAGGCATGGAGAAAGGTGACCTGCAGGGAGTGGCAGGTGCACCTACTCTTGCCGCCTTGCTGGGAAGACTAGATGGATCATACTGGTCTTTATTTGCCGTCATACACTATGTTACAGTGTAAGAAACTTTACTAAAGGTTGATTCTAAGTACTGCTGGATCATAGAAATAAATGGGTCATGACGGCCCATGACACATGCTAATGTTCATTATCATTTGTTAACCTTTAGTAAACATGTCCCTAATTGCCCTACTACTTTATAAAATATGCTATAGGAGCCACATCTCCAAATGGGTTAGCATAGAAACATAGAAATATGACGACAGAAAAAGACCACATGGCCTATCTAGTCTGTCCTTCCATAACAACTACAACAGTCCCCTTTTTACCTTTAGAGATCTACTGTGTTTGTCCCATGCTTTTTTGAATTCAGTTACTGTCCTCATCTCTACCACCTCCACTGGGAGACTATTCCACGGATCCACTACTCTTTCTGTAAAGAAATATTTCCGCATATCACTCCTGAATCTATCTCCCTTCACCCTCATCCCATGTCCCCTCGTAGCAGAACTTGCTTTCAATTGAAAGAGTCTCTCTCCCTGAACATTTATGCCACGGAGGTATTTAAACATCTCAATCATATCACCTCTATCCCGCCTCTCCTCTAAAGTGTATATATTAAGATCCTTCAGTCTGTCCTCATATGCTTTATAATGAAGACCACTAATCATTTTAGTAGCCACCCTCTGTACCGACTCCATCCTGTTCACATCCTTTTGAAGGTGCGGTCTCCAGAATTGCACACTATACTCCAAATGAGGTCGCACCAAAGACTTATACAGAGGCAATCTCCAGGAACAAGCAGGAATGAGTCTTCACATATGGGTACGTCGGTACCGACGGAGCCTGCGCGGGAATGCTCCCCAGCATCTAGTCAGAAAGCTTTTGGGAGCATCCCTCAGCGCCTGCATGCTGCCTTCCCGCCTTTCCAATTGTCTCTCCTCAGTTTTCATTTTTCCGCGGAGCCGGCAGGACGTCCTCCTGTCACCGCAGAAAATTCTTATTTTTTATTTTTAGTTTTCTTGTGGTCGCGGCTGTCTTCCCGACGCCACCGGTACCGCCGGTGTTTTTCTTTTCTTTCTTTTAAGATTTTCCTTTTCAACGGAATATTTTTTCTTCATAGTGTCACGGGGTCTTAGGCCTTTCAGGCCTCCCCTATTTTTCCTTCGTGGCAACGAAATCTTCAGTTTGTGGCGGTACAACTTTATGTTTAGACCCTCGAAGTCGGTGTCTAACCTGTTTGGGTCCTGACAACAGTTTGGTGAGAAGACATCTTCAACATCGAGAATCCCTCGATACACGGTTGCCCTCCAACTTCGGGGCACCGTCCCCTTCTTCTTCCACTTTGATTCAGGTAACCCACAAACAGTCTGTTAAGACTAGCCAGTCCTCGAGTGGTACGTCTTATGTACAGCATGTAGACAGCTCCGGCTTTGCCCTCGATGGCCTCCTGGCTTCAAAACCCCGGCGGGAGTCTTCGGTCTCCAAAGCGGATAAGGGGTTTCAGGTTGTTCCTGGGGTTCACCCCCCACAGAACATACCTGAGCCGTGCACGGTGGTGGCATCCGCTTTGAGCGGGGTACCGATACCCCTGCATCGGCACTGGTGTTGGATGAAACACTCCTCACCAGGGATCGTCATCTGGCCTCCTCGGTGCCTTCGGGACTGATGGATACGTCCCAGATTGTCTTTCCCTTATCGGTTCCAACACCGATACTGCCATCGACGTCGGTACCCTCCAGATGTGCATTGACAGCCTCGCTTCCTTCGATGCCGAGTCTGGAATCGATCTCCAGTTTGGAGGACTGGGTACCGACTCGCCTTGGTACCGTCTCGCGGCGGTACCGAAGGCTTGGTTCCAATGACTCAGATCCGCAACTCTCGGTTCCCCTGAGGCTGCTTGAGTTGCCACTGGTAGACCTTCATTCACCGGTATCGGACACGGTACCGAAGTCGGTACCGATGTCTTCATTACCTTCACAGTCGGTGCCTTCCATGCTTCGCTTCTCAGGCTCCTTACCCTCGATGCCGAGTTTGGAATCCATTTCTAGTCTGGAAGACTGGGTACCAATAGATTTTGCTACCGACACCGATCGATACCGGTGGCTCGGTACCGAGGATAGCAGCCGGAGGTTTTCGGTTCCCTCGGTACCGATTGAAGTATCACTGATGACTACTCCGATGTCTTTGTCGAGCCCGACTCCAACATCGGTACCGGTATTGACTTCAGTACCGGTATCCACAGTAGCATCGTGGCAAACTCCTACCATGCTTTTTACAACAGCATCGCTCCATTATATTCCAAGCTTGGAGTCGATACCTGGCATGGACAATGTGGTAAGGACGGTTGCTGTTCCTGACAACCAGTC
Source organism: Ichthyophis bannanicus (assembly GCA_033557465.1). NCBI lineage: Eukaryota > Metazoa > Chordata > Amphibia > Gymnophiona > Ichthyophiidae > Ichthyophis > Ichthyophis bannanicus. The sequence continues at coordinate 114,144,943 of CM066036.1, forward strand.
CAAGCAACCATCCCTTAAACAATCCACACTGCACCCTACAGGATCTTCTATTTCTATATCTCTGGATAACTCGGTGGGTGCTCAGGCTAGTTCTTTAGATCTAACCTGTCCAAGGGAGATTCCTGTTGGGGATCCCTCTTTTCAGAGTTTCCTCCTGGATATAGCAAGATCCCTTGCCATTCCTATTCCAGGACATGTTCCTGCACCAGGCTCTGTTTCCACCAAAGCAAAGGACAATATAATGCTTCCTTTCCATCATTCCTTGCAGGATCTCCTTCTAGGAATGTGGGAAACACCTTTAAGTGTACCCCCATCTCCCAGAGCAACTGATCTCTTATATCAGGTGCCCCCCTCTCCAGGGTTCCAAAAGACTCAACTTCCTCATCATTCCATAATAGTGGAATCAGCAATGAGGCGGATAAAGAGTAAGAAAAAGCACTCTTCTTATCCGCCAGGTCGTGAGTCTAAGACACTAGATGCCTTTGGACGTCAAACCTTCCAGACATCTATGCTTTCTGCAAGAATTCTCTCATATATATTTTATATGAGTCTTTCTCTTGAGGAGGTCACAAAGCAATTACATCTTTTGACTCCTTTCCTTCCAGTTTCCAGGAGTACAGACTATTCCTCACTGCTTAAGCATATCCAGAATATCTCTTGGTTTCTTTCTCGTGCTTCCCTAGACTCTTTTGAGTCTGTTAGCAGGACTTCTGCTATAGCTATAGGGGCACGACGTAGAGCCTGGCTCCAAGCTTCAGACTTGGACAAATGGGCACAACAACGACTGGGACATACTCCTTGCACTGGAGAAAATCTTTTCAACAAGGAGTCTTTACGTCAGGTTACTCAGTTGTCCACTGATTTACCTGTTCCTAAGGGTTCTTCTACACCTTCTTATGTCCCAGTAAGTAGGAAATGTCCTACCAAACTTTCTTCCCACAGGAGAAGAAGGTTTTATTCCTCACTTGCCCATCATACAGATGTTCCCCTACAGGGGAGCCATCGTCCTGGTCTGAAGAATCTAACTTTTCACCAGGCTCAGCAAACCCGGCCTCTGCAGGGTTTCTGATCAGTCATCATCAAATGCTTGTGACTCTTGGGGTTAGAATCTACAGTTGCTTCTTCTCAATAGAGGCAATCCACTGCTTCATTCTAACCCCTACACATGGATCTCTTTCCAAAAGACATCCATTTTTTTCTATATTTCTATGAGCTGTCAGGATGTTCATGCCTATAGGTCACAGGTTTCTCCTCTTTTCCTGCTAAGGAAAGAGGTCTGACCACTATTAAATGGTAGTGCCTGTGCCAGCATGTATTTTTCCTTTCTATAGACTTACTACTTGGTAAGTCTTCTTCAGCTCTATTCTCTTCACCCTCTTACCAAGCTTTTTCCTCTGTAAGAGCGGAATTAATTACAGAGGGCTTTTTTCTTCAGCCTCTCTAGTTTTCTCACTTTCCAGTGTGGAGTTTTCCTCTCTGAGTTACCTCCTCTGTTTCCATCTTACTTTGGGGCAGCTTATCAGACATGTGCAGAGTTTCTACTCCTGTTCTGTCTGTTCTTTCTGTTTTTCAACAGTAAGATTCTTTCTGCTATCTTGCTAGCAGCTGCCTATGCAGGAGCCTTAATGTTTCGACCACTGGTTCTTGTCCACAAACAACCAGCTTTGTCCTCCACTAACATTCTGTCTAGTCTTAGTAGTGGCTCCAAGTCAGTGCTTCCATCTATCTTGGAGATTATCTCACTACAAGCTTTCTAGATGGTCTTCTATTTCTGCCATCTCCATTCTCCTGGGTTTGGCAGTATAGTTGGCAGAGATACTGACTCTCTAGCAGCCAGTTCTATCTCCTCATTCTCCTGCATCATGCTCTCTGCAATTCTACAGAGAAGCTTTCCACTATGGGCCCTTGCTAGAGAGCATGGGGTTTTTTTCTCCAACAGCTATCTTAGATGGTTAGAAAAGGCTTTTCAGTCATGTCTCCCATGACTAGAAGGTTCTCCCTTCTTTTACTATCTCCTTTTGCCATAAAGGACATAGGCCTTCTCTTACCTAAGGGCTTAAGGAGTTGCCAATTCCCTGCTTTGGTCCATAGCATTCCCAATCGGGGATATGCTCTTTCTCCTTGCAGCTTGTCCTCATGGTAAGAACGTATGATACTTTTTGCCCTTCAGCAGGTCAATATGATACCTCATCCTTATCTGTCTTCTGTCTACTTACCATGCTAGAGTCTTGGACGACTAAGGACTTGCTGGCTACAGATTGATATCATCCTCTGTTTTCATATGACCATCCTGGTTATTTTACTAGCTAGCATCCTTGTGGTTCATAACCAAGGGGAATAGATTCTCTATATATCTTCTCAAGTAGGTTGCACCTCCTTGTTATTAGATGAATCTTTCCTCTCCACATGTCCTATGTGAATTCCATGCTGTAGGCATATATCTGTCTGTTTAAATACAGACACCCATATTTAGGCCTACATATTCATATTTATCTTTGTGTGTATTTTATGCCCTTCCATATCTCACTATAGATATATTCTTATATGTTATTCATATATCTATATATCTATATCTATATCTATATATCTATATATATATGTATCTGATGAGATATTTTATTATAGATAGATCTGTCTCCACATACTTATCTATCTCACTATCTATGCTCATATAGCTATCTGTTTCTGACAGAGGGATTTTGCCCATACCTCTGCTATTCAGCAGGTTTGGGATTCTACACACACAACCACTCTTGTGGTAGTCAACAATTCTTATACCATAACCTAACAGGTTTAGGTACCTCTGAAGCTCTCCATACCTAATATCTCTCCTAGCTTACCCCAGTTAGGAGAGATATTGTGGATCTCCAGTTACTCACAGGCTTAACGCCTCAGGCATTTGTCTTCACCCTGGGATACAAGGGGTTCCCATACCCTCTCTCCCCACAAGGACTGTGCTTGTTTGTCCAAATCGGTTAGCCTTTCTCTTTTTGCTCCCAAGAGTGAGATACTCTGCCACCAAAAGAGTTTGGTTTTTACCATACAGCTTTCGCTGAAGGCCCACCGTTTTTGTACTACCCCAGTTTTTTCTACCAGGGGTGCCTGTTACCCTTCAGGATTCTGACCTCATCTGTTTTTCATACAGGTTTATTACCTCCACTTTTCAGTGAGGTCCTCTTCACGGTTCCTCTACTAGCTTCCCAGTAGATCCATGAACCTCCATACTTCTATGAAATCCAGTTGGCGGAGGTCCATATTGCAATATCCTTTGCAATATCATTGATAACAATCATTATCCACACATGGACTCCTTTCCTGCAGTCCTGTGCTAGGTTAGCTGTTCCACAGCATCTTCCTTCTTCAACTCCTACCCTCCATCCTCAGGATGCCTGGTGTTGTGGGGGATAGCATGTTCCAACCTATGCCATGCTCGGACTCCAGGCATCTCAGCTTGGGAGTCCCCATATGTGAAGACACATTCCTGCTTGTTCCTGGAGATAGCACAGTTACTTACCTGTAACAGGTGATCTCTGGGAACAGCAGGAATAAGTCTTCACAACCCACCCACCTCCCCAGGAGTTGTATCTCTATCTATCTTTCCTTTCCTCTCTCTCTCTCTTTGTCTCAGCTATAAAACTCAACTGAGGAGAAACAGTTGGAAAGGCGGGAAGGCAGCACGCAGGCGCTGAGGGATGCTCCCAAAAGCTTTCTGATTGGACGCTGGGGAGCGTTCCCGCGCAGGCTCCATCGGTACCGAAGTACCCATATGTGAAGACTTATTCCTGTTGTTCCCAGAGATCACCTGTTACAGGTAAGTAACTGTGCTTTATCACCTTCTTTTTTCTGCTAGCCATTCCTCTCCATATGCACCCAAGCATCCTTCTAGCTTTTGCCGTCGCCTTTTCTACCTGTTTAGCTACTTTAAGATCATCAGACACAACCACGCCTAGGTCCCGCTCTTCTTTAGTGGACAAAAGTACTTCACCCCCTATACTGTATTGCTCCCTTGGATTGCTGCAGCCCAAAAGCATGACCTTACATTTTTTAACATTAAATCCCAGCTGCCAAATTCTAGACCATTCTTCAAGCTTAGCTAGATCCCTCCTCATGTTATCTACCCCTTCCTGGGTGTCTACTCTATTGCAGATTTTGGTATCATCCGCAAAGAGGCAAACCTTACCTGAAAGCCCTTCCGCTATATCACTAACAAAGATGTTAAAAAGAATAGGACCAAGGACAGATCTCTGGGGCACACCACTGATAACATCCTTCTCCTCAGAGTGAGCTCCATTTACTTGTACTCTTTGTCGCCTCCCACCCAACCAATTTCTAACCCAAGCAGTAACTTTAGGGTCCATCCCTAGGGTGCTCAGTTTGTTTATAAGTTGCCTGTGAGGAACAGTGTCAAAGGCTTTACTGAAATCTAAATACACCACATCTAGGGCTCTCCCTCGGTCCAACTCCCTGGTAACCCAGTCAAAGAAATCAATCAGATTTGAATGACAAGACCTGCCTCTGGTGAATCCATGCTGCCTTGGATCCTGTAATCCGCTGGACTCCAGAAACCTCACTATTTTCTCTTTCAGCAGCGTTTCCAATAATTTACTCACCACCGAAGCTAAACTAACCGGCCTGTAGTTTTCAACTCCCGACTCCAACGAGGCATTGAAAAGGTCAGTCAGTGGAGCTGCTAGAACGTCACCAAGTTCCCTCTATTCTTGGGTGTATCCCATCCGGTCCCATCGCTTTGCTTACTTTAAGTTGAGATAGTTTCTCACGAACACAGTCTTTTGAAAATTGTTCAAGATATCCATTACTTCTGTTCCTATTTGTGGGTGTTTTCTGAGGTCCTGCTCCTGGTTCTTCATCTGTGAACACAGAACAAAAATATTTGTTAAGCAATTCCGCTTTATCCTTATCAGCTTCTACATATTCCTCCCCTGCACCCTTGAGTCTGACAATACCACTCTTGCCCTTCCTCTTCTCACTAATATATCTGAAAAATGTCTTATCCCCCCCATTTTATTGCATTGGCTATTTCCTCCTCCTTTTGAATCTTTGCTTTCTTGACTACTTTGCTAGCTTCTCTAAGTTTTTCCAAATACAGATGCCTGTCTTCCTCTCTCTGTGATCTCTTGTATTTCATGAAGGCCTCCCTCTTTTTCTTCACTTTTTCAGCTACTTCTTTTGAAAACCATAGCGGTCTACTTTTCCTTTTACCTTTATTTACCATTTTAACAAAAAGGTTGGTTGCCCTTAAAATATCTCCTTTCAGTTTTTCCCACTGTTTTTCTACATCCCTCAGCTGTTTCCATCCAACTAATGACTCCCTGAGGTATTGGCCCATCTTTGCAAAGTTAGTCTTCCTAAAGTCTAAGATCCTCGCCTTTGAATGGATTCTAACAGCCCTAGTCCTAATACTGAACCACACCATCTGGTGATCACTGGATGCAAAATGATTTCCCACTACAACATCAGAAACACTTTCACCATTGGTAAGCACCAAGTCCAGTATGGCCCCTTCACGTGTGGGGTCTGTTACCAATTGCCTGAATAGTTCTCCCTGTAGAGAATCCAGGATCTCCTTACTTCTAGATGATACTGCAGCAGGAATGTGCCAATCAACATCTGGCATATTGAAATCTCCTATCAGTAGCACTTCCCCTTTCCTAGCAATGCTGTGCATGTCTTCAATTAACTCTCTGTCCACCTCTTCCTCTTGTGAGGGAGGTCTGTATATCACACCAATGTAAATAGATTTCTCTTTCCCTCTTTCTAGTTTAACCCACAATGCCTCCCCTCTCCCTTTTAAGCTCTGTAATTCCAAAGCTTTAATAGTAGTTTTTACATATAGTGCCACTCCTCCTCCCCTACTTCCTACCCTGTCCTTTCTGATTAAAATATAGCCAGGTATAGTTACATCCCAATCATGGTTTTCTGTGAACCATGTTTCTGTAACTGCCACTAAATCCAAGTCAGCCACTCCCACGAAAGCTTCAACATCAGGGATCTTATTTCCCATGCTATGGGCATTTATACACACTGCTTTCCATATGTTACCCCTGTTACCCATTTCCATAAAGTTATTTAATGTATCACCTACCTGGGGGCTTTCTTCACCCATCCCCAACGAATCTAGTTTAAAGCCCTCTTCAGTAGATTAGCCAGTCTACTACTGAAGACATGACCTCCTTCCTAAGCCAGGCAATGCGCCTCTGTGTTATGGACTGTGTGTAATGACTATCCGGCACGGGTCCTACCTGAGTCATTGGCTCCCTCCTTTCTGACGTTGCCATTTCAAAGTTTTGATTCTTGTCCATTTATTCTTGTTCTATGTAATGTTCTTTGTTATTGTTCAATGTTAACCACTTTGAATCCAAGAAAAGCGGTATAGAAAAATTGTAAAATAAATAAATAAATAAGGCCCTTTATAGAAGTACACCAGCTTATTTGTTTTCACACTCATCCCTTAGCAACCAGTCCGTTCCTTCTATTTGAAAACCATGAATTTGTTGCTTATTCCTTCTGTAGCTTGCTCTTGTCACGAATTGACTCACAATTCAGCTTTTTTCTTCCTGCGCTATCCCTTTGGAATCGCCTGTCCCTCTACATCTGTAGGGAATCTTCTTATCTGAAATGTAAGTCGGACCTGAAGATCTATTACTTTGCGACTGCATTTGCTGATCTTCTGTGATAGTACCTTTCTTTTCCGATCTAGGGGTGTGCATTCCATGCTGGCCGTGTTCTGTTATTTTGTAAGTTCCTTTCTTTTTCCTCTGCTATAGAGTTTTTTTTCTAAAAATTGCTTCTCAACTCACCCAGTGAGAGGCGATCAAGAAAGAACTGAATAAATGTAAATATAAACAATGGAAGGATCCCAAATATGACTGTTTAGTCCCTCGAGTCAAGGAAAGAGATAGAAGGTAAACTCCCATAGCAGAAGATTATTCTCGTATTGTGTGTTTAGTCCCTGGAGCACCATAGCAAAAAAAAAAAGAAAGGTAAACAAAAAAACTAAATGAAAGGAAAAATTGTCTGTGCAAACCCCTAGTTTACTGCATAGGACAGGAGTGTTCAACATGTGGCTTGCAGTAAAATGGAGCCTGCCTGACCCGGGATGCAGCTCCCCTGAGATTTTTAGCAAATAAAATTATTTTCCTAATTAGCTATTATGCAAGATTTCGAAGCATTGCAGAGCCACCATTTCAGATAGGGTTGCTAACTTTTTGAAAGGAAAATGTCCACCACCTACGGCTACTTGTGCCTCGCCTTCTGCTCCGCCCTGCCCCACCCCCAACAAATAATTGCAGAGGGTAGCAGTGCAGGCTTTAGTATCTGCAGGCCTTAATGAAGTGGAGGAGGGAGTACAAGAGGTTGCCTTCTTCCGCATATATTCAGTCACAGACTTCCAGGACACATACGCTCACCCATATGGTATTGAATCCAAACAGATATGCTGCATTCACAGACTCCCCCACCCTCACCCCTAGGTCATTTCCCCACATCACTAACCATATAAAACAAAAGATATCAGTAACAGCAATACAAACCCTCCGACTCCGAGTACCAGGTCTATTGGAAATTAATACAAAAAAAATCCTTCAAAGCAAAGAGCAAATAGACCAGGCCAGCACTAACTTCTAAAACTCACCCAAGGACTCTATGAGGAAAAGGCAGCACTGTAAATAGTGCTGGGCCTTCGAACATCAGTAAATCTAGTTGGAAATCGAAACAAGCCAGGTCACTACACATCATTAAACAGAAATTACTTGCCAACAAAATACCAGAGTTACTAAGGTGCATTATGGGATCTGCAGCACTGATTTCAAAGGGTAAAATCAGGGACTACATAGTAACATAGTAAATGACGGCAGATAAAGACCAGCATGTCCATCTAGTCTGCCCAGCAAGATGGCAAGAATAGGTGCACCTGTCGCTCTGTGCAGGCCACCCCTCCCCATGTCTTTGTTTAGGGGTGAACCCACCACTCCATGTAGGACACCCCTATTTGTTGAGACGTTAGATGGTTCAGAAGTTAGATGGAACCGTTTATTTTGTTTTTATCCTATTGCTGTAAAGGGATCCACTGTGATTGTCCCTTGCCGTTTTGAATTCCATCACCATGTTTGCCCCCACCACTTCCATCGGGAGGGCATTCCAAGCATCCAACACCCTTTCAGTGAAAAAATATTTCCTGACATTGCCTTTCAATTTACCACCTTGCAGCTTCATGTTATGCCCTCTAGTTTTGCAGCTTCTCCGTCTTTGGAAGAGGTTTGTTGGTTCATCTTTTCTCTTTAAGTATTTAAAAGTCTGACTCATATCTCCCCTGTCCCTCCTCTCCTCCAAAGTGTACATATTTAGGTCGTCAAGTCTCTTCTCATAAGGCTTCTGACGCAGGCTCCAAATCATTTTGGTCGCCTTCCTCTGAACAGTTTCCAGTCTTTTTACATCTTTTGCAAGATATGGTCTCCAAAACTGAGCACAGTATTCCAAGTGAGGCCTCACCAGTGACTTCTACAGTGGCATAAGTACCTCTTCCTTTCTGCTGGTAATCCCTCTTTGTATGCAGCCCAACGTCCTCCTGGCTTTTGCCACCGCCTTGTCGCACTGTTTTGCCACCTTGAGATCATCAGAGATAATTACACCAAGGTCTTTCTCCTGAACCGTGCACACCATCCTCTCGCCCCCTATCACGTACATTTCCCTTGGATTTCTGCTACCCAAGTGCATGACACTGCACTTTTTCGCATTAAATCGTAGTTGCCAAGCATTAGAACATTCTTCCAGCTTTTGTAGATCTTTCCTTATGTTAACCATGTTAATGTTAAGGGAGGAGTGGCCTAGTGGTTGGGACAAGGTACTACAGGCCGGAAGGTCAGTGGTTCAAATCCCACTAGAGGACAGCAAACTTGGGCCGGAAGGACTGGGGTTTCTAGTCCCGCAGGTGCTCCTTGTGGTCTTGGGCAAGCCACTTAACCCTCCATTGCCCATGTTCCCTGTAAGTATTAGTGTATGTGTCTCATATCCCCTCGTGTTAAATGTATCCCCCAACTGCTTTGACCCGGTGAAAAGCGGGATATAAATGCAGCTAAATAAATAAATAACCACTCCCTCGGGGGAGTCCACTCTGTTGCAAGTTTTTGTGTCATCTGCAAAAAGACAGACTTTTACATTCAATCCTTCAGCAATATCACTCACAAATACATTGAACAGTGCCGGGCCCAGGACCGAACCCTGGAGCACCCCGCTAATCACCTTCCTTTCATCCGAGTGAGCTCCATGTACCATCACCTTCTGTTGTCTGTCAGTCAACCAATTTCTAATCCAGTTTACCATCTTGGGACCCATCCCCAAGCTACTGAGTTTATTGACAAGCCTCCTATGAGGAACAGTATCAAAGGCTTTTCTGAAATCCAGATAGATGACATCCATTGCATGCCCCTGATCTAGTTCCTTGGTCACCCAGTCAAAGAACTCAATCAGATTTGTTTGGCAAGACCATCCTTCAGTAAAACCATGTTGCCTCAGATCTTGCAACCTGTTGGTTTTGAGAAAGTTCACTATTCGCTCTTTCAGGAGCGCCTCCATTACTTTTCCTGCCACTGAGGTAAGGCTCACGAGCCTGTATTTTGACACTTCTTCCCTGTCACCACTTTTGTGTAGAGGTACGACATCAGCCATTCTCCAGTCCTGAGGAACCTCTCCTGTTTCCAAGAATCTGTTGAAGATATCCTTTAACAGTCCTGCAAGAACCTCTCTGAGCTCTTTCAGTATCCTGGGATGTATCCCATCTGGTCCCATGGCTTTGTCCACTTTCAGTTTAGCAAGTGTTCTAACACCTCATCTTCTGTGAATGGTGTGGTATCTACTTCATTCCCATTTTTATATTTGGGAGTCACAACTGGTCCATCTCCAGGATTTTCTTTAGTAAAAACAGAGCAGAAGTATTTGTTTAGCAATTTTGCTTTTTCAATGTCACTTTCCACGAGTGCGTTCCCAGCACTTCTGAGTCCTGCAATTCCAACTCTGATCTTCTTCATTTCCCGAATATAACTGAAGAAAGTTTTGTCGCCACCCTTAACATCTTTAGCCATCTTTTAGCCTTTGATTTTGCTATCCTTATTTCTCTTTGAGCTTGATCCTGTATTCATTTCTGTGTTCTTCTGTTTGCAAGCTTTTGAATTTTGCGAAAGCTGTGTTTTTTTGCCTTTATTTGAGCAGCCACTTCTTTGGAAAACCAAATAGGTTTCCTTCTCCTCTTGTTTTTATTTACTTTTCTTACATATTTATCTACAAATACCATACTGCATTGTAAGGCAAATTTAAAACCAGAACTTGCCAAAAATCTCACTCTTGGAACTGGGCAACTTGGCAACTCTGGAATACCCAGTCTTAGTCGCACAGATGAACCTTCACCCAATTTATTTATTTATTTATTTGAACTCATTTTTATACCGCTCCTTCCAGTGATCAGCAGCGGTTCACATTTAACATTTAAGTCTGCAAAATTAGCAGTTTACATAAAACAAAATTAGCAGTTTACATAAAACAGTAATAGGGGTGCTTTGAACATGTAGAAGGGTAACATTAAATTCAATAACTCAAATAAAAAATAAGTTACCAAAAAGTGAAAATAGAAATATGGGCACAAAAGTGAAACTGAAACTTCAAAAAGCCAGACCCTGCATGCAACGCAACAGCAGAGAAACAGAACGAGACGCATTCGCCCTGTACTGTACAAGAAGAAAGATAGTAGATGCCATGACTGACGTTAGGAGGAATGTAACTAGGGCAATTGCTCTGGACCCCTAAACCAGTGTGATGCTGAGGAAGGAACAGTTTGCTAGTAGGGTTAAGGATCCCCTGCTAATTTTTGCTTGAGCCGGGCCCCAGCCATGTCTAACACCAGTCCTGGCAGATGTACATTCCAATTACTAACTAGAAAATAGAATTATTTTTCCACCTTTGATGTCGGGGCATTTTATTTTTTTAATTGTCTTTGGTCCCAGTCTCTGGTATCTCTTTTCCTCTGGCTTCTCTTTTCTCTCTTTCCATGATCTCCTGTTCATTTGCCATATCATTTGCCCATGTTCCCTGTAAAATAGTTATCTCCAAGTTATAATGCCCTGTTCAATGTAATTTCAGTTTGTTCAATGTAAACCGCACTGATGCAGAATAGCGCGGTATATAAGAGAATGTAAATAAATAAATAAAATAAATAAATATCTTCTTTTGCCTTCGCGTCCTCCTTTAGATCAGTCTTTAACACTGATCTCTTCTTTTCCATTTTCCTCGGATTGATTTTCTGCTTCTCTATCCAAATTTCATTCCTCTTTCCCACCAACCACTTGTCAATTTTACTTTTTTTAAATTTTACTATATTTAGCTCCAGTTTTCCATCTTTTCCCATAACCCCAACCCTCCTATTCCCTCTCTCTCCTTCCTCAGCCACTTATCTCCCAGTCTTTTACTACCTCTCTTCCTCTCTCTCCCCCCATACCCATCATCTCTCCTCTCTCCCCCCCCCCCTCCATTTCTTGCGCCTATCCTTCTTCCCCATGTCCACAACTTTCCCTCTATGGCCCTATTTTCCTCTGTCCAAAATCTCCCCTCTGTGTCCCTATCCCCTCCCCATGCCCAGCATCTCTCCTTATATGCCCTTTACCAGCACCCATTATGCCAAGCATCTGCCCTTTCTCCTCTATTCCCCCCATGCCCAGCATCTTCCCTCTATGCCCTCAGGTCCACCATTTGCTCTTTCTCTCCTACTCTCCCCTGCCCAACATCTGCCCTTTCTCCCGATCTCCTCCATGCCAAACATCTGCCCTCTGAAGAGATAAAAGCATGGATCCCCCCCCCCCCAAACCCGGCAGCTTACTAGAATATTATGAATTATTGCTGTATTTATAGAGGGATAGTATAAATGTGTATTAGTAATATTATAACTTATGTTCACAGAACCCTTTAAGGAGAAAGCAAGTTATCTGAACCAGGAATGTGAGGCCCCTTTATTGCCCATCTGCTCTGAACAGGTGCCAGAGAGTGCGTGAAGGTGTCACTATATACATGAAATACTAACCTGAGAGAGATCAGACTGATACAGGACAAAAGGATGTTGTATTTTGTGACCAGTGCCTCTTTCTCTTCAGAGATTTCTGTTTGTGTTGATTTATGCGAAAACTTCAATAAAAGGGCCAGTGGGAATATCGACTTTGAAACAGACAGAGAGAAATTGCACTTTTAGCGCTCTCTTTATCTGTCTCCTCTTTGGCCTAAGATTTTATACAAACCACTTCCAAGCGTTTGTGTTTTTCTTTGGGAATAAATCCATTCCATACCAAGAACTGAGGATTTACAAGCAGGTCTGAAAGTTGAAATTACCTCTGAGTTCTAAAATCTACACCCTCCATAACCCCATGTCCTGCTTCTTCCCTTTCTCCCCATGCCCCCCATCATGCCCAGTATCTGCCCTTTTCATCTATATCCCCATCTGCTCTTTTACCCCTATTTCCCCATGCTCCCATCATGCCCAGTATCTGCCCTTTTCCTCTATATCCCCATCTGCTCTTTTACCTGTATTTACCAATGCCCCCCCACCATCATGCCCAGTATCTGTGCATTACTCCTATGTCTGTGCTTTTCAAACTTTTATCCTGCATGACCCCATTTTAACAACTGAAAATTCACATGACCCCAAATGATGATGAAATCAAAACAGGTCTCCAGACTCCTTCCCCTCCCTCCGCTCATCTCAAGCAGGATAGCAGCAGTAACAGTAGTGGTAACAGCAGCAGTCCGCATAGGGTCCCTTGTGTCAGTGTGCAGTGTGGCTTACAGACCCCAGTCCTCAGCATGGGTTCCAGTCTAACAGGAAGCTTATCTAGGAGGGGACAAGGGTCTATGAATGTTCACTGGCTCACAGGTCACATGCTGACTGGTGACTTGGCATAGGTCACAGTGAAAGCCAGAGAAAAGGCGAAATGGCCATGTTTCTATGACCCAAACCCATGCCCAACAATCAAAACAAAGCACCTTAGAAACCCATTTCCATCCCCTCACCAAAAATAAACAACCTCATACAGATGGCTAATCACTCTTTCTTAGGTATGCTCAAATCAGCTTCCTATTATAAATATAGTAAGGGAGAAAAGGACCTCAGGATGGCTATAACCCCACCATGCAGTGATTCATATCACCATAGGGGGAAAAGCGAGATACTCACATCACCCGTCTTAAAAAACTCCCTTCTACCAAAATTCTTCTAATAGCTTTCAAAAAAAGTACTTTTTCTGTTTATTAATTTTTCTAAAATTAAAAATATACAAATTCCATATTAACAAAAAACAACGAATAGAGTATCTCTTTCATATTCAATACAACGGATCTCTTCCACTTCAATACAGCGATTGACTTCACCAGAGCTCACAAACTTCCCACTCACTAACCCTGCAAACAAGTAAAGGACTACAATGTAACATCCATGTAACTGAATCATAAATAGTTTTCCAATTTATTTATCTTTATCTTAACATTCCCACCTTCCACAATCATCATAAGAAGCCCAACAAAGATCTCAGCTTCGCCTTAAAAAAGGCTACATCAGGGGCATGCAGTAATATATCAGATGACAATTCGGGGAAGCAGCAACAGCATCTGACGCAGTGCTATTTAGATGTTCAGCCACCAATAACATCACCAGGTGCATTGTTTTGATTGTTGGGCATGTTTCCATGACCCCATCTATTGATGATGTGACCCTATTTAGGGTCTCGACCACAAGCTTGGAAATGACTGTCCTATTTCCTCCACCATCTGCCCTTTCTCCCCATCCCACCCCATGCCTAACATCTGTTCTACATCCTTCCTCTAGCAGCCTGCAACCCATTGCCCCCTCATCCCATGGCCGGCATCGCCCCTTCTTCCCCCCTGGCCAGCATCTGTTGCCCTGTCCTACCCCTGGATCCAGCATCTTTCATCTGGCCCTGGTATCAAGCATCTCTCTCCCTGCCTCCCCTTGTGCAGCATCTGTCTCCCTGCCTCCTGTGTCCCGTATATACCCTCCACCTCTAGCCCCCCTCCCCCACTGATGCCCAATGCGGCCGCTCTCCAATATCCCAAACTGCTGCTACAAGTAAAAATGTGGGTCCCGATTCCAGCGCATTTGTCTCTGCTGGTCCCGCCTCTTCTGACACATACTTCATGTGAGAAGGGGGTGGGACCGGTGAGAGACAAGTGTTCTTTTATTTGGATTTTTTTCCCTTTAAGCCGCCGCTGCTGCTGTCGCTGCTGTCATTGGCTAACGGGGAGGCCAGGGATGATTGATGCTGCCATGCCGCAGAGCCAGGAAAAGCGTCAGCAGTGTCAGCAGGTTCTCTTACAAAAAAGATGGCCTTTGCACGGCTGGTTTTAACTCTCTTCTAGCAGCCGGTCTGGCCATATAAAAACCAGCCAGGCCGGCTGATAATTGGCCAGTTGGCTACTCTAATTTCAAAAGAGATTCACAGATTTTGGTGATATTAGTCATGATATAAGAGCCTAAAAATATTTATGTGGCCTACACATACGTAGGTTTCTGATCATATGGGGCATGATAAAAAAAATCCATGTGGCCCAGATACGCAGGGATTTCTTATCATGCAGCCCACTGTTGAAAAAAATTGGATGGCGCTGCCATTGGACTTGAAAATGAAGTTGAGAGGGGGCGGAGCCTGATGCCGAGCGGAGTGGACGTGTAGTGCGGTGGCTCCGTGGAGACCTAGCAAGAATCCTGCTTATTTTGTACCTGGTTTTGGATCTCCGCTCTCTGAACGATAGACGGTACCTTCCTGATGGCGGGCCCGAAACCGCAACGGTTGGATTACTCGGGGGCGGTGAATAGCAGCGCAAAACGGTCCAAAACGGAGCCTATCTCCCCACACAAAATGGCGCCTACACGAGAGGGGCCTGATGCTCACCTTGAACTCCTTACCGAGATTCACGGAGTTAAGGAGCTCGTTATAGCCAATGGAGCAGCTCTGGCCGCATTGCAGGAGGACCTGGTCGGTCTTAAGGCTAAAATGGAGGGCCTCTCCGTGCGTCAGGACAAGGTGGAGGGTACACTTGCCGCTCATGAGGCCCGCATAGCAACTATTCCCAAGCTGGAGAGACAGATCAAGGCGTTGCAACGCGAAGTCGAAGACGGCAATAACCGTGCACGCCGCAACAATATTCGATTGGTGGGCTTACCGGAGGGAGCCGAAGGAAAAGATATGCGTGCTTTTCTCTTCAAGGCCATTCCCGAGATTCTGCGGTGCACCTTTGACAAGGAGTTCGAAATTGATCGCGCTCATCGAGTCCCTTCCCATGTGGTCGCACAAAACTCCAGACCACGGCCTATTGTCCTGCGTACCCTGCGATACCAACAGGCTGCGCAAATTTTGGAGCTGGCGCGCTCAAGAGCCCCGATTGAATTCGAGGGGCACAAGCTCTCTTTCTATCCCGATCTTGCCAAATATACTGTCAACCGGCGCAAGAGGCTGTTGGAGTTTCGACCCAGACTTCAGCAAATCCAGGCGCGCTTCGGCCTTATGTATCCTGCGCGGATGAGAGTTACCTACCTCAACCATACTCGCACCTTTGAGGAGCCTGATGCACTTCAACAGTTTTTGGAAGACGCTGAAGCTGCCCAGATGCGCTGAATTGTGGCTCGTGGCTGCACTGATCCACCTTGCAAATGCCTTGTCCTCAGCGCAATGTTTGATCGGTGCTTCTTGAGTTGCTGAGACCCCATCGGGGTCCCCCAGAGGCTGGAGCGTTCTTACTTAGCGCCCCTGGAGGTGGAGCGACTAGCGGACTGAAGTGTATGTTAAGAACTTTTGCTGCCTTGTAGAGGCTTTACACTTTCTCACTAATGACTGATTTTGTCTAAGACTCTTAACTTAGTTGCATTATTCCTATTGTGGGGATTCGGTTTTTCTACGCACTGCTGTTTTCCTCTCTTATGTATGGTTTAATTAATGTCTTGACTCAGGCCGCTCTGTGCTTTCTGCGGTAAGGGTCTGGCCATTTTTTCTCTCTTCTTTGTTTTAGGTCTCCGGAGCCAGCCCCGCCGGCCTGTGCTCACCTTTTTCATATGCTCAGGGTTTTGCCTCTCCTCCGGGGTACACATTGGTGGTTATCTATGGGATTTTATCTCAGAAGCTATTAGTCTGTAATTGCTATAATGTGCCTAAATGTATTCTCTGGGTCAACTGGCTATTCTTCTTAGATCATGATATGCTCTCTCTCCTGGCCCCTAGGGGTAACTTTACGGGCTTGTTATAATGGCTCCGTGTAAACTACTCTCCCTTAATGTGCAGGGTATTAATAGTCCAGTTAAGCGGCGGAAAATCCTAGATTATGCACGCCGGGAAGGGGCCGATATCTTACTACTCCAAGAGACACACCTGAATCTGCATGAGTCATTGAAACTCGGGCAGCGACCCTTTAAAGTTATAGCATATTCCCCAGCAGTCAGGAAACATAATGGGGTTGCTATTCTTGCTAGATGTTCTCTAGGGTTAACGGTCCTGAGTGTTAAATCTGATTTAGAAGGTCGTTGGGCTAAAGTGTTATTTCAGTTGGGAGGGCTTGAGGTGTTACTCAGGTGTCTTTATGCTCCTACAGCGGATGACCCTGCTTTTTTCACAACAATCGCAGAGGAGCTACACGTTGATAGCGGGAAGTTGATCATGGTCGGGGGGGATTTCAATCAAGCATTGGATCCTCTGGTTGATCGTCAGCCCCCCCGGTCTGTTCAGCGGTCCCGGGGGCATCTCATACTTACCTCTATGATCCATGAGTTGGCTCTGGTGGATATCTGGCGCCTCCAGAACCCGCAGGAACTGGAGTTTACCTTTTTTTCAGCGCCACATGCGTCGCAGTCCCGTATAGACTATTTTTTGGTGTCCAAGGCCCTAGTTCCCTGCATGGGTCCCTCTCACCTTCACTCTATTCATATCTCGGACCATGCGCCCGTCTCCGTGCTTTTACAAGATGACTCCTTGCAGACTCCGTCTCCGTATTGGGCCCTGGATAGATCTCTCCTTGATATCCCTGAGTTTCAGATTGCAGTAAACTCCGCCATCTCTGAATACTTTCAGTTCAATTTGGTTCATGCCACCTCCCCCTGGGCCTGGTGGGAGGGTTTTAAGGCCACGGTTAGGGCGGTTATCACCGGCTTTGATATACGCTTGAAAAAGCAGAAGAAGCAACGGTTGCACGCTTTAGAGCTGCAGATCAAAGCTGGAGAGCGGATTCTGGTGCGTCGTTCTGACCCGTGTATCTTACTGCGTCTTCAGCGCTTGCGTTTTCAATATAACTCCCTTGCGTCCACTGAGGCTTCCCTATATGTGCGCCGGCAACAGGGGTATTATTACCGTGAGAAGAATAAAGCGGGAAAGCACTTAGCGCTCACCTTAAAGGGCAAGCGAGAAAGTAAGCGAGTTAGCGCCATCAGATATCCGCCGGGGCAGGATCTTTTACTCAAAGATGCACAGATAGCTGAGGCCTTTCGGGATTATTATGCCCATTTGTACAGTTCGGAATGCGAATTCTCCCCCGCGGGTTTCGCAAAGTTAGTAGCCAACTTACAACATCCTACTCTCTCCGAGGATCGTCGGGTAGTGCTAGATGCCCCTATTACTGGTGCGGAGATTAACAAGGCAATAACATCTATGGCCCCGGGTAAGGCGGCTGGCCCAGATGGACTGCCGGTCGAATTTTTTAAAAGATTTGCTCCTGCCCTTGCCCCTCATTTAGAGCAGTACTTCCGCCTCCTGGCAGCGGCGGAGCAACCAGCCGGCTCCTTTGCGGTCGCTAATTTAATAGTATTTGAGAAACTGGGTAGAGACCCCCTACTGGTTTCCAACTATCGTCCCATATCCTTGCTTAACGCGGATTATAAGATCTACGCTACTGTATTGTCCGCCCGGCTCTCGGGGATTATTCCATCCTTAATCCACCCTGATCAGTGTGGCTTTACAGAAGGGCGCTCGACAGCTGACAATGCGCGCCTTTTATGCCATGTCTTATTAGGTGCCGATGGGATGGAAAAGCCATTGATTGGCCTTTCATTGGACGCAGGAAAAAGCCTTCGATCGTTTAGAATGGCCGTTTCTTTTCGCGACTCTCCGTTGGTTTGGATTTGGGGAGGCCTTCATTCGAGCCCTCAATCCCTTATATTTGGATCCCATCGCTCGGATCTGTGTGAATGGCATCACATCGGCTCCCCTGGCTTTGCAGCGTGGCACCCGCCAAGGATGTCCGCTTTCTCCTATGCTCTTTAATCTCGCTATGGAGCCTTTAGCCCTTCTCATAAGACAGAACTCGGACATTCAGGGGGCCGAGGTAGCAGGGCTGGAGATAAAGCTCTCCGCATACGCGGATGACCTGCTCTTATTCGCTTCACCCGACTCTCTTCCTATAATATTGGATACTATTGAGACCTACTCGAGATACTCCGGATATAAAATTAATTGGGCCAAGTCTGTGATGTTTCCTCTGAATAAATGGGCTCACAGGGAGACTGTTGGAGAATATCCCTTTCTGTGGGAAGCGGGCGCTGTGAAATATTTAGGGATTCGCTACTGCTACCCGTTTGAAGAAACGATTAAACGCAATGTGGAGGAGATTTTGTCTTTAGCGCGGGATCTGACGACGCGGTGGTCTCCCCTAGCACTTTCCTGGTGGGGCAGGTTGGACACCATAAAAATGATGATCGTCCCCAAAATTAATTACTATTTAGAGATGCTTCCCTGTTACCTCCCTGCTCAAGCGTATCAACATCTAGAACGGTTACTTTTGCAGTTTCTTAGGGACAATAAAGTTCCAAGGATCGCTAGAGACAAATTGCGGCTTAAGCGGGAGCAGGGTGGTGTGAATTTTCCTAATTTCCGTTCCTACCATCATGCCTTCCTGCTTAAGCAGGGGTCCCGCTGGTTGGAAGGTCCTTCCACTGGATGCCCGATATGGACTCTCTTGGAGGAGAAGTTGCTAGCGCCAGTACCCTTGCGGTTTGCCCCTGGGATGCAATTTCCCTCTACTGTTCCACTCCCCTCTGTTATTGTCGATACACTTAAAGCGTTTCAGGTTTTTATCAAAACATGTGAGCCAAAGGGAGCCTCTCATTGTTATCTGCCTTTGTGGTATAATCCTTTGTTCTCCATTCAGAAGAAACCGGTTGCCTGGAAAACCTGGTATTCCCGGGGGATATGGCTGGTGAATCATTTACAAGTCTCTGGCAGGTGGAAGACTTTTATGGAGCTTAGACAGGAGTTTGCTCTCCCGATATCCTGTCAGTTTCAGTGGCTTCAGCTTAGGCACTGTTTGGGAGGGGCAGGTGTAACCCTGACTCAGGTCCCTAATACTGAGGGGGTCATGGTATACCTAGAACAAATCAGTCAAGGGAGGGGAATAGTCTCGAAGATCTACAAGAGATTTGTAGAGTTTTTGCCCCCGGTGTTGAGTAAAGTACAAAAGAAATGGGAACGCGACACAGGGAGGGTGCTCTCTGAACCTCAGTGGAGGAACTTCTGGTGCAAGCAGGTTAGAGTGACTCGCTCCGCCTCTTTGACCCAGACTCTGTACTTCTTCGCTCACAATTGCTTTTACACTCCAGTAGCTCTCGCACGGTGGGATAATTCCCTTAGTCCCCTGTGCTGGACATGTGGAGAGGAAGTAGGTACTCTAAAGCATCTAGTCTTTGAATGCAGAGGGGTGTGCTCTTATTGGAACTCCGTTTGGGAGCAGGTACAGCGCGTTCTCCAGTTCAGAGAGCCCCTCTCTTGGCAGATAGTGAGCCTCCGCTCCGCAGCGGATGTACCTTCTCTATCTCACCAAGGTGTTTTCCTATTCGATTTCATGTTAAGCATTGCGCTCTGCTTAATTATGAAGTATTGGAAAACCACCTCGAAAGCTACTTTTCATGAATGGTGGAATCATGTTAGTTTATATAGTCAGTTTGAACAATGCTCCTGTAAGTCTAAGCCTTTGTCTGGGAATCACCTTCTTAAATGGCAATTGCTAAACGACTTCGTGGCTTCTGCTACTCTACGGAGCTGACCCAGTTTTGTACACTATACCTTCTCCTACGGGAGATCTGCTATACATACCCCGGAGGAGAGTGCTGGGGGGGGGGGGTGGGTGGGGGTAGGGGTGGGCCGCCTTGGGGTTTTGTTTTGTATGATGTAGCAGTAGGCTTTGCTGTGTTTTGTTAGTCTCTGTGCTTTGCTGTGTTTTGTTCTGTTGTACAAATGAAAATAAAGATTTAAAAAAAAAAAATGTATGAAGCCAATAGCAATGCTGAGTATCACTGCTCCACTCTCAACAGCACCGCTATGAAAGATTTTTAAATCATAGGTCCATAATGGTGGTGAAGCAATCCCACTAAGGCGCATGTTTACTAAGCTACATTAAGGGGCTTGTTTACAAAGCCGCGGTAGTGGTTCGCGATCGCGATCGCAGCCGCGGCCCCATTGAAATCAATGGGGCAGCGGCTCCGATTACGATCGCAAACCGCTACCGCGGCTTTGTAAACAAGCCCCTAAGTGTTTGCAGCAAACAGCAGGTTTGTGCAAATAGAGCTACATTAGCTGCAAACACTGCGTTATCTTTTGGGGACATGCACAGCATTTCTCCAGCAGCTAGCACTATAAAAATGCAGCGATTGCGGCGTGGCAGCACAGTGGATGCAATGGATGAAGGGGTGTTAGTTGCGCCCGCAATGTCTGCAGAACATGGCAACCAATTATTGCAGACAAGGCCACTCTCCCCCAACACTCCACCCATGCACGCAGCGAACGCATAGTATGCAGATAGTGAAGAAAATTCCCTGTACTATCTGCATTTGTCCCACGCGAGCTGTTATCGCGGCACCCTTCTGCCGCGTTATCACTGTGTCAATAGCTTAGATGCTTTAGTAAACATGACCCTACGATATTTCTTCTTAAAATTTTCTAAAGCATTTGGACAAGTATGTAGATGCCGAAGGGCCGTACTTTGAGAACAGTTATCAAAAGTTGTCTCTGAAGAAAGCTCTAATGAATCCAGAGAGAGGCACTGCTATTTAGGAAGTGAAATAAAAATAGCTTCCATCACTCTCCTTCAAGTTGGTTTTCTCCATTGTCCATTATAATGTTGTGTGAGTTAGAATTTTAATGAAGGATGAATTCATCAGTTTTAGAACTGGCAGGACTGAGTGACTTTTAAATTGACTAAGAATATTTTGTTCCTGTGTACGCAAGTACAGTATCTTTGTGGCTTTACTGTTGAGTTCTAACTTTAACAAATATCCAAAAGCAGTCATTGAGTGAAATATCCTAAGCTCTGTCACCGCCTCTCTGAGCATCCTTCCTGGAAATCCGACTACCTGATCAAACCCACCTTTTTCCTTTGACATATTTTCTTTAGATACCTTTTTAGCTATTTGGCAAATGAGAGGCATATGAGGGATTTTTTTTGAAAACCAATGAACTCAAGAATGAATGCATTGCCTGTAGCATTCTACATTGGTATGCCCATTCCCTACATTGTAAGCATGTGCAGGTCCAGGATTTTCATCATTTTCATTGCAAATGAACAGAACTACTTTTGTTCTCATTGTAATTGCACGCCTACCGCACGTGCTTTGGCATGCATATGCCTCTGAGTTCACGCATGCGTGCTGAGGTGGAGAAGGGCTGGTAGTGAAGAGGGAGCCAGCGAAAGAGTTCCCCTAAGACCCAGTTAGGAAAAGAGTAGATAAACAAAGAAATATGTGCAGGTCCCTTTAAGGGCTGGGGGAAGGGTGGCTCTGTTCAGCTAGCTGGAGAAAAGGGCCAGGGAAACTAAACACCTGAGGAAGAAGGAAGCAGTATTACCCTGGCAGGGGATAAGGTTTGCCTGGGAGCTCAGAGGAAAAGGTGTGCCCTCTAACTAACCAGGGTGTGGAGCTGCCAGACCACCTCGGAGGCAGCAGGGAGCAGGTAGGAGGGGAAGTGCTACTGACTTCCCCACCAGCAGAAAAAGAAGGAATTGCTATGGACATGGAATAGCAGGGGGCCTGACCGTTTCAGGTACGCTCTTGCTTTGAGAAACTGCTCTGTTTATCTGCTTTTGTCAGCTCAGAAGGGGAAGGGCCCAGTTTGGCCCTTGCAACTGTTTCCTTTGAGTATTGGAAGCTGAGCTGCAGGACAATGATAAGCGCAGAGTTGCCACATTACTCAGTTCCAGGAGTAAGATTTTAAGCCACTCCTGGATTTCTGGTAAGCTCATTGTGATGCATTATGGGACCTGCAGCACTGAGTCCAATGGGTAAAATCAAGGATTACAAATACCATACTGCAGTGTAAGGCAAATTTAAAACCAGAACTGTCAAAATCTCACTCCTGGAACTGGCAACTCTGTTAGCGTTTGAAGCTACTAAGTTGTTTATGCTGCAGAGTGAAAACCTGGAATGGAGTAGCTGTCTTCTTTAACCTAAGGCTACATTGCTGCTGTGCTGGGACTTGTGTCGCACTGTATCACTGAGCTGAAAGTAAGGTTTCTATGTACTGTGGCATGAGAGCTAAACTTTAGGGACTGACCTCTGTGCACACCCGAGAGGAGGAAGAATTCCCTCTCCTTGATAATGAGGGAGATAGGGTTGCCAACTTTTTCACCGAGAAAAACCCGACACCTGTGGCTTGCCATGCTCCACCCATTCTCCGCCCCTAGTCCCACCCCTGCCCCGCCCCCAGCCCCACCCACAAAAATTTCCGAGGATACGTGTAGGCTAACTTCCTTGGTCAGATAATAATTAAACTGGGAACCCCAAAATCTAAACATGAAATGTACAACACTGGAGAAATAAAACTATAAAGTAATTTCCTCTTGCACTAAAGAAAAATGCAAAGATGTTAGCAATACACACTTCCCAGACCAGACATATTCCAGTTAATAAATTCAAAATAAAAAGTATTTTTCTACCTTCTGTTTGGGCGTTTTATTTTTCAGTTGCAATTGCTCCAGTCACTTTCTTCTGGTTTCTTCGTGTCTTCTGCGAGCTATCCATTTGTCCTTTCTTCTCTTTTAGATGTTTTCCAATCTCTCTCTATTTCTGCTTTAACATACTGATTGTTTCCCTTTTGCTCTTTCCCCCAATTCTTTCCTTATTCCTTTATCATCCGTTTAAATTTCACCCTTCCATTCTCAAGCCCCTCTTACTCTCCCAATACCGGCCCATCATAGACTTTTCTTCCACACAAAATATTTTTTCCCCTCTCCATTCTCATTCCCCATCCATTCTAGTCCTCCCCCCAAATCAATTCCCTTATAGTTCTAGGCCCACCCAGCATCCACTCCCTTCTAGTCCCATTCTCCCATGCCCCACATCAGCCCATTTCCAGTCCTATTCCAGCTCTTCATCAGCCCATTTCCAGTGCTAGCCCTCACATCACAGGCCATTTCCAGTCCTAGCTCCCCCCCCCCCAATCACAGCCCATTTCCAGTCCAAGTCCCCCATCACAGCCTATTTCCAGTCCTAGGCCCCCCCCCCCACCATCACAGCCCATTTGCAGTCCGAGTCCCCCCGCACCATCACAGCCCATTTGCAGTCCTAGCCCCACTAATCACAGCCTATTTCCAGTCCAAGATCCCCCTTCCTCCACCACAGCCCATTTCCAGTCCAGGTCCCCTCCACCCCCATCACAACCCATTTCCAGTCCATGTCCCCCCCCCATAACCCTTTTACAGTCCAGGTCCCCCCCCATCACAGCCTATTTCCAGTCCAAGTTTCCCCTCCCCCCCCATAGCCCTTTTCTGGTCCAGGTCCCCTCCACCCCCATCACAACCCATTTCCAGTCCATGCCCCCCCCCATAACCCTTTTACAGTCCAGGTCCCCCCCCCATCACAGCCTATTTCCAGTCCAAGTCCCCCCCCTTAGCCCTTTTCCAGTCCAAGTCCCCCCCCCTTAGCCCTTTTCCAGTCCAAGTCCCACCCCCTTAGCCCTTTTCTAGTCCAAGTCCCCCCCTTAGCCCTTTTCCAGTCCAAGCCCCCCCCCTTAGCCCTTTTCCAGTCCAAGCCCCCCCCCTTAGCCCTTTTCCAGTCCAAGCCCCCCCCCCCTTAGCCCTTTTCCAGTCCAAGTCCCCCCCCCCCCCTAACCCCTTTCCAGTCCAGGTCCCCCCAACACAGCCACTGCAGTCCTTGCCGCCCCCCCCGACCAGCATCGCGGCTGTCTGAGGCTTCAGAGGGAGCCGGGGAAGCCCGCGCGAGGCCCCGGCTCCTTCTGTACAGCCACCAGCGTGAAGAGCCTTTTCCTTCACGCTGGCTGCTGTTCCTGTGAAGCCGCGAATGCTGGGAAAGGTTAAAGGGCAACCTTTAACCTGTCCCAGCAATCGCGGCTTCACAGGAACAGCCGCCAGCGTGAAGGTAAAGGCTCTTCACGCTGGTGGCTGTTCAGAGGGAGCCGGGGCCTCGCGCGGGCTTCCCCGGCTCCCTCTGAAGCGGAGAAAAGCCGTTTTTTTTGCTCTGGCTGCACCCGATCTTGCGGCCAGAGAAAAAAAACCGGCTTTTAAAGGGCCGGTTTTGCCTCTGCCCCGGCAGCCGGCCTGGCCGTGGAAAAACCGGCCAGGCCGGCTGAAAACCGGCCAGTTGGCAACCCTAGAGGGAGAGGATCCTAGGTTTCGGTTTCCTTTTTCTTTTCTTTGGAATGTACCTTCTGGGGGTGTTTGCAAGGAATGGATGGTAATAAGGCCTGCAAGAGACATCCAACCTAGTTTGGTTATTATAATGCAAGAACCACCCTCTGCTACTAGAGTGCTTGGCATAATTATCCTTTTACCCTGTACTCAAAAGGGCAAAGGCTTTAAAAGTGAAACATTTGCCTCTGTGATTCTCAACTGCACCCATTGGTTAGGCACTGACCTGGAACCTGGCTGGTGTGGAGAATATTGAGCTGTGCATGAGGTTTGCCTGAGGATGAAGTAAAACCTGGACTGGTGTAGTGGCACTGGGGTGGCTTCCACCACAAGGGTAGAAGTCTGGGAATATTCAGGCAGAGAAAAGGAAGAATCCTGTCAGGCCTAAGGTATAGAATGGTACTGCTGGAGGTTGGATGATGATGATGATGATGATGATGATAAAATAAATGACAAACAGGCTGATTCAGCCTCATTCCATGTTGTTGTTGGAACTTCAACTCTTCTACCAGGGTACAACTAAAATCAGGAATTACAGCTAGATACCTGACTGGTGGTCAAAGAGATGTCAAGAATGAGGTGTGGCATTACCCAAGATTGCCCATAGGAGGCGCTCCGTCACAGCACACAAGCAATTTGGGCACACGCTTAATCTTTAGGCATGCAAATGAACGCCCAAACAAGCCCAAAATGCCAAAATTCAGAACTATCCTTCAAAAGTCAACTCTGCCATGTTCTCCAGTCCTCCTTTCTCGCCCTTCATCAGTTTTGTGCCTTCTGCCCTTTTCTTGACTCTGCTGAACAGCATACACTTGCATTCGGCTGCATTATCTCCCGCATAGATTACTGCAACTCGTCCTATGCAGGTAGATCTCAATCTTAGCTAAACAGGCTACAATTCATTCAAAACACCATGCATACACATGGTACCCCAGCACATCACTGTCTAGCTGCACAGGGCATGCATGTCAGCCATCAAGCACTGCGGATGCGGTCCCAGGCCTGTTTCTGTCACCATGGGGTGGTAAGGCTGCTGCACAGGTGGCCCCATGCATAGGGCAGGTGTCTGTGGCAGCATGTGGCCCCTTCCTCCAGCCCACCCACCCTGCCATGGGTCCCTCCACATCCCTTCTTGGGCATACCCACACATCAGGGCCACCCACTTGACTTGAGTCTGAGGGAATTCAAAATGGCATGGGACACGCACAGTCGATCCCTTTACAGCAACAGGATAAAATCAAAATAAACTGAACCATCTAATTTCTCAACAAATAGGGGTGTCCTACATGGAGCAGTGGGTTCACCCCTAAACAGGGACGTGGGGAGGGGTGGCCTGCATGGAGCGGCAGGTGCACCTACTCTTGCCATCGTGCTGGGCAGACTAGATGGACCATGCTGGTCTTTACCTGCCGTCATTTACTATGTTGCTATGTTACATCCATGGCCTACTCTGGGCCATTCCCTTCTCCATATCCTGCCCCCTGTACATGTCATGCACCACTGTCATATGTGATGTGGCGGCTACACAATTTTGATACATAAAGATTATTTCCACATAATACTAATTACATTTCATTTATAATAAGTTTTGGAAATTTTGCAGTTGTGTTAGATAACAGCCACTTCACCCGCCCTTTCATGCATAGCGTCCCCTAAATGGGGATGCTGAAATATTGTGCAAAATAGCAATCAAAATATTTTGTTTTGACCAAAATTATCACTTGAGGTGTTATTAGTTTGGTATTGACTAACATATTATGGAGTTTCATGCGAAAACAAAAATTCATGCATTAATAAAAATCGATTACATTTTGCCATTTTGGAGGGATGGTGGGGATAAAATTCTCTTTAAATTCTGTATGAGGTTTCAAATTTCCTTTGACATTATTTTGATTGGACTTATTGAATACATTGAAAACAAATTTCTGAACACATTGGACAGAATTTTCACCGGATTATGAGAACTATACGGTTTAATTTCTATGATCCTTCCTATAATGGCTATCTTCTCCCACAGAAGTATCCATGGGACACCTCTGTGACCCACAGTAATGCTGTTGAAAGAATGGAACGGAATGCAGGTTGTCGGGGAAAACCCTTGGGATGTAGTTGGTTACCACAGATTATCAGTATGCTCACAATACTTTATTGAACTATGACACTAGATATTTATTTTTACATTTTTCTCCTATACTTTTAATATTTTGATAGCACCTCAGGCGCTGTGTAATAAATTACTTACAGACATCAGTGAGAAACCTGCATTTTGATCTGTTTTTTTGCTCTCTGTGTAACCGTTTGTACTAGAATGTTATGCCCCAGCAAGCTTGGCTTTTTTTCAGTGGTTTGCTATAATATCTAAGACTACTGTAGTGACTTTCTTTGCATTACAATTATCGTTCACTTGTGAGAAAAAAAACACAAAAGAATTAAAAGGA
Source organism: Ichthyophis bannanicus (assembly GCA_033557465.1). Taxonomy (NCBI): domain Eukaryota; kingdom Metazoa; phylum Chordata; class Amphibia; order Gymnophiona; family Ichthyophiidae; genus Ichthyophis; species Ichthyophis bannanicus. Next base: position 114,172,056 of record CM066036.1, read on the forward strand.
AAAATATTTACATACCTGCAGGGCTGGTGCAAGGATTGGAGGTGCCCTAGATGGACCCTCCATTTTGCTGCCCCTTTGCTGCCTTGCCCCCACCCATTGCCACACTGCCACCCCTGTCTGGGGCCTGTGGTGGCAGCAATGGCTTAGAAAATATGGAGCAGTACTTACCTCAGCTTGCCAGTGCTGCCCTGCAATTTCTGTCATCTACTGTTCCTTCTGCCCCCTCTGATGCAGAATTTCAGTTTTATGGTCTTTATCGGAGGGGGGCAGAAGCACAGAGTAGTGCCGGAAAGTTGAGGTAAGCGTTGCCCCGTGTTTTCTGAGTCGCTGCCACCTCCTCTGCAGGCCATGGAGAGGAACGGCAATGGGCGCCACCTGACGGGCCAGCACTCTAGTTGATTGCCATTTTCACCTAATGGTAGCAACTGCTAATTTTCTTTCCTTGAATCCTGGTAGACCAGCAGGTGGAGGCAGACTCGAACAACTTTCAATGATATCATCACTTGGTGTATATCCTCTAGTGCAACACTGAGAGAAGCCAGTATTTCACTTCCCGAACAGTAAGCAAAACTGAAAAAAAATTGGAAAAACTGCGAGACCACCCCTTAGGTAGGGCATTCAAATCTGCCATCAGTGCCATCATAGCACTATGTTGCACATGTGAGGGCTGAACCCTCACTCGCCCAGATACATGGAGTTCCAATTTAGAAAGTCAGCCCATATGTTGTTGATGGTTGTGATGTGTGCTGTAGACAGGGAAATTGAATGCTCATCTAACAACACAACTCCATGACCTTGAGATCCACTCCCGCACTGTGAGTTCTGTCTCATTTCTGGACATACATCACCATCATGGTATTGTCCGAGGACACACAGACTGCTTTTCCCACTAGAAGAGGTCTGAATCTCTCTGGGGCCAGGCAGATTGCCCTTGCTTACCAGCAGAAGATCTCTCAGGAGAACTCCTGAGAGAACCAGAATCCCTGTTCCAGGCATTACCCGCCTCAGCCCTTCTAGCTAGGTGATAATCACTGAATCTGTGCTTCCAACGCCACCCTGACCATCAGATGGTAGAACCACAAACACCACCCAACTGCTCCTTGATCTCCCGGGGGAGAGGAAGGGCCTGGTGAAACACCTGGGAATGGGGAAACCAGAAGTTTAGCAAACAGCGCATATGCAAACAACAACTAGGTGAAGCAAACATGAAAAACTACCTGAGAATTGTGAAAAGTGTATTTAAAATGAGCATGAACCAAACTTTGTTGCGGCTGTATGCATCTCTACAATATTTTATAGTATAATTATTATTTTGTGACCTCAAATACGACTCTAATGTATTCAGTTTGAGATCCAAATTTATAGTATCAGCTCTCAGAGCTATACTTAATACTACACAGGTTCCCTCACACAAATTTGCATCTCTTCTGAAGGTATAAATAACATGCAGGTACTCCAGGAGTACACACGGATAAGTTCATAAAAAACTGCATATACATGTCATGCCCCCCACTCCCCTCAAGAATGCTTAGGTATGGCGCAGGTGTAAGTATGAATAATCTTGTTGGGATACAATATAGTTGTAGGTATCAACCACACAATTGTATAAAGGCCATTTTCCATATGGAAAAATACTATATTTATTTACATTCCCTTATATACTGTGCTATTCTGCATCAGTGCGGTTTACATTGAACAAACTGAAATTACATTGAACAGGGCATTATAACTTGGAGATAACTATTTTACAGGGAACATGGGCTATGGAGGGTTAAGTGGCTTGCCCAAGACCACAAGGAGCACCTGTGGGACTAGAAACCCCAGTCCTTCCGGCCCAAGGTTGCTGTCCTCTAGTGGGATTTGAACCCCTGACCTTCCGGCCTGAAGTACCTTGCCCCAACCACTAGGCCAGTGATGGCTAACCTTTTTGAGCCCGAGTGCCCAAACTGCCGCACAAAACCAAAGAATTTCCTCAAAGTGCCAGCACGTCATTTGCATAAGTGGTCTTATTTGCATAAATATTTGCATAATGTTACCATACACTAACTTTTAGTAAACATGTCTCTTAATGAGTGTATGGATAAAGAAAGACTAAAAGATTTCTACATTACTATAATCCAGTGCCAACCGCCAGGCACATTAGGAACTACTACAAAAGCTGCCCATTTAGAACCCATAGCAAACCCGCCGTATCCTGACAGCATTACCAGGACTCACAAAGCACCATACCCTACCTATCAAAAGGCAACACTGCAAATATTAAACCAATACATTTCAGAGAATACTGGGGAAAGAGAACAAGTGGCAACGTCAAATAGGAATTTCCTCTTGTACCAAACAAAGCGCAGATGTTAATGATGCACATTTCCCAGAGCTGACATATTCCAGTTAATAAATTCAAAATAAAGAAACATCTTTCTACCTTTTGTGCATTTGTTTTTCAGTTGCAATTGGTCCAGCCACTTTCTTCTGGTTTCTTCATGTTTTCTGCTAACTCTCCATCGTCTGCTGTCCATTTGTCCTTTCTTCTCTCTTCTAGTTTTTTTTCCATTCTCTCTCTCTCTACATCTGCTTTAACATACTAATCTTTCTCCTTTTGCTCTTTCCTCATTCCTATTTCATCCACACAAATTTTACCCCTCCATCCTCAATCCCCAATTACTCTCCCAATACCTGGCCAATTGTAGATTTTTCATCCCTCCTACACAAAATATTTTTCCCCTCTCCATTTTACTCTCCCAGCCCCATCCCATTCTAATCCTCCCCCAACATCAGCTCCCTTCTAGTTCCAGTCTCACCCAGCATCCATCCCCTTCTAGTCCCTGCATCAGCCCATTTCCAGTCCTAGCCCCCCATCAGCCCATTTCCAGTCCTAGCTCCCCCATCCATTTCCAGTCCAAGTCCCTTCATCAGCTCATTTTCAATCCTAGCCCCCCCATCAGCCCATTTCTAGTCATTTCCTAGCCCCACCATCAGCCCATGTCAAATCATAGCTCCCCTGCACTCAGCCCAATTCCAGTCCAAGCCCCCCCCATGAGCCCACTTCCAGTTCTAGCCCCTCCATGAGTCCATTTCAATTCAAGCCCCACCACAGCCCATTTCCAATCTTAGCTCCCCCCAACAGCCCATTTCCAGTCCTATCCTAGCTGTTCCATCAGCCCATTTTCAGTCCTAGCTCCCTTCCCTCACAGCCCATTTCCATTCCAAGACCCCTCCCCATCACCGATTTGCATTTCAAATCTCCCCTTCCACTCAGCCCATTTCCAGTCCTAGCAACACCCCAACCCATTACCAGTCCTAGCCCCCCATCAATCAACTTCCAGTCCTAACCCCCATCACCCCATTTTCAGTTTAAGCCCCCCCTATAACCCATTACCAGTCCTAACCCCCCATCAGCCCATTTCCAGTCAGCCCCCCATAGCCCATTGCCAGTCCTAAACCCCCCCCATCAGCCCACAGCCCATTACCAGTCCTAACCACATCAGCCCACCTCAAGTCCTAACCCCTCCCCATCAGCCCATTTCCTGTTCTAGCCCCCCCATAACCCATTATCAGTCCTACCCCCCCATCAGCCCACTACCAGTCTTAACCCCCCCCATAGCCAGCCCTCATCAGCCCTCATCAGCCCATTGCTAGTTTTAACCCCCCCATAGCCCACTGCGTCTTAACCCCCCTCCCCAGCCCACTGCCAGTCTTAACCCCCCCAGCCCACTGCCAGTCTTAACCCCCCCTCCCTAGCCCATTGCCAGTCTCAACCCCTCTCCCTCCCTCCCTAGCCCATTGCCAGTCTTAACCTCCCTCCCTCCCTCCCTAGCCCATTGCCAGTCTTAACCCCCCTCCCTCCCTCCCTAGCCCATTGCCAGTCTTAACCCCCCTCCCTCCCTCCCTAGCCCATTGCCAGTCTTAACCCCCCTCCCTCCCTCCCTCCCTCCCTAGCCCATTGCCAGTCTTAACCCCCCTCCCTAGCCCATTGCCAGTCTTAACCCCCTCCCTCCCTAGCCCATTGCCAGTCTTAACCCCCTCCCTCCCTCCCTAGCCCATTGCCAGTCTTAACCCCCCCCTCCCTCACTCCCTCCCTAGCCCATTGCCAGTCTTAACCCCCCTCCCTCCCTCCCTAGCCCATTGCCAGTCTTAACCCCCCTCCCTCCCTAGCCCTTTGCCAGTCTTAACCCCCCTCCCTCCCTAGCCCTTTTCCAGTCCTACCCGCCCCCCCTCAGCTCATGGCAATTTAAAAAAAAAAACTGGCCGCTGCCGCGGCGGCGGCATGCAGTGTCCCGCGGGGCTCCCTCTGCCCGGCGCGACTCTCCCGGCGCGACTCAGCCCCTCTCTGCCGGCTTGCAGATACGCTAGGGAGGGATACGCGAAGGGAGAGAGTCTCCCTCGTGTCTCTGTTAAGCCCGCAGGGGCTGATGGGAAATTTCCCATCTGCCCCTGCGGGCTTAACAGAGACGCGAGGGAGACTCTCTCTCCCTGCGCGCGTATCTGCAAGCCTGCAGAGAGGGGCTGAGTCGCGCCGGGAGAGTCCCGCCGGGCAGAGGGAGCCCCGCGGGACACTCCATGCCGCCGCGGCCAGCTTTTTTTTTTTTTTTTTAATTGCCATGAGCCGGCATATCTCAATTTGCGACCTTCCCGCGTGCCAGCTGCAAGGCCTTCGCGTGCCACAGCTGGCACGCGTGCCATAGGTTCGCCATCGCTGCACTAGGCCATACAATTACCCTCAAAATGCCCATTTGTTATTTGGTCAGAGAGAGTAAGACTCCTTGGCTTGTGTCTGTAACTTTGGCATGACAACTGATATCCCTTGAAAAGGCTTGTTAGTGTTATTAGTCATGGGTTTGACATCTTATGTGTGCGTGTGACTGTGCAGATAAGATGAAACCTCTCCATGTGCTCCAGCTGTCTGTAAGTTCAGGAAAATGCAAAAGTACAGTAGATATATTAAGACTGTCGTCATTCCACAGTTAATAACACAGGTTGCCACAGCAACCTATCGCAGTGGCGTTGACTCTGGGTTGACAAGAGTTAGTTTTAACCTTCCAACGCGACCTGGCTGCTCTTCGTACCTCATGTTTCTTGCATCCAGCAGGGTCATAAAACATTTGTGCTAACTTCCATTTCTTTTTTTTTATGCTGTACAAGTGCAGTCAAATACAGCTGCATTATAAACGGAGATAAAGGGGGCAGATAGTATAAGACTGTCCAAAATAAGGCTGCAAACCTTCATCATACTACTATGTCCCAACTGTGGGGTAAAAGCCACTGAAATGCTTGAAAATCTATGAAAAAGAACAAAGCAGGTTTCTTATAGATATGAAAAGCTTATTATAACACATTCTCTATACTACAGGAATGTGGAAGATATGGATCTTGCCATGCGTCCTACGGGGAATTCTGTTTTAAACACAATTCAGGAAGAAAAATATACGGCATTTAAAATTCACTATTGCCTACGCTTCTACCCAGCTGTTGCAACAACATCTTTCTAGGTTTACACTTTCTAGGCCATTTTGCTACCAAAGTACATTATCCGTGCATACTAAGAAGTTCGCGAGTAGAAAGAAAGACAAGCCAAACACTGAAAGTGCCAGTCATTTCTCTTTGAAAATGACTGAAAGATTAGCAGTAGAGCTGATCAGAGCTGACAAAATTTACAGCCTGGTTTGTTGTATTTACAGTATAGCGTCAAAAGCGATATACTTAGAGTAGCATGCACTGCACTGTCAAGCAGGATACTCTCCGAGCTGCAAGATGCAAGCTTGCTAGCAGACCTCATCCCTGCTAGTGAAGCCCTGGACTCTCAAGAAGGCTGAGCACTTTGAGTGGATGCCACTGAATGTTTTTAGTGGGAAGTCGGGCATCACTTTTACAAGCATTGTTTCAAGACTTGCAAGATTGCGGAGTACACATCAGCAGCGATCTGGCACTTTGCCAGTCTGTTCTTATTGATTACGTGTATTCATACTTTCCTAAAATCCATACTAATTTCTAAAGCACTCTGAGTCTGCTCGATAATATGCTTCATTTAGCTTGGCCAAAGTTGCATCTTGCATCCAGAAAGGAAAAAAACTATACAAGTGAAAGCATTCATTATTTTTGTGGAATTTGTTAAAATAAAAATACGTGCAGCCTTGGTAAAAGGAAATATTTCAAAAATAAACTCAATTCACAGCAATATTAAATCTCTATTAATTAAGGTGCAAATAATTCCAATAAAGTGCTTATAATTGAAAAGTCTGCAGAAGCCTATTGCCTTCACACGTGTAAAGTATCAAAATTAATTCCACATCACTTTAAAGAACAAGTCTACAGGCTGTTTTTATAATAAAATTTGCTTTTAGTTGATGAAATACTCAAATTTAATAGTGCACATGGAAAAGATAAAAGTAAAATACTGGTGATTCAGATAAAGAAAAATGGTTTAAAGAAAAATAGCACAAATTCTTTTAAATCAAAATTCCATTTAGAAACAGAGAAACATGATGACAGAAAAAGACCACATGGCCTATCTAGTCTGTCCTTCCATAACAACAACTACAACAGTCCACTTTTTACCTTTAGAGATCCTCTGTGTTGGTCCCATGCTTTTTTGAATTCAGTTACTGTCCTCATCTCTACCACCTCCACTGGGAGACTATTCCATGGATCCACTACTCTTTCTGTAAAGAAATATTTCCGCATATCACTCCTGAATCTATCTCCCTTCACCCTCATCCCATGTCCCCTCGTAGCAGAACTTGCTTTCAATTGAAAGAGGCTCTCTCCCTGAACATTTATGCCACGGAGGTATTTAAACATCTCAATCATATCACCTCTATCCCGCCTTTCCTCTAAGGTGTACATATTAAGATCCTTAAGTCTGTCCTCATATGCTTTATAATGAAGCCCATTAATCATTTTAGTAGCAACCCTCTGCACCGACTCCATCCTGTTCACATCCTTTTGAAGGTGCGGTCTCCAGAATTGCACACTATACTCCAAATGAGGTCGCACCGAAGACTTATACAGAGGCATTATCACCTCCTTTTTTCTGCTAGCCATTCCTCTCCGTATGCACCCAAGCATCCTTCTAGCTTTTGCCGTCGCCTTTTCTACCTGTTTAGCTACTTTAAGATCATCAGACACAACCACGCCTAGGTCCCGCTCTTCTTTAGTGGACAAAAGTACTTCACCTCCTATACTGTATTGCTCCCTTGGATTGCTGCAGCCCAAATGCATGACCTTACATTTTTTAACATTAAATCCCAGCTGCCAAATTCTAGACCATTCTTCAAGCTTAGCTAGATCCCTCCTCATGTTATCTACACCTTCCTGGGTGTCTACTCTATTGCAGATTTTGGTATCATCTGCAAAGAGGCAAACCTTACCCGACAGCCCTTCCGCTATATCACTAACAAATATGTTAAAAAGAATCGGACCAAGGACAGATCCCTGGGGCACACCACTGGTAACATCCTTCTCCTCAGAGTGAGCTCCATTTACTTGTACTCTTTGTCGCCTCCCACCAAACCAATTTCTAACCCAAGCAGTAACTTTAGGGTCCATCCCTAGGGTGCTCAGTTTGTTTATAAGTCGCCTGTGAGGAACAGTGTCAAAGGCTTTACTGAAATCTAAATACACCACATCTAGAGCTCTCCCTTGGTCCAACTCCCTGGTCACCCAGTCAAAGAAATCAATCAGATTTGTCTGACAAGACCTGCCTCTGGTGAATCCATGCTGCCTCGGATCCTGTAATCTGCTGGACTCCAGAAACCTCACTATTTTCTCTTTCAGCAGCGTTTCCAATAATTTACTCACCACCGAAGTTAAACTAACTGGCCTGTAGTTTTCAACCACATCCTTACTTCCGCTTTTGTGTAAAGGCACCACATGAGCCTCTCTCCAGTCCTTTGGCACCACTCCCGACTCCAACGAGGCATTGAAAAGGTCAGTCAGTGGAGTTGCTAGAACCTCTCCAAGTTCCCTCAGTATTCTAGGGTGTATCCCATCCGGTCCCATCGCTTTGTCTACTTTAAATTGAGCTAGTTTCTCACGAACACAGTCTTCTGAAAATTGTTCAAGATGTCCCTCGCTTCTGTTCTTATTTGTGGGTGATTTCTGAGGTCCTGCTCCTGGTTCTTCATCTGTGAACACAGAACAAAAATATTTGTTAAGCAATTCCGCTTTATCCTTATCATTTTCTACATATTCCTCCCCTGCACCCTTGAGTCTGACAATACCACTCTTGCCCTTCCTCTTCTCACTAATATATCTGAAAAATGTCTTATCCCCCCATTTTATAGCATTGGCTATTTCCTCCTCCTTTTGAATCTTTGCCTTCTTGACTACTTTGCTAGCTTCTCTAAGCTTTTCCAAATACAGATGCCTGTCTTCCTCTCTCTGTGATCTCTTGTATTTCATGAAGGCCTCCCTCTTTTTCTTCACTTTTTCAGCTACTTCTTTCGAAAACCATAGCGGTCTCCTTTTCCTTTTACCTTTATTTACCATTTTAACAAAAAGGTTGGTTGCCCTTAAAATATCCCCTTTCAGTTTTGCCCACTGTTTTTCTACATCCCCCAGCTGTTCCCATCCCACTAACGACTCCCTGAGGTATTGGCCCATCTTCGCAAAGTTAGTCTTCCTAAAGTCTAAGATCCTCACCTTGGAATGGATTCTAACAGCCCTAGTCCTAATACTGAACCACACCATCTGGTGATTACTGGATGCAAAATGATCTCCCACTACAACATCAGAAACACTTTCACCATTGGTAAGCACCAAGTCCAGTATTTAGAAGATAATTTTTATATAAGGCATCTTAGAAACTACACACCCCATGTTAAGCCAATTTCATAGAGAGACATAGTCATCTGCCATGCCTACATTGCTGGAATGGACATGTATACCAGTCCTAGATCTGGTATAAATGCCCACACCTATATTTTTCATGTCCACGTGTAAATTTATAGTATTTTTATAATCTATGGGCCAGATTATTCGAAAGGCATTTACACAGTTTACAACCCAGTAAACCATGTGAATGCCTTAAATCGGGATATTCAACGGCACTTTAGTGACATTGAATATCCCCTTCTAACCTTGCTACATGCTCCAATGTTATGCAGTTAGCATCGGGGCATGTTGGGGGCAGAATGGAGGGGGAAACTGTTGCTAACCAGGTAGCAGTGATATTGCACCACTACCTAGTTAGTGATTGACGGGTAAAACTAGGTGTAGCAAAAGCTTGCCTCGTTTTACCCACGGAAGCTAACCAGGTAGCTTCTGCAGATCTGGGACATCTGCGGTGATCTCAGATTGAATTTCCAGGGTTAAGTGTGAGCGGGCAGGGCTACTGTATGCGCCATAGCGGTGCTTGTTATTGTTAAGTGCCATCGAGTCAGTGTCTAGTCTGCCTAATTCAATATCGGACCCTATGTGCATAAGTGCACACTCCGCCCATGTGGACTGTAAAACATAGACTGGTTGTTTACTCCTTCAAAAAGTAGAAAGACAAGAGGACACACAATGAGGGTTTAAAAGAGGTTTGGAGACGTAACTGTTCGAAAGTCCATAAAACATTATTAAAGTGGACTGGGAAATCCACTGCTTACCCCAGGCATAAGCAGTATGGAATCTGTGTACCCTCCAGGAAACTAACAGGCCATGCATTTTTCCTAGATAAAAAGGTGCTGGTACTCTATACTACCACATACCCCTCAAAAAAATCCCTGCTGATAAGTGCTTATGAATTGGATTGGCCACTGTTGGAAACAGGATACTGGGTTTGATGGCCCTTTGGTCTAACCCAGTATGGCAGTAATTATGCCTTGATGACAGAGCACTTACACACATAAATGACTTATAATAAATTACTAACCAGAGTAAAAGTATGTGGCCACCTATTTGTGAGAATGACTTTTTAAAATTGCATCCTTAAAGTCAACTTCAAACAATCAGGTACCCGTTCTTCTTCATCTCATCTCTTCTTGTAGTTGAGCTAATTACCTTCTGGTATCTTCAAGGTAGACAGCCTCCTCGCTGACCAGTCCTTCTCCTTAAAAGGATTTTGGACCGTCTACTCTATACTCTGCTTTCTATTGCTCCCTGAACCTCTAACAAGAAACCTCTAACAAGAAACTATTCCACAAACCATCAAACAAGAAACCTCTAACAAGAAACTATTCCACAAACCATCAAACAAGAAACCTCTATCAAGAAACTATTCCACAAACCATCAAACAAGAACCTCTAACAAGAAACTATTCCACAAACCATCAAACTCTCTTTGGTGCATGTATCGTATACATTGTGCCTCTGCCTGGATCTCTTTTAAGGCAAAAAAAAAAAATCTCTCTATAATACAACAAAACCCTAAGGAAAAAATACAACAAAGTATTCAATCTATATTTTATATATACTGTTTTTTATGTTGAATTTTATTATTTAGATATGAGAGCTTTTGTAGCTGAGTTTATAGATATGAGGCATTTGTTTTTTAAGTTGTACATTTAAGTCACATTTTAGAAAGGCCGTTTGTGCAGTTGCAGCCAAGCCCAAGTGAAAAACTTTGAAATTCTATCAGTTTTCAAGGAGAGGATGAAGACATGTCCAGTCTGATATAAAATTTGACAGCGCTTCACCCCTCATAAGTTAGTCAAACTAGGAAAGGCAGGTATACAATGGGATGGGCATCCCCGTGCCACGAGAGATCTTATCTTATAAAGCTGCTTGTTTTGAAAAGTCAAAGGAATCCTGGTGACTTGCACATGTGCGTGCCGGTATTTCAGAATGCACACATGCATCCTGGCTGTTTTGCAAACCTGTTTGTCACATTGCTCTTTGCAATTATAAGCAATTCAGTATTTACTGAGGTGACGTGGAGGGCAGAAATATACATGGGGGAATTAAGGGGGATGTCTCCTTTAATCCTTCCTGTAAAGGGCAGGCCGAAACAAGCACCTTCTAAAAACGTAAATGTGCCAGGGAGGAGGTGCAGCCCAAGATGTGGATAATGTCCATTGCCCATGTGCAATCCCTAGATGAAATTGGAGATGTATAACTTGTCACTCCATCCAAGCTATGCCCCTGTGTGATTAGATATGATTGGGGCAGACACATGTAAATTTGGACCTTTTCTAAAATGGCTGTTTGGAAGTGAATGCGATTTGCATATGGGAGTGGTCATATTCACAAGTGCAGATAACCAACTTTGTCTTCATTTCTTAAATTTTATGTTTGCATATTCTATATCTGATCGTTGTTTCCTGCTTTTGTACACCTATTGCTTGAAAAGGTAGGATTTAAATTTTAAATTAAATTATGTCTTTAAAAAACCTTAATTCCCTCCTTCCTGTTTGCTTGGGATACACTGGTTTGGTTCCTCGCATCACGGTCTGAACGTCTAGATTGAACTCTAGATCCCACCAGTCTCCCAAGGCACACACACACACAAAAAAAATCAGTCTAGTAGCTTGATTACTTCTGGATCCTCTAATGGAGTCCCTTCAGATATGTGCTACACTCTAGAGCTGCTTATTTCTGGCATTCCAACTCAAGAATCTCTCTATCTTTGTAGTCCTCTCGGATCATCTGTACTAGTTAGGCCTAGCCAACTTAGGGGCCACAGTTTGTGAGTCGGGCCTTTTAGAGACTTTAATGTTTTATATTAAAGATTTGCTTAGTTTGGTGGGGGGCGGAGCCCGATGTCCAGCGGGATGGTCGCATAACGCTGAGGCTCCCGAGAGGCCTACTCAGAATCCTGAATTAACACCGGACATACTTGAATTTCTGCTCTGATCTTACCGGGGCACATTGGTGAGATGGCGGGGACCAAACCTACGCGCCTGGAATTTGGATCTCCAGCGGCTTCTCACGGCAAACGCTCCAAAACTGAACCCCCGTCCCCGCAGAAGGGGCTGGCTCTACGCGAGGGCCCCGAAATGCAGCAGGAAATCCTCGCAGAGATCAGAGGGGTTAAAGACCTCGTGCAGTCAAACGGGGAAGCACTCCGAGCGCTGCGGGAAGACCTTGGTGTATTGCAAGGCAGGCTAGAGGGGCTCTCCTCGCGTCAGGACAAAATGGAGAGCATATTAGACTCCCATGTGGTCCGGCTGTCCAAACTCGACAAAGTTGAACGTCAGGTGCGGGCCTTGCAGAAAGAAGTGGAAGATGGCAATAATAGAGCGCGCCGCAATAACCTACGACTAGTGGGCATACCGGAGGGAGCGGAATCGGGAGACATGAAGGAGTTTTTATATAAAATCCTCCCTTCTCTGCTCCAAATCACCTTTACCAAAGAATTGGAGATCGATCGCGCTCATCGTGTACCCACAAACATAACGCTCAACAGGAAGACCCCGCGGCCTATCATCTTTCGACTTTTGCGATATCAACATGTGGAGCAAATTCTCAGCGCCTCTCGGGCAAAGGGCCATATGGAGTTTGAGAGCCACAAGATCTCCTTCTATCCTGACTTGGCTAAACCCACGGTTGATCGCCGAAAGCGCTTTCTGGAATTCCGGCTGAGGCTTCAACAATTACAAGCACGCTATGGCCTGATGTACCCGGCCAAGCTCCGAGTCACTCTTCACAATCAGACAAGAACATTTGAGGACCCTGATCTACTAGCGGAGTTTTTGGATGCTAAAGAAGCCGACTTGATGCGCTGACTTCCAGAGTTTTCCTACCAGTGTTCTCATATCCGCTGTACCTGCCATCTTGGATTTGCCACGGTTCAGCAAAGAGTCTGTCGAGGGCGGTTTGTTGCCTTATTTTGATGATATTTGTGACCCGACTCCATCTACCCAGAGTAGCCTCGATGAATATCAGAGACAGTGTTAATTATGGACTCTGGTGTTTCTTTTCCTTTTTTTTCATGTCTCTATCCTCCTCTCTAGGGCCTCCTCCCGCAGACATATGGTCGCCATATTCATTGGGGGTTTTGCTTCTTCTCTAAGTTACTTTGGTACATGCTTTTCAATATGGGGTGTATTAGCCAGCATACTCGGTGATTATGTCATTGTTGTACAGATTCTGCTTATGTTGTATGTTTTCAAGCGCCCTTACCTAAAATGTCTATTACCGATTGATGGCACCATGTAAGATTTTATCATTGAACGTAAAAGGCATCAATAATCCGATAAAACGGAAGAAAATCCTGAGCTATCTAAGTCATGAAGCTGCGGACCTGATTTTCCTCCAAGAAACGCATTTAAATTCGAAGGAAACTCTTAAACTCAATATTAAACCTTACATGGTGGCCGCCTATTCCCCAGCTGTTTCTAAGAAATGTGGGGTTGCCATACTGGTTAGGAAATCTCTGCATGCTACTATTATTGCGACTAGCTCAGATACAGCAGGCAGATGGTCCAGGGCTCACCTCAAGATAGGTAACCTTGAAGTTACATGTATATGCCTTTATGCTCCTAATGTAGATGACCCTGCCTTTTTTGCTACCATTGCTCAGGTTGCGCAGGCCTCTGCTAACACTTCATTGATAATTGGGGGGGATTTCAATTTAGTTCTTGATCCCCTGATTGACAAACAGCCGCCTAGGACGAGTGGTCCCCCCAAGAGTCACACCACGCTTACCTCTATGATCAAAGATCTTGCTTTAGTCGATCTATGGAGGTTACTACATCCCAATGAGCTTGACTTTACCTTCTTCTCTTCCCCTCATAAATCCCAGTCTCGCATAGATTTCTTTCTAATATCAAAACTGTTAGTTCCTCAGGTGGACGCTGCAAAGATTCACTCCCAACATATCTCAGATCACGCTGCTATTTCTTTTCAATTACACACCACTGCGCCCCAAGGGAATTCGGGGGCCTGGTTCTTTGATAGAGCCCTATTAACTCAACCAGAGTTCCAGTTAGAAATTCGAGCAGCCATACAAGATTACTTTCACTTTAATTTACCCCAGGACACTGCAAATTGGGCGTGGTGGGAGGGTTTTAAAGCGGCCATTCGTGCAACGATCACTAGTTATCAAATTCGCCTGCGGAAACAACGCAAACAGCAGCTCCTTATACTAGACCAACAAATCAAAGCAGGCGAACGAGTTCTAACTTCACGTACTGATCCATGCGTCTTAGTTCGCTTACAGCGTCTCCGTTTTCAATATAATGCAATCCTTTCAACTGCAGCTTCTCAGAGTATTGCACTTCAACAAGGGACATACTACCGTGAAAGCAACCGAGCCGGTCGACTTTTAGCCAACGCCTTGAAAGGTCAAAAAGAAGCCAAACGCGTAGCGGCCCTTCGCGCCCCACAGGGAGGGGGCATACTGACCACAGACTCCGATATCGTAGAACTCTTTCGGGATTTCTATACCCGTCTATATCAATCTGAATGTGAGTTCTCATCCGAGACCTTCGAGCGCTTGTTTTCTGGTATTCAGCGGCCGACCCTTTCTGAAGCTGATAGGGATGCGCTGGATGAACCCTTCTCTACTTCAGAGATCCATTCTGCCCTAAAACGAACAGCCTCGGGTCGAGCCGCCGGGCCTGATGGTCTCCCGACAGAATTCTACAGAACGTTCAGTGCAGATTTAGTTCCCTACTTAAAACTTTACTTTACTGCCCTTGCGGTAGATACATCCTCTTTGGGATCCTTTTCTGCAGCTAATGTGGTAGTTTTTGAGAAAGAAGGCAGAGACCCGCTGCTAACCGCCAACTACCGTCCAATCTCCCTACTTAATGCCGATTATAAGATCTTCGCAACGATCTTGGCCACCCGGCTATCTGACAGGATGGCCACCTTAGTCCATCCCGACCAATGCGGTTTTATACCCGGCCGCTCCACCGCTGACAATGCTCGGACCTTGTGCCATGTGCTATCCAGTGCTGCCAATTTAGACCACCCATGGGTGGGTCTTTCCCTAGATGCTGAAAAAGCCTTTGATCGCCTAGAATGGCCCTTCTTATTTGCAGTTCTCCGATGGTATGGCTTTGGGGAGGGCTTCCTCCGATACCTCCAAGTCATGTATTCTCAACCCGTTGCCAGTATTTGTGTAAATGCCATTAAGTCTCGGCCTTTTTAATCTCCAAAGAGGCACGCGTCAAGGTTGCCCCCTATCACCAATGCTCTTTGATCTAGCTCTTGAACCCCTCGCCCTCCTTATTAGACAGTCCGCACGTATTCGAGGTGTCCCCTTCAGTCACAGAGAGATTAAACTCTCTGCATATGCAGATGACCTTATGCTCTTCGTATCCCTTGACTCGGTCCCAGCTGTCTTGGACCTGATTGATGGATACTCGCAATTATCGGGCTATAAAATAAACTGGACCAAATCCGTAGCATTCCCACTGAACCGCTGGGTACATGAGGCTGACATGCAGGCCTTTCCTTTCCTTTGGCAATCCCGCATGGTGAAATATCTTGGCGTCCACTACTGTTCTCCTTTAGAAGACACTATTAGTTTTAATGCCAAGGAGGTAGTCTCCAAAGTCCGTGAGCTCACAAATCGTTGGTCTCCCCTATCCCTTACATGGTGGGGCCGTCTAGAAACCGTGAAAATGATGATAGTCCCCAAAGTGAACTATATTTTAGAAATGCTGCCCTGCTTCCTCCCGCTACACACCTACAAAGACATTGAGGGCCTTCTCGTCCGTTATCTCTGGCAGGGAAAACCACCAAGGGTAGCTAAACAAAAACTACAGTCTGCGAAGGAACTAGGGGGTACCCGCTTTCCTGATTTTCTTAGATATCATCAAGCCTTCCTACTTAAACAAGGTGCCCGATGGCTAGCTGCCTCAACAGACAACAGACCAGTTTGGCTTGACATTGAAGAGGAGCTAAGTAGCCCAATTCCGTTGATCCATCTCCCCGGTATGTCCCATCAAGTAGACACCCGCCATCCCCCAATGATTGTCGATACTCTTGCGGCCTTTAACACTCTCATTCTGTCACTGGGCCCAAACGTATGTCCTCAGGACGGACTCCCGCTGTGGAATAACCCCAGAATTCAAGTCCTAAATAAAACGATCGCATGGAAACCCTGGTACTCTAGGGGGATCTGGACACCCCAACAACTCTTCTCTGCAGCTCGTTGGAAGACCTTTTCTGATTTACAAAAGGAATTTGCGTTACCAGCGAAACATTACTTTCAATTGATGCAGCTTCAACACTGCCTCAAAAGTGCTCAAATCCTGCCGCCCTCTGCCCCTACTGAGGACGGGCTATTAGAACTAATTCACTCTATTAGTAGTACACATGGGGTAGCCTCTAACTTTTATAAATTATTATGTCAGGGTACCGATACTGCTACTTGTAGAGCTCAACAAGCCTGGGAACGTGAACTGCAAACCACTTTAACCCCTGTGCAATGGAGCGTTTTCTGGAGCAAAGTAGTGCGGGTTTCCCGATCTGCCTCTGTTACCCAAACTCTCTTCTTTTTTGCACATAGATGCTTTTATACTCCAGAAAGAATAGCCAAATGGAACACAACTGCTAGGGACCAGTGTTGGTCTTGCCATACTGCTGTGGGAACCCTCGCTCATGTTCTTTATGAATGTCCTCAATTGCAGGTTTACTGGGGGCGGGTCTGGGGTCGTATTCAATCCATCTTACACCTCCACGAGCCTCTTTCTTGGAAGATTGTGGGACTCCGCTCAGTGGCGGAGGTCCCCTCTCTTCCTAAGAAGGGTCGCTTTCTCCTTGATTTCATGCTGGGTATAGCCATATGTTTAATCACGAGGAATTGGAAGGATAGCTCTCGAATTACTGCTAATGAATGGTGGAACCTCGTCTGCTTATATAGTAAATATGAGCAGATATCTTGGAGAGCTATTCCCCATATCCAAACTCACTTTCGCTTGTCTAAATGGCAGATGCTCAATGATTATGTACAATCTGCTCATTGCTCCGACATGTCTGTTTAATGTATACTCATCATGTTTCAGATCACCGTTAGGTTTTGTACCACAATAATGTCAGTACACGCCCGTTTTCGGGAATGATTAGTTTCTAGAGAAGAAGCAGGGGGGAGGGGGGTGGCAGGGGTTTACTTTGGTGTATGTATCACATTCTATGTATGTATCTGTCTTTTAGCTGTATGTCTTCCTTTCCTTTGTTGTTATAAAACGAAAATAAAGCTTTAAAAAAAAAAAAAAAGATTTGCTTAGTTTGAAACTTTAGAATTTCTCTTAGCATTTTAGGGCATAATTGCCTTAAACAAGAAGGGTCTTTTTTTTTTTTTTTAAGGTGAGAACTGCGATATTGAAGGTAATATGGTGTAAGATCGGGTGCAAGAAATAAGGGTATTGGAGCCACATGGCATGGCATGATAGCATTTGATTTAATAAATGGAGGAAGGACGGCAAGGAAATCTACAGTACAGCCTTTTAACTTTTAAAAGGGAGACTATGATAAAATGAGGAAAATAGTTAAGAAAAAACTAAAAGGAGTAGTTGCAAAGGTTTAAAGATTTATATCAAGCATAGGTGTTGTTTAAAAATACTATCTTGGAAGCCCAGACCAGCTGCATTCCACACTTTTAAGAAAAGTGGAAGTAAGTGCAAAAAGCTGTCAGCGTGGTTTAAAGGTGAGGTCAGAGAAGCTGATGCCAAAAAAGCATCTTTCAGGAAATGGAAAAAGGAGCCAAATGACGAAAACTGGAAACAACATAAGCAATGGCAAGTTAGATGCAAGGCATTGATAAGGCAGGCAAAGTGAGAATTTGAGAAAAAGCTTGCTGTGGAAGCAAAAACACATAATAAAGACTTTTTCAAGTACATTCGTAGCAAAAAAACCTGTGAGAGAGTCAGTTGGACCATTAGATGATAGACAGGTAAAAGGGGCACTAAGAGGGGACAATGCCATAGTGGAGAGACTGAATGAATTTTTTGCTTCGGTCTTTATTGAGGAAGATGTAGGGATGTTACCCATGACTGAAGTGGTATTTAAAGGTGATGCCGCAGAATAATTGAAATACATATTGATACACTGGGAAGATGTATTACAACTATTTGATAAACTGAAGAGCAGCAAATCACCTGGACTGGATGGCATACATCCAAGGGTGTTGAAAGAACTGAAATATGAGAGGAGTTTACAGATTACTAATAGCTGGTCTGCAATCATGAAAATAATCTGTAATAGCTGAAGACTGCAGTATGGCCAATGTAATGCCAATTTTTAAAAAGGGTTCCAGGGGTGATTTGCAAAACTACAGACTGATGAGCTTGATGTCAGTACTGGGAAAAATGATAGAAACCATTATAAATAACAAAATTACATAACATGTAGATAGTCATGGCTTAATGGGAGACAGCCAACATGACTTCAGCCAAGGAAGGTCTTGTCTTACTAATTTGTTATGGAGTTTTTTTTGCAGGTGTGAATAAACAGGTAGACAAAGGTGAGTCAGTTGATATAGGGCGTGATTCTGACATCATCTTCCTGGCCCTCTGTGCGTCTGGTCGGAACTGGACTCAGAGTTAGCCAGGATTCTGATCCTGTGGGGCATGTCTAGTCCCATGGGATCAGAATCGCGACCAGGCCTGCACATGCAAACCGGGAACCCGATTCAGTCTGGCCTGCACATTCAGGCCTTGACTGGATAACCCAGTCAGTGCTTTTCATTGGAGCCATGGTGCCATGCAATTCTGGTCACCATATCTTAAAAAGGATATAGCGTTTATTAGAAAAGGTACAGAGAAGAGCCACCAAAATGGTAAAGGGGATGGAATGATACTCCTACGAAGAGAGGCTAAAAAGGGTTATGGCTCTTCAACCTGGAAAAGAGACGGCTGAGGGGAGATATGATAGAGGTCTATAAATTAATGAATGGAATGGAATGGGTAAATGTAGATTGATTGTTTACATCATCAGAATATGCTGTAAAAAGACTAGGGGACATGCAATGAAGCTACAGGGTAACCTATTTAAGACTAAAAAGAGAAAATATTTTTTTCACTCAACGTGTGATCAAACTCTGGAATTTATTACCGGAGGATGTAGTAAAAGCTGTTAGTGAAGCTGGGCTTAAAAAAGGTTTGGACAATTCCTGGAGGAAAGGTTCATAAACCATTATTAAAGGGAACCCGGGAAATCCACTGTTTGCCACAATACAAGCATTGTGGAACCTGTGTCCTTTAGGGAAACTGCTAGGTACTTGTGCCCTAGATTGGCCACTGTTGGAAACGGGATACTGGGCTTGATGGACCTTGGTCTGACCTAGTATGGTATATCTTTTATGTTCTTATGGGTTACCTAATGTATTTTTAGATAGTTTTAGATAGTGACCTTTTTAGCAATTCTAATTAAAGTGTTAATCTTCAAATAATTTACTGGAAGCATTTCCCTTTTGATAGATAAATATAGATTGATTGATTGATTGATTTTATGTGCACTTATATGTGGCAGGTGAAGGCCTGTGATCCATAAGCAGGCCAGCATGGCTAGCTTGACCTGTAAATGAAGCCTGTGGAGAGGCACATAGGAATTGCACATCCCCCAATATGCTGCTATTGTAGGATAGAACTCTGTAAGAGAACTAAACTAACTTAGGTAAGCAAAACTGAGAGATGGAAAAATACAGAAAAATGTGTTTAAAAGTTACTGATAAGAAAAAGTACATCTGCAAGGAATATAATTGGAATTTGGAATTTGTAATCTCGAGATATTGGGAATTGGTAAGAGAGCTTGATCACCTCTCAAGGAAGGGCCGAGTAACCCCGCATGGGAATTCGCCGGGTGAAACCCTCATCCTTATTGTAATTGGGAAAAAGACTAGTCAGAATAGATAGAAACGAATGCATTCTGGGATACGTTGCTAGCATGATTGTGTGAACGAAGTGTGAATGAGAGGTCTGGCAGCACGGACCAAGTGAAGGCGGACCCCTGAGTAGCGCATTTCCTGACTGGGCGACCGCGTTCAGGTCGCGAAAAGGGGGAAGCGATTGTCGTCTTGTCTTGTTATTTGTACTCCCTATACGTTTCTAGGGCCGTGAGGACCCCTTACCCACGGTCCGCCCTCCTTTTCCCTTTTGTCTGTTGTTGCGCGCACACATCGAAATGGGAGGGGCGGGGTCTACTAGAAACACTCCATTAGAATGTATGATCGCACTTTTTAAAGAGGGATATTCTGGAGATTATGGTATTAAAATGACAGCAGCCCGTTTGCAGATTTTGTGTACTAGGGAGTGGCCCGATCTAGACCCCATCTGGCCCCGAGAGGGAACGTTCAATGTAGAGATTATTCAGTCAATACACCATAGAGTGCAGATAGCGCACCCCGATCAGTACCCCTATATAGATTCTTGGTTAAGTATTTGTGAAGATCCGCCCCCCTGGGCGCAGCGCTGTTATGAGGAACAGTGCAGAATAATGTTAGCTAAGACAGATTCTAGTCAGAAAACACAACAGCCTAAAGCGAAAGAGCAGGATAAGAAATCCAGGAAGAAGCCCATCCTGGTAGATCCTGATTCCCCAGAAATAATTCCTAGACAGCCTCGAACCCCAGGTCCGGTAAGAGTAGTCCGGCGTCCTGCCCCAGAACCCCAGCGACGGCCGGAACAGGACCCAGCTCCTGATCCACCTCCCGAAGGGGAGAGAGAGGGATCAGCTGAAGAAGAAGATGCTATAAAAAGTGAGTCAGAAGCAGAGGTAGAAGAGGAAGAAAAAGAGAATGCCCCAGGCGAGGAGGACAGTGTACAAGTGGTTGCTAGCACTAGCAAACCAGCAAAAGATATACCCAAAGTGAAACCTGTTGAGAAAAAGAAAGTGATCCCTTCGAAGACAATTACAAAAATAACCCTTAGATCCCAAAAGACACCTACTGCCAAAATGCTGCCTTTACGGCAAGTCCCGGGAGTGCCCGTAAAGAATGATAATGATGAAGTGGTAGCGGGACCCCTAACTTATGTGTATATCCCTTTCTCTACAACTGATTTGTTAAATTGGAGGTCGCATTATGCCTCCTATACTAGCAAGCCCCAGGAACTGACAGAATTAGTAACTACTATTATGGAAACTCACCAACCCACTTGGCCAGATTGCCGCCAGCTCCTGACTACCCTATTCACGACAGAGGAGCGAGCACGAATTAGAAAAGCAGCTATTGAATGGATGGCAGATAACCCTGTAGCTCCGGGACAGGGGCAGAGTAGAATAGACCATCGGGAAGCAGCCCAGAGAGAATTCCCGAATGAAGACCCCCATTGGGATCCAAATACAGATGAAGGATCCACAGCCCTAGCCCGTTTTCGCCAAGGCTTTTTACAAGGCCTGAAAAGGGGGGGCCAGAAAGCTATGAACCTTTCCAAAGTTGCAGGAGTTATCCAAGGTATAGATGAGAGCCCAGCAGATTTTCATGAAAGATTAACTGAAGCATACAGAATGTATACTCCCTATGATCCCGAGGCACCAGGAAGTTTATGTATGGTGAATTCTGCTTTTGTAAACCAGTCTCAACCAGACATTAGACGTAAATTACAGAAGTTAGAAGGGTTTGCGGGCATGAATGCAACACAGTTACTGGAAGTCGCTCATAAAGTGTATGTGAATCGTGATACTGAAAGACAGAGAGAATGTGATAGAAAGATGAAGAAGAAAGCTGATTTTTTGGCTGCGGCCATAGTTGAACAGAAGAGGGGAGGTGTCCCTAGTCGACGGAGCAGAGGAAGAGGGCGGGGTCAAGGCGGAGGCCGGACCCAGAAGCTAGGCGTGAACCAATGCGCCTACTGTAGAGAGGAAGGACATTGGAGAGATACGTGCCCGCAACTCGAAGACGCCCAGCAAGATGACGACAGCAGTCATCAGTGGCGAGAAGAAAGACGAGGCTATCCCCGAAATCGCGGAGGAGCCAATCGAGAACAATTCCAGCGAGAAAGAGGAGGAGGAGCCATTCAAGCATTGGCCACACCGGTCCATGATGAGAATGACGTGGATTAGGACAGACCGGGCTCCAAGTTTGCTTTAGGTCTCCAGGAGCCTATGGTCGGAATACAAATAGGAGACCAAATTATGGACTTTATGGTTGATACTGGAGCACAACATTCAGTAATAGACAAAAAGATAGCCCCATTTTCTACAAAAGCAGTCACCATTATAGGAGCAACTGGTGCCAAAGCTACAAAGTCTTTTCTTCAGAATCGTATATGCAGTCTAGGAGGACAGCAAATAACTCATCAATTCCTTTACATGCCCGAATGTCCAGTGCCACTACTGGGACGAGATATGTTAGCCAAGCTGCAAGCACAAATATCCTTCTCTGAACAAGGAGAAATGCAAATGACAGTAAATTCCCAAGCCAAACCAGCAGGAATAATGCTGCTGACAGTTCCTCGAGAAGAAGAATGGAGGTATTACATCGATGACTCTATCCAAGACACTTATTTTGAACAAACTTTAAAGAACATTCATGCACCACCTGGAGTATGGGCAGAAGGCAGTCCCCCAGGCCTAGCCAAGCATATAGCTCCAGTGATTGTAACCCTCAAGCCTAGTGCTACACCAGTGCACGTCAAACAGTACCCTCTCCCAAGAGCTGCAATTGAAGGCATTCATCGCCACTTGCAAAGATTGCTCGAGTATGGCCTACTAAAAGTATGTCAATCCCCATGGAACACTCCACTTTTGCCAGTAAAGAAGCCTGGAACGGATGATTACCGCCCAGTACAAGACTTAAGGAGAGTAAATGATGCAGTTGAAACTATACATCCAGTTGTACCCAATCCTTACACTCTTCTAGGACTGATACCTGCTGAAGCTACCCATTTCACTGTACTGGATTTAAAAGATGCATTCTTTTGCATAAGATTAGCCCCTGTAAGTCAAATATTGTTTGCATTTGAATGGCAGGACCCCACCTCTGGAAGAGGGGGCCAACTCACCTGGACAAGATTACCCCAAGGATTCAAGAATTCGCCTACCATCTTTAGTGCTGCACTAAATCAAGACCTTTCAAGCTATCCAGTAGCCCCAGGGAAGAGAGTGCTTCTCCAATACGTGGACGATCTGCTGATAGCTGCCATATCAGAAAGTGAATGTATACTAGCCACCAAAGATCTCTTGCAGTTACTAGATGAAGCTGGATACAAAGTTTCCAGAGCAAAAGCACAGCTATGCCAAAAAGAAGTGAAATACTTGGGTTTTCGTATTACCCAAGGAAGCCGAAGATTAGGCAGAGAAAGAAAAGAAGCAGTATGTAGAATTCCAACTCCAACAACCAGAAAGCAAGTCAGAGCCTTTCTGGGAGCGGCAGGATATTGCCGAATCTGGATACCCAACTTTGCCCAAATTGCCAAACCACTGTATGAAGCCACAAAAGGAGAAGAGAAGTCACCACTGGAGTGGGGACTTGAGCAGGATACAGCCTTCCAGAAATTAAAGGAAGAATTGATGTCATCACCAGCACTTGGACTACCAGATGTCCATAAGCCTTTCCATTTGTTTGTACATGAAGCACAGGGAAATGCCTTAGGCATGTTGACTCAGAAATTGGGAAATTGGGAGCGACCTGTAGCATACCTATCTAAACAATTGGACCCCGTGGCCAAAGGATGGCCACCTTGCCTGAGGGCCGTTGCAGCTACAGCGATACTAGTGAGTGAAGCAGACAAACTCACACTAGGACAGAACATACGAGTCACTGTGCCACATACAGTCCTTGCTCTCATGGAACAGAAAGCAAATTATTGGCTCACCAATTCCCGAATGTTGAAGTACCAGAGCATGTTATGTGAAAACCCACAGATACAACTTGAAGTGAGTCATGCTTTGAATCCAGCCACCTTGATACCCATCAGTGAAGAACTCCCAGAACATGACTGTATCGAAGTCATGGAAACTGTGTTCTCCAGTCGACCCGACTTGACAGATGTGCCCATAGACAACCCTGACCAAATCTATTATGTTGATAGGAGCAGTCTCATCCTTGATGGACGACACTGTGCCGGATATGCAGTCGTCACTCAACACGAAGTAGTTGAATCATCAGCTCTAGCCTTAGGCACATCAGCCCAGAAAGCCGAATTGATAGCACTCACCAGAGCATTGTTGTTAGGAGAAAAACTTGTGCTAAATGTATATACAGATTCCAAATATGCCTTCACCACTCTGCATGCCCATGGAGCTCTCTATAAAGAACGAGGGCTCATCACGTCCGGAGGAAAATCAGACAAATATGGTCCCGAGATATTGATGTTACTTGATGCAGTTTGGGCCCCAACACGTGTAGCTGTTATGCATTGTAGAGGACATCAAGCAGGAAAGGGAGAAGTTGCCCGAGGGAATAGATTTGCAGATGCCTCAGCACGACAAGCAGCTATGACAGGACAGATTGCCCCACAAGCTATGCCAATGCAAGCAGCATTGTTTCCAGTACCTCTAAATTTATGGACACCACGATATACCACCAAAGAATTGGATTACTACTGTAACAAAGAAGATGGAGTACTGAAAGATGGATGGATTGAGCTGCCACCAGAAGAGGGCAGTCAACCCCCTGGACGAATAGTAATTTCTGAACTGTTAGGACCATCTTTTGTCAAAGCTTTTCATGAAGCTACCCACTATGGGAAAAGTGCTATGGAAAAAGCACTCAGACCACATTTTTACATCCCTCTGCTGACAAACATATCAGCTTCAGTAGCACGTCAATGTTTAACCTGTGCCAAAAATAATGCCAAGCAAGGCCTTATAACGGCACCCCGAGTTCAGTCAGGAGGTGTAACCCCCATGCACAACCTCCAAGTTGATTTTACCGAAATGCCAAGAGCCAATGGATACCATTACCTATTAGTATTAGTTTGTACTTTCTCTGGGTGGGTAGAAGCCTTCCCAACCAGAACTGAGAAAGCTCGAGAAGTTACCAAAGTCTTAATGAGAGAGATTGTCCCTAGGTTTGGAATTCCAGCAGTAATAGGGTCAGACAATGGACCCTCATTTGTCTCCCAAGTTACTCAGCAGTTAGCAAAAGCTTTGCAGATACAATGGAAACTCCACACTGCATACAGACCCCAGAGTTCAGGGAAAGTTGAGCGAATGAATCGTACCCTAAAAGCCCAAATGTCCAAGCTTTGTCAGGAGACACACTTGAAGTGGCCCCAAGTGCTCCCAATAGCTTTACTCAGAATACGCTCAGCTCCTGTAAAGTCAACAGGATTTTCCCCTTTTGAAGTTCTGTATGGTAAACCCCCACCAATAGTGCAGGGAGTCAAAGGAAGTTTAGCCCAAATTGGTTCAGAAGTAACCAGACAAGAACTCCTAGCTCTTAGTTTTGTTCTGCAGACTCTCCATGCGTGGATCCAAGATCAGTTGCCTATCAACTTGACGGAACCCTTGCATCCCTATCAGCCTGGTACCTCGGTGTGGATCAAAGATTGGAAGAAGACACCGTTGGAACCCCATTGGAAGGGACCATACACCGTCATCCTGTCTACCCCAACTGCAGTAAAGGTAGCCGAGATCGACGCCTGGATCCACCACAGCAGAGTCAAGCCCGCCGCTGATCCTGAACCTGAGCAGTGGACAGCAGAACAGCATCTTGATGCACCCTTGCGAGTTACTCTGAGACGGCAACCAGCAGCTTAGACACTTCATCACAAGTGCTTTGCAGTAGCCAAGTCTTTCGAAGAGGATTGCTGTTTTCCATGCAGCAACAGTTTTGTTTCAACAAACCCAATTTGCGTGTGATTTGACACACTACTACACTACTTTGAGACTACATTGACTAGCCAGACTTCACAAGCCAATTGAAATTGCTAATAAGTTGGTTAAAGTGTACTGGACAACCTGAGGATCTTCAATCAACACTCAGCACCCGTTAAATTGCTTCATTAGTAAACGGGACGAAGAATAAAAGACCGTCGTGATCAAGATCAGCAAGCTGAGGATTCAGAAGAACTCCAATCAACATCAACATGCATTTTTACTTTTGTTTTGCTTTGGTTGCCTTCTTTGGAGGTTTTGAACAGACTTATGCTCTACCTCCATGCACTGCTTGCATTACTTCTACTCGAACTGGACTGAAAGTAACTCAGACTTTGATTTATCATTCTTACTATACCTGCAAGGGAAAAGTGACTCGGTGTATTTATAACACCACTGAACTAAATGTTTGCACTTATGGCAAAATTAGAGCATGCTATAATCCGCATCAGAATCCATCCTATTACACGTTGGAAATACGATGGAAGGATGCAGATGGACCTATACTAGCTGCTACACCACCACTTAAAGACATTACTAAACCTGCTGTTTTAAATTTTGATGCATGTAATGCCATCAATAGAGATAGTTATTCCACCTGTGGTACGTGGGAGAAAGCGTATCGAAATGACCATAAGTACATGTGTCCAGAGGGTGCCACAGGATGGAGGAAGTGTACAGGTAAAAAGGAACCAGGCTATAGTACTGCACCAGCAGCAGATTACTATTGCCCGTATTGGGGATGTGTTTCTTATGCTACCTGGAATACTGGTATAACTGATGAGAAAATAGATAAACGAATGGCTACTTTAACCAAGCCAACCACAAATGATAAATGTCAGAAAGATGCTTGCAACCCCTTACACTTACGTATACACAATCCCCATGCATGGAAACAAGGATACAAGTTTGGTTTGCGTATTGCTGGAGGGGCAATAGATCCAGGAACCATTGTGTATATCAGATTGAATACCCAAGCCCACAAGTCATCCAAATATCATATTCATAATACCTTTTATGAAGCTATGCATGTAAATAAGTTTGAGATCCCTCATCCCTCACAGAATTTATTTTTAGAATTAGCTGGAGCAGTAGTATCTAGTCTTAAGATCTCAGATTGCTATTTCTGTGGCGGAACCCAAATGGGAGACCAATGGCCATGGGAAGCCCAAGAATTGAATTATTCTTTAGTTTACAATCAGACTGAATTACACAAGACTACCAGTGAGTGGGTGTTAGCGCACTCAATCGTTGGACGTCTTTGCTATGCCAGAACTGGACCCCAGTTCACCCAGAAGGTAGGACAGCTGGTCTGTCTTAGCCAGAAGTACTATAATGCCACGACCAAAAAGACAGCATGGTGGTCAGGAATCAGACACCCTGAACCTCCTAACCCATTAGCCAGATTTCCTGAACTTGCTGGTTTATGGACTAACCTTGCCAAAGTCCAAGCCTGGCAAGCCCCACCTGGCCTATATTGGATCTGTGGAAACCGAGCGTATGCACAACTCCCGCCACACTGGGGAGGAGCATGTGTCTTAGGAACCATCAGACCTTCTTTCTTTCTATTAAACACTGAACACGGAGAACAATTAGGATACCCTGTATACACTACCCACCGACACAAGAGAGCACTAAGACAGAAAAGAGAAGCCTTACAGATAGGCAAGTGGGAGAAGTGGCAAGGTGATGATTGGCCACCAGAGAGAATCATTGAGTATTATGGGCCTGCCACTTGGAATGATGATGGTATGTATGGTTATCGTACTCCAATCTATATGATTAATCGTATTATTCGCTTACAAGCAGTAGTTGAAATAATAACCAATGAAACTAGTCATGCTCTTACGCTCTTAGCTAGACAAAGTACTCAGATGCGCACTGCTATATATCAGAACCGCTTAGCGCTTGATTATTTGTTAGCAGCAGAAGGAGGAGTATGTGGTAAACTGAATTTAACTAATTGCTGTTTGAAAATAGATGATAAGGGTCAAGTAGTTGAAGAAATTGCTAAAGATATGCAAAGACATGCTTATGTGCCAGTACAGACTTGGCACTCATTGAAATTTCCTAACTGGTTTGCTAACCTTTTCTCTTGGATGGGAGGATTTAAGACTTTCATTGTCTTAGTACTAATTCTTGTTGCTGTTATTTTCTTATTACCATGTTTAATCCCATGTTGTATGCGTTCCATTCATAATGCTATTGATAGCACAGTAGAGCGGAAGACCGCAACTAAAATAATGGCTTTATACAAAGCCAGCGCTAGTCGAAATCCTTCAATCATGATGTGATTCTTCTAAAGGTGATTTAACTCTCACACCTTATTGAGTAATAGGGTGAGATTAATCAAAGGGGGGAATGTGGCAGGTGAAGGCCTGTGATCCACGGTGTCTGACATAAGCAGGCCAGCATGGCTAGCTTGACCTGTAAATGAAGCCTGTGGAGAGGCACATAGGAATTGTACATCCCCCAATATGCTGCTATTGTAGGATAGAACTCTGTAAGAGAACTAAACTAACTTAGGTAAGCAAAACTGAGAGATGGAAAAATACAGAAAAATGTGTTTAAAAGTTACTGATAAGAAAAAGTACATCTGCAAGGAATATAATTGGGAGTGATGACAGATGAGTTGCAGAGCCCTGCTCCCCTGCATGCACAAATTGGCTATATGGCCTTGAGAGTGTGAAAGTAACAAGTTGATGAACTGACCATTGTAATTGGGACTAGAAGGGGGGTATGCAGGTGCCATGCCCACTGAAGGGACATAATTGGATAAACTTATCAGTACCGGGACCAATG
The DNA here is from genome assembly GCA_033557465.1 of Ichthyophis bannanicus. Classification (NCBI taxonomy): domain Eukaryota; kingdom Metazoa; phylum Chordata; class Amphibia; order Gymnophiona; family Ichthyophiidae; genus Ichthyophis; species Ichthyophis bannanicus. Next base: position 114,200,487 of record CM066036.1, read on the forward strand.
GAAGGGGTACGGGAGGTACGGGAGAGTACCGGGACCAATGAAATGTTTTTCTATACCTAGAATGGAACAGAAGTCTATAAAAGTTGTTGTAATGCTTGAAAACTTTGCTCAGCCATTTTGAAATTGACTGGTTCGAGACTTGTGCACAAATAAATGATTTGGACCTTCTGAACAGACTCCTGGTATCATTGGTTTGTCTGCGCTTTGCTGCTACATATATACTGCTTTTCCAAAATCAAAGCGGTTTACAATGAACTCAGTACAACATAAACTTACATGGATCAGGATTAATAGTGTTTCAGATAAGTTTGTATATATAAGCTTAATCACATTATTTAAAATTCGATTTCTTGAACTTGTTTGAGTGGAGGAGTAGCCTAGTGCTTAGAACACTGGCTTGGTAACCAAGCAACCAGGGTTCAAATCCCACTAGCACTCCTTGTGGCCTTGGGCAGGTCACTTAACCCTCCATTGCCAGGCCTTTCTTCCAAGGCAAACTACTTCCGGTGACACTGCCAAGAAAACCCAGGAGCTTCTAGGCCACCAGGAGTCAGGACTGACTCAAAGGCACACATTGCATTTTTGAACTTGTTTACATGGAACATGTAGTAATATCTGATTGTTCTAGTTAACAGTATTGCACTGAGAACTAAGATGGACCTTATCTGTTTAGAATCAAGTTACTGAGTCCCTAATGTGATATTTAAATAGGAAGGATTTAAGTACCGTAGCTTGCGGAATGCATTTGGGTCCGTGGTAGCTCTTATATTGTCTGGCAGAGAGTTCCTAAGTGCTGGTGTGTACAGCGAGAATGCTCTTTTGGAAGTTGATGCGTTGCTTTTCCTGTATTCTGATGGAACTACCAATATTTTTTTTCACCTCTTCTCCGTGTTCTGCTTTCCGGGTTGGTTTGGATGATCAAGCTCAAATATGTAGGGGATTCATTTTGTAATGTTTTGAATGTTGTGAGTAGTACTTTAAACGTTATCCTGCTTTATACTGGTAACTGAAGTAGATATTTTAATATCGGTGTGATATGTTCCTGAATTGGTGCTTGGGCAATGATTCTCGCTGCTGTATTTTTTGTGCCGTTTGCAGACCGTGAATGGCTTGCTTTGGGAGGCCCATTAGAATACTGTTGCAGCAAGATCATTGCTTGAACTGTTGTTCGGAAGTCACATGTTGACAGGAGGTTCTCAGATGAAGCATCTTCAGTTTTGAGTATATTGCTCTGACTGTATTATTTGTGTTTAGTCATGTTGAATTTCTGATCCAATGTGACACCCGAGTATCTCACTACCTTTTTTTTTTTTTTTTTACCTTGAGGATGAATTCTTTTATCTTTATGGATTCTGGTTGCCTGAATGATTTGTCCCTTGAAATAAAAAGTACTTCCATCTTTTTGTAATTTATACGTAAATTATGCTCAGTTAGCCATGTGGTGATGTCATTGAAAAATTCTGCTATTTTTGTAAGATTGGGTTGCTTTGTGTTAATTTGTGTGTATAACAAATTATTCGCATAAATACGATAATTCAAGGAAACAAAATTTTTTAGCTTGCATATGGGTTGAATGTATAAACTAAACAATAGGGTTGATAGTGCCGAACCCTGAGGAATACCTTGTTTTTGGCTGCAAGGGTTAGATGTACTGTTACCTATTTTTACCTTCTGTTTCTGGTTAGTTATGTATGAATCGAACCACATCAAGGTTTTATCCCTAAGACCGATTTCTTGTAACCTGATTAAGAGGAGATCATGTCTTATGGAGTCATAGACTGCTGCATTGTCCAGGAATATTGGGATAAAACCCGATCTTTGTTTTTCTATCCCTTTCATTAGCCTGTCCATTAGTGTTAGGAGGAGGGTTTCTTTGCCATGTCTTACTCTGCTGCCCTCTATTCTGAGAGGAAACTGAAAGCAGTAGAAGCCTCTGCAGGTAAGTGAACACAACGTTTGTAGAGAAACATTGGTAACATAGCTTATGAAAAACAGATTGTAGACGGCCTTGGAAAATTCTATATTTGACATTTTTTAAAAGCATAAATTAATTATTGACTTGGCTTAAAGCTTAGAATTATGTGCCCTAGCTTTAGTTAGGTTTTTTTTAGAGCTTTAATACATAATTCAAGCAAATACTTGTCTGTTTAAAGGTTTAGAATGAATTTGCACTTATTTAATTAGGCCCTTTTAGAGCTTTAATACAAAATAGGCAGTTTCTCCACTCACACCAAACAATCCCTTAATTTATTGTCAGTTTTCCAATTTAAGAGTAAAATTTGCTATCACAGGATATTTTTTATCAGCGAGCTATTAACGCTTATTAGCAATTCACTGGGAAGCAAACATAAAATATTAGCAGATGATGTGCAAATATTCCCGAAGACCTTCATTTTAATCTAGGTATTACTACTCTTAGCTGCTCTAAACAACTCATCAGTACAAAAATGAAGATTGCAGCCCAACAATGAGATTGGGGCTATCCAGTCTTTTCCATTGAATGCCACATGTGTGATTTATCTCCCAGTTGGTGAGAGGTCATATCTGGCTCCTGGTTCTCAGAAAACACATCTGGGAGCTAGAGTAGCAAACTTGAAGAAACTGAGGTAGACAGAGAGGTACATAGAGGAGAGAGACATTTAGGGACATAATAGAGAAATCCTACCTCCAGTCTAGTAACCTTTGTGCTGTCTTGGAGGAGAGAGGTCACCTGGAAGGAGAGCATCACCTTGGTGTGGCAGGAAGTGATCCTGTAGCCAGGATCTGCCATCCAGGGGATGCATTATCCTCATGTGGATTATATGTCTCCAGGGGCTTCTTTCCTGGAAAGAAGGGTTAGGATAGCCATTCCAGTTGGTGATTCAATCGTTAGGAATGTAGATAGCTAGCTGAGTGGTTGGTGGGTGTTAGGATTCCTTGGCCTCTTGCATGCCCTTTGCAAAAATGGCAGACCTCATGCGAAACATAGAGAGGATTTTAGACAGTACTGGTGAGGAGCCAGCTGTCCTGGTACATGCTGGTACCAATGACATAGGAAAATGTGAGAGTGAGGTTCTGAAAGTCAAACTTAGGATTTTAGGTAGAAAGTTGAAATTCAGGACCTCTCAGATAGCATTCTCAGAAATGCTTCGTGCTCCATGCACAGGACCTAAGAGACAGGCAGAGCTCCAGAGCCTCAATTCATGGATGACAACAATGCTGGGAGAGAGGATATAGTTTATTAGGGACTGGGCTACATGCTGGGGAATGGGGAGCCTATTCCACAAAGATGGGCTTCACCTTGACCATGATGCTACCAGATTACTGACATTAATATTTAAAATGAGCTGGAGATAGAAAAGTTTTTTAAACTAGAACCTGGGGGAAAGTAGACAGTCACTCATGAGCACATGGTTCAAAGTAAGGTGTCTTTTGAAGGATACCGTTAAAACAGGGAAGTTAGACATCCTGACAAAGGTTGCTGCTGTTGTTGAATGCCGTCGAGGCAGTGTTGACTCATGGTGACCCTCTGGATAGTTGTCCTAAATTGTGTTTGGTCTTCAGTCAGGCAGCTCATTGTTGATATAGTGACACCCATAGCTGCTGTTTATTGTATCAATCCATCTCATTGCTAGCATTCTATCTTTTCAATCATGATGTCTTTCTCTAACAATCTCTCTCTTTGCATGATGGGGTCTATTCCGACACGCAAATAGTGAGGATAGACATCCCGTTGGGACATCTATCCCCGTTATTCGTCCCTCATAGCAACCCTGGTGAAAACCTCCCCATACGAACAAGCAGTTTGTACGAGGAGGCTTAGACAGAGGCAGGAGGGGGTGTTGTAGAGGTGGGTTGAGGGCGGACAGTGGGCGGTCCGCGGCCCCAGATGTACATCCAGGGCTGGCAGACTGGACAGGGGACTTATTCCACCTCCGAGGTGGAATAAATCCCCCTCGACATCGGGGAATGGCAGTCGTGGGGAGAGGGGGTGCAAGTGGTTCCCCGCAGCCTGATCCTGGCCATGGGAGGCCAGATTGGGGGTCAGGCTGCGGGGAAAGAAACAAGTGGCTGGGGATCATGGCTCCTGAATGGAGCTGTGGTGCCATGGCAATGGGATGCCATGGCACCATGGCTACATCCAGGAGCCTGACTGAGTTAGCCAGGTAGGGGCCTATAAGTGCAGGCTGATATGAATTGGGTCCTGGCCTGTATGTACAGGTTCAGACCAGATTCCAATCCCACAGGGCATGTCTAACCCCTGCACGATCAGAAATGAATCTGCCTCTGTGCATCCCATTTTCAATCTGGTGCACAGGGGCCTGGGTGGCCAACTTGGAACAGGTAGGAGAAAAGTATGCAGCCTTGTCGTATACCTTTGCTGATTCTAAACCATTCTGTTTCTCCTTGTTCCATTCAAACTGTTGCTTCTTGATCACTGTAAATGTTGTGTTGTTGTGCAAGAGAACAATTAGGTGTTCTGGTATACCCATGCTTCTTAATGTGGCCCAGAGTTTCTCATGGTTTACACAGTCAAAAGCCTTGTTGTATTCAATAAAACACATATAGATATCCTTTTGGTATTCTTTTGTCTTTTCAAGGATCTATCTCACATCCACAATAATGTCTCTTGTTCCTCGCCCTTTCCTGAGCCCTGCTTACACTTCAGGCAGTTCTCATTCCAGTTATGGATGTAGTTTCTGCTGAATAATCTTGGGTAAAATCTTGCTGGCGTGTGGGATCAGAGCGCTTGTGTGATACTTTCCACAGAAAGAGTAGAAAGATTACAAATTATCCCTGTTAATCGCTAACAAGGTTATAAATTCAAATACACCTTGAAATTTCTCTGTACGATGCCAGAAGCCTAAAAAATAAATGGGAGAGTTAGAATATATAGCACTAACTGAAGAGATAGATATAAAAGGGATCTTGGAGACCCGGTGGAAGGAGAATGACCAATGGGGAAACTGTGATACCAGGGTATCACAAAGATAGAATCAATCAAAAAGATGAAAAGTGATGCTATATGTTAGAGAACATTGAGTCTACTATAAATAGGTTCTGTAGGAAACCAAATACATCATTGAATCTTTATAGACAGAAATTCATAGTGGGTTTTTCCTAGAAAAAAAGGGGTTGGTGCTTATATGCAGACCTCCTTTCATTAATGCATGAGAACCATGGACCAGTTTTAGCAGGCAATGAAAAAGGTGCTAGTACTCTGTACCACCACATATTCCCTCAAATTAAAAAAAAAAAAAGCCCTGGGAATTCCATATGTGAAGGAGAAGCAAATAGTAGTAGGTGTCCACCTGGACAGAGTGAGCAGACAGATACCAATTTTGTTAGCTTCTCTAATTTCTGTTAACATGTCAACACAATAATAATGGCGAATTTCAGTTATCCCAATATTAATTGGATAAACATCACATCAGAACATGCTAGGGAAGTAAAGTTCCTAGATGAAATAAATGACTGCTTCATGAAGCAGCAGGTTCCAGAACTGACTAGAAAAGGAGCTATTTTAGACCTAGCTTTTGTACCGAATCCTGTGTTCCACAAAGGACTAACTGTGTTGGGACCACTTGACACTAGTGATCATAATATGATCCAATGTAACTCTTACAACTGGAGCGAGCATAAAAAGGAAATCTACTATGTTAGTATTTAATTTTCAAAAGGGAGACTACAATAAAATGAGGAAAACTGTTAGAAAATAAAAGGAGCAGCTGCAAAGGTCAAAGGTTTACATCAGGCATGGATGTTGTTTAGGAATACAGTCTTGGAAACCCAGAACAGATGTATCCCACACATTAAGAAAGGCCAAACAGCCAGCATGCTTAAAAGGTGAGCTGAAAGAGGATGTTCAAGGCAAATAATCTTTCAAAAAATGTTAAAAAAGGAACAAAATGAAGAAAATAGGAAATTGCATTGAATTTGTCAGTGCTTATGATAAGGAAGGCAAAATTAGTAGTTAAACAGCAGTTTGCTATAGAGACAAAAAAATCACAATAAAAACGTTTTCATTTGCATTCAAAGCAAGAAGCTAGTAAAAGAGTCTGTAGGATTATTGGATGAAAAGAGGGTAAAAAGGGCACTCGAGTAAGACAAAGCCATAGCTGAGAGACTAAAATGGGCATAGATAGAGATGTCCAAAGCACAGAGGCAGAGACATCCAAATATGAACAGAGGTGTGGAGGAGGCATGACCAGGGAGTTCTAGGATCCTGAATGTCCCTGCCTGAACACAGAAACATCATGGATGTACAGTATGGCATCATGTCTAACTTTAGAAGTGCTCTGAGACAGGAACTTGCTCCAAAGCAGGAAAAAACATCTGAAAAGTGCTTGTTTTAACTGAAAAGCAACCGGAGGGTGTACGGTTTGTTTTTCTCTACCATCCCCAAGCTCGGCACAATTTCAGCTATAGTAGTAGTAGGATTTGAGCCCTGGCTGTCCTGTTCCTAATCCACTTCCTTAACCATTATGCTATTCTTGATGTCTGGATTCTGAAATGTGGTTCTGGGGATGTCTAAGTAGATACCCCTATTAGACAAGTTTAGGTCTGTGTAATCCGGTCTACACCTGAACATGGCCTCTTTTTTTTTTTTTTTTTTTCCGACCTTATGGCTTAGACATCCCAAATTGCACTTGGATCGATCTTCTTCTAAAATTCCCCTCCAGATGAATTCTTTGCTTCAGTCTTTACTGAGTAAGATGTAAGGAAGCTACCCATGCCAGAAACTATATTTAATGGTGATGTGTCAGAAGAGCTGAATGAAATCTCAGTGAACCTAGAAGATAAATTAGAACAAATCAACAAACTACAGACCAGAAAATTACCTGGACCAGATAGCATACATCTATGAGTGCTAGCATTAAAATCATCTGTGTACCAGAAGATTGGAGGAGCAGTTTGTAGAAAGGTGGGGAAGTTACAGGGGAATATATTTTTTGAGGTGGAGCAGTTTGTGGGACTGTGAGGGAATCACAGAGAGTAGCTTTGGGGGTAGGCAAGTTGCCAGAGTCTGTTTATGGAGGTGGTCTCCATTTTGTGATATAATTCATCGTGATTAGATTGTAAGTTCTGAGCCGGGACAGTGTCTTACATCTATATGCACAGTGCTGCATACCCCTTGTAGCTCTATACAAATGAGAAGTAGTAGTAGGAGAAGTTAGGGGTGATGTTTATGGGACAGTTTACAGGATGGTGAGGCAGTTGCATGGGGGTATTATTTAAAAGTGAGGTATTTTGGCAGGGAAGTTGCAAGGGAGTATATTTTCAGGGTAAGGTAGTGGTGGTGGGAGCAGTTTTGGGGGATGGGCAAGTTTGATGGATTGGAAGAGCAGAGAACAAAGAGAAGCAGCTTGAAAGATTGAATTCCCTAAATTCTATAGGGGTTATTTTAGAAACCCTATTTGTTCTTTGGATGTCTGAAAACGGGCATAGAGACTTCCAAAGCATGGAGATGTCTCCTGAAGCATTTTAGAAGCCAGATCTGTGGTTGTCCAAGCCAGGGAACCTGGACATCACCACTTGATTTCAGAAATGTCTGGAGTTAGCTCACTCTGAGGAGAAGGATGTTGCCAATGGTGTGCCACAAGGATCTATCCTTGGTCCGATTCTTTTTAACATCTTTGGTTGAAACCATTTTAAAGAATAAAATTACTGAACATGTTTGTAGATGGTCATGGTTTAATGGGTGAAAGCCAACATGGATTTAGCCAAGGAAAGTCTTGTTTTACTAATCTGTTATATTTTTTGAAGTATTTTTATTTACTTAACAGGTTTTCTATACCACCTTATCCTTCAATCAAAGTGGTTTACATAGTTTAATCAGCTAACAAAGGGTTTACATAATGGTTTACAAAGTTTAACAAACAGATTAATCAGCTAACAAGGGGGGTGCATGCAGGGGGTTGTAGAGAATAATTTATTTACAAGAGTTGCAAAGTCAGATATATACATCTTGAACAGCAGGATGAATTGGTCTTTATGCGGGATCGTGAGTCTGGGCAGGTCTTATTCACGGTACTGCGTGGGTGGGAGTTGTGTCGGCGGTGGTAATCCCAAAGTGATCAGTGAAGAGTAGAGTTTTCAATCTCTTTTGCAAGTCTTTGTCAGTTGTGGCTCTTAGATTTGGGTGGGAGAGTATTCCAGAGGGATGGAGCTACAAAGGACAATGCTTTGGAAGATGTGGCCTTTATGGACCTGGAGTAGGATCTTGGTGTTTGTATGGTGTCCATTCTGCTTTGTCGTCTTGGCCTGGTGTTTTAAGATTGATTAATTCCATCAGGCTGCTGGCATATATGTTGTGCTTGATTTTGACAAAGGTGAGCCAGTTGATGTAGTGTACCTGGATTTTCAGAAAGCCTTTGACAAGGTCCCTTATGAGAGACTCTTGACCAAATTAAAAAGCCATGGGACTGGAGGCAGTGAACTACTGTGTATTAGGAACTGCTTAAAAGATAGTAAGCAGAGAGTAGGGCTAAATGACCAATTTTCTCAATGGAGAAAGATGAATAGAGGAGTACCGCAAGGAACTGTGCTGGGCCCGCTGCTTTTTAACATATTCATAAATGACCTGGAAATGGGAATAATGAGTGAGGTGACCAAATTTGCAGATGACACAAAATTATTCAAAATTGTTAACACTAGACGCCCCAAAAGGAATTTTACCTAGAAACCTCAAAGTGCGTCAATTGACGCATTATCATGATGACTGCGTATAACATGAAATGCAGATGTGAATTAATGTGAAGTTACTTATTTGTTAAATACGTGCACTATGTGACGTCATTACATGATGTCATTGTGTATTTATTCTTTTGTAATGTCGGAGTAAAACTGTAAACAGTGATTGAGATGCACCACCTAGTGGGAACATGAATTTATACCTAGAATCCACAAAGTACGCCAATTGACGCATCCAAGACAATTGAGTGTGTCAACTGACGTACTTTGGGGCCTCCAGGTATAAATTCATTTTCCTGCGAGGTGGTGCATCTGTCATTAATTTTCAATGCACATATTTGAACATCTTGACCTTGCTAACAAAGTCATGGAACATGACTGACATGGTTCTAGCAGTGGCGCTGGTATACAACTTCAAAGATGCATTTGTGTTAATTGACGCACTTTGGGGCTTCTAGTGTTAAAATACAAGAGAATTGTGAAAAATTGCAAGAGGACCTTGATAAATTCGAAGACTGGATGTTCAAATGGCAGATCAAATTTAATGTGAACAAGTGCAAAGTTATGCACCTAGGAAAGAACAACCCAAACTACGGTTACACGATGCAAAGTTCCACATTAGGAACTATCACCCAGGAAAAAGATTTTAGGTGTCATCATGGATATGTTGACACTCTCCACCCAATGTGCAGCAGCAGTCAAGAAAACAAATAGAATGCTAGGAATCATAAGGAAAGGAGCGGAGAATAAAACGGAGGATATTATAATGCCTCTATATTGCTCCATGGTGCGATTGTACCTTGAATATTATGTGTAGTGCCACTCTGGAATTCGTTACTGGAGGATGTAGTAAAAGCTGTTAGTATAGCTGGGTTTAATAAAGGTTTAGACAAGTTCCTGGAGGAAAGATCCATAAACATTATTATTAAAGAGGACCCAGGAAATCCATTGCTTGCCCTGGGACAAGCATTATAGAACCTATGTGCCCTTTTGGGAACCTGCCTGGTACTTGTGACCTGGATTAGCCACTGTTGGACTCAGCATACTGGGTTTGATGGACCTTGGTCTAACCCAGTATGGCATTTCTTATGTTCTTAGTGATATTGCGGAAGGGCTGTCTGGTAATGTTTGCCTCTTTGCAGATGATACCAAAATCTGCAATAGAGTAGACTCCCAGGAAGGAGTAGATAACATGAGAAGGGATATAGCTAAGCTTGAAAAATGGTTGAGAATTTGACAGCTGAGATTTAATGCTAAAAAATGTTGGGTCATCCTTTTGGGCTGCAAAAATCCAAGGGAGCGGTACAGTGTAGGGGCGAAGTACTGCAGTCCATAAAAGAAGAGTAGGACCTGGGCGTGATTGTTTGTTTGTTTCTGATGATCTTAGTGACTAAACATGTAGAAAAGGTGATGGCAAAAACCAGAAGGATGCTTGGATGCATAGGGAGAGAACTGGCCAGCAGAAAAAAGGAGGTGATAGTGCCTTTCTATAAGTCTCTGGTACAACCTTATTTGAAGTATTGTGTGCAATTCTGGAGACTGAATCTTCAAAAAGATATAAACCGGATGGAGTCGGTGCAGAGGGTGGCCACTAAAATGTTTAGTGGTCTTCATTTTAGAACATAAGAGGACAGGCTTAAAGATCTTAACCCTGGAGTTACCGAGATTTTTTGCACACACTGAATACCGTTGGGGTCATAAATGACCCCACGACAAATTTTAATTGTTAACCATGAAAATTTTAAACTAAACAGAGAAAATATTATTCCGAATTTAATTATTTATTATATGAAGGTTAAATGTTTTGAAATTTAATGCTTTATCATAAAATTTACATGAAGAAGAGTTGCCATGAAAGCAGTTTTTGCATGCACTTGATGAACACAGTAAAGTACTACAGTCATTTGCATGAGACACAGACAATTTCTGAATGTTCTTTGCAAACATTGCGCTTGCAGGAGGTGCAAACTATGTTGCTTTTCTTGTCTTTTTCTCTGGAACAGCAGTGACACCTTGCCCTTTTCTTTGGGATCCCGACATTGCAAACAGCATCAGTGGCTTCTTCAATGCTGGAAGAAGTCTCGCTGCAATTACTCTGAAGCAGCTGCTTTCCTAATTCCAAGAGGAATAGATGACGTCTGTGCTTTGATTTGGACTGCCATTCTGGATTTAGTGACAGCCAAACAATGAAGGCGTTCAAAGCACTGATGTCCATCATGTTGTAGAAGATTGTCACTGGCCAGCGTCTTGTCATTCGTTTTGTGGTATACGTGCGCAACATTTGATCTGCCGTATCTACTCCACCTTTACTAGAATTATAGTCCAAGATCATGCGTTGTTTTTTGTCTGGATGTGTGTTATCTACTTCTTCTTGATCATGCAAACTGCTCAGAAGAACAACCACTTTTCCTTTCTTCGGGCAATAGGAAACCAGAGTGGCGTCATCGCGAAAGGCAAACAGTGAAGTGAATACCTCTCGGCCCTTTGCTGTTACAAATTCTGGAGGTAATTCTTTTCTGTTCTTTCGAATCATCCCCAAAAGTGTCATTTGTTTTTCTAGCAATTTCCGTGACAGGGATAAACTGCAGAAGAAATTGTCAACAGTAACATTTCTGCCAGATTGCGTCAATCCTTCAGTGAGTTGCAGCACAACCCTTTCACCCCGATTCTGTTCTCTGTTTTGTCAGAGTTCCCTTCCTGTATATACTTGAAGACGCAGAACATATGATGTTGCACTGTCACACAACATCCATAGCTTTATGCCATATTTCCCAGGTTTGCTGGGAATATATTGTCTGAACGGAACATGGCCACAAAATGTAAGCAGTTGCTCATCCACGGTAACATTTTCACCAGGAACAAAGGTGTCACTTAGAGTTGCTTCCCAGGTATCAAAAACGTGTCTGATTAGAGCAAGCTTATCCATGCCTCGTTGTTCATGTCTGTTGGTTGCATCATCAAATCTGAGAGCACAAGAAATTTGCTGAAAATGGTTACGGGCCATATTTTTGCCGAAAACAGAACGACCATCTTCAAGGTTCCACAACTGAACTATGGATTCATTTCATGACTTGTACACGCCTGAGAGAATCAGAAATCCAAGAAAACTTTGAAATTCTCCGTCTGTCAAATCTTTCCAGGTGTCATCATAAATGTGTCTTCCTTGTTTGCTCGTCCACATCATGATTTCATTCAATAAGTTCTTCCTCATGAACAAGTGGAATGCTGCGAGAGGGCCATCAACATTTTGTACAGCATACCTTGTAGGACCTTGTTGTATGGGCATGACATTAGCTCTGGAGTATCTTCCAGCAGCTTGCTTTATAGGTTTCCTGTTCCATGATGTGGCATCCTTAGATACATAGGCTTCAATGGCAACCTTTGTGCTTATAGTTGATGACCTCTTAGCTCCTCTATGACCACAACTAAGATTCCTCACAGATGATACTGACACCGAGGACTCCTGCCTTCTTCCCCGTCCAGCACAGCCTTGACCTTTGCCTCGACCTGTAACTTGACTCTTTGCTGCAGGTGATGTTACCAGCTCAACATCAGTCTCACATTCACTTGGCGACCAACTGTTGTCGCCATCTGAATCATGACTGTCATATATCAGATTTATCGCCCAAATTTGGCTGATATGCTTCTTCGCTTGTTGAATATGCTACATCATCAGACGACTCAGAGCCGTCACTGTCAGCATCTCGTTGCAATATTTCTCTTACTTGGGTAGCTGAATACTTTTGTTTTGACATCATAAACAATAACCTAAAATTAAATAAAGATATAGTTGAATAAAACGCAAAGCAGTTTTACTATAGGTGTACAATAATCATGATGAACGAGCTGAAAGCCTTTAGATTTCATCGGAAATAATGAGAGAACGTATGATATCAATTACAGAAAATGTGTAATTTTCATAAAATAAGAGTACAAAAAATAAATGATACATAATTGATAAATACCTTCTGTCAGATCAAAAAATTCACAAAACTGCAAATTGTATCACGATCCAAACCGGACGTAAGCAACTGGGGTCAAAAATGACCCCGCTAGTACTCTGTGCTGCAATTACATCACTAGCGTCACCTAGCGGATGAATATTATTCCTCTCATGGCGCAATATAAAGAGAATATTGACATGTGAAAAGTCATAAAAAGATTGCATTCTTGAACAACTAGTTCCGAGATACGTGTTGTGAAACTTGCAATGGGGTCACTTTTGACCCCATCGGTACTCCCAGGGTTAATATGGATAAGTTAGAGGAGATATGAGAGAGACGTTTAAATACTTCTATGGCATAAATGCACAAGAGAAGAGCTGTTTGCAATTCAAAGCAAATTCTGCTACAAAGGAGCATAGGATGATGGTGAAAGGGGATAGACTCAGGAGTAATATGTAGAAATATTTCTCTGTGGAAAGAGTGGTAGATGCATGGAATAGTCTCCCAATGGAAGTAGTAGGACAGTATCTGAAGAGCAGAAAATTACCTGGACTGGATGGTATACATCCAAGGGTGTTGAAAGAACTGAAATATAAGATTGCAGACCTACTATTAGTAATCTTTGAACTATTATTAAAATTATCTGTAGTACCTGAAGATTGGAGAATGGCCAATGTAACGCCAATTTTTAGAAAAGTTTCCAGGGGTGATTCAGAAAACTACAGACCGGTGAGCCTGACGTAAGTACCGGGAAAAATGGTAGAAACCATTATAAAGAACAAAATTACTGAATGTGTAGACGGACATGGCTGAATGGGAGACAGCCAACATAGCTTTAGCCAAGGAAGGTCTTGTCTTACTAATCTGTTTGTTTTTTGAAGGTGTGAATAAACAGGTATACAAAGGTGAGTCGGTTGATATAGTGTATCTGGATTTTCAGAAAGCCTTTGACAAGTTTTTCGTGAGAGACTCCTGTGGATCAGGAACTGGTTAAAAGATAGAAAGAAGAGGGTAGGGCTAAATGGCCAATTTTCCCAAAGGAGACAGGTGGAGTACTCCAGGGATCTGTTCTGGGTCCGCTGCTTTTTAACATATTCATGAATGACCTGGAAATGGGAATAACAAGTGAGAGAATCAAATTTGCAGATGACACAAAATTATTCAAAGTTGTTAAAATCCAAGAGGATTGTGAAAAACTGCAAGAGGACTTGATAAATTGGAAGACTGGATATTCAAATGACAGATGAAATTTAATGTGGACAAATGCATAGTTATGCACTTAGGAAAGAACAACCTAAACCATGGTTACATGATTCAAAGTTCCATATTAGGAACCACTACCCATGAAAAAGATTTAGGTGTCATGGATAGCACGTTGAAACTGTCTGCCCAATTTGCAGTGGCAGCCAAGAGAGCAAATAGAATGCTAGGAATCATAAGGAAAGGAATGGAGAATAAAACAAAGGATATTATTATGCCTCTGTATCGTTCCATGGTGCAACCGCACCTTGAATATTGTGCGCAATTCTGGTCGCCGTTTCTTAAAAAGGATATAGCGTTATTAGAAAAGGCACAGAGAAGAGTCACCAAAATGGTAAAGGGGATGAAAGGATACCCCTATGAGGAGATGCTTAAAAGGTTATGGTTCTTTAACCTGGAAAAGAGACAGCTGAGGGGAGATATGATAGAGGTCTATAAATTAATGAATCGAGTTGAATGGGTAAATGTAGTTTGATTGTTTGTTTATGCCATCAAAATGTAGAAGCACTAGGGAACATGCAATGAAGCTACAGTGTAACCTATTTAAGATTAATACGATTATTTTTTCACTCAATGCGTAATCAAACTCTGGAATTCGTTACTGGAGGATGTAGTAAAAGCTGTTAGTGTAGCTGGGTTTAAAAAAGATTTGGACAAGTTCCTGGAGGAAAGGTCCATAAACCATTATTAAAGGGGACCCACTGCTTGCCACAATACAAGCTTTGGGGAAACTGCTAGGTACTTGTGACCTAGATTGGCCACTTTTGGAAACAGGATACTAGGCTTGATGGACTTTGGCCTGATTCAGTATGGCATATCTTATGTTCTTACATGTTACATCTTAGGAACTCCAGAAGGAAGGTTTCTTTGGCATGATGCAAGTACTACGCCAAGCATTAGCGGTAAATTTAAGAGACTGAGATCATACGGCACATACCCTGGCTTAAAAATAAGGTTCATGACTCATGGCATGCACAAAACTAACTAATTTGGAGAAACTGCCCCAGATTTATTTAACATTTCTTATATACCGCCTTTCATGATATCAAGGCGGCTTACACTGCACCTTGCATATACACATATATTCGCTATCAGTCACTATGCACATTGTGCCCACCCACTACTTAAAGACAATTTGCTACAGCCACCTCAGCAGTTTCCCACACAGACATGCCAGAGACTGTGAGTGGAGGAACACGCCATTCTTTTAAATTAGCATCTGGCTTCTCTGCTCTAGTCTCTAACGGACAGCTGATTGCAGATAACTAGTGAAAGCTGCTTTCATAATGTTTTCTCAATTGTTTTCTCAGATAGCCTTTGTATCTCTGTTACAGTGGAAGAGCTGAATAAAATTGTTATATAAGATATTGCAACGATTAATGCTTACTGGCAGTGCATTTTTTAACTCAATGGTTTCTCCTTTGCATTCATTAGGCCCAGCTTTAGTATTTGTTTTTTATTTATAAATTCTTTTATGCCGCCTCTTCCAGACATCAAGGTGGTTTACAATTAACCAACTGGATACATTAAAACTTAAAACTTAAAATAATATATTTCAATGAAGGATTTGTGGCGTATATACAGACAGCATATATTACAATATGTACAGATAACGTACAATACAATCAACATCTTTACAAGGGATTTATGCATTCATAGATGTTACATGCGTAGCTCAGGAAGAGAAAATCCTTTTATAGTGAATGGATATGGAAAGGGTGGTTCAAGATAGTATTCACAGTTAGGTTGGGTATATTTTGTTTTGATCAGATAAATTGCCAAAAATGTTCAGTGAACAAGTATGTTTTGATTTCCTTGTGGAAAATTTGAAGATCCTTGATCACTCATAGATTATCTGGAAGAGCATTCCGGAGTATCGGAGCAAAATAAGAAAATGCTTTGTTACTCGTTGATCGGTTTGTATTGCGATAATCAGTAGGAACTGCTATGGTGGTGTTAGTAGTTAGTGCATCCTCTTTGCCCCATTATATCTTACTTCACTGATAAACACTCCATCTAATGAGAGAACACAATGTCCCTCAGGAGCTTAAATATGACCATTAATGTTTTGTATTTAACATGGCTTAGAATAGGTAACCAATGTAGGTTATAAAGTATTGGGGTAATGTGATCTCTGCTATGTGTTTTATTGATAATACGGGCAGTAACATTTTGGGCTAACTAGAGATTGAGTGTCTGTTTTGGGAGATCCTGTAGAATACTATGGGCCCGATTCTGTCCCACGAATAGCGGGGCTGGACATCCAAGCGGGACGTCCATTCCCGCTATTCATGCACTCCCTGCCGGAATCTGACCTCCTCGCCTGTTGTACGGGGAGTTGGGACAGGGAAGGGGCGGATTGTGGGCAGAGTTGCGGTAGGCGGCCACCGGCCTTGGACATATATGGCCGATTCTAATGTCGGCCCTGTACGTCCACGGCTGGCGACTTGTGCAGGGAAGTTATCCCAACTCCGAGGTGGAATAACTTCCCTGGACGTTTTTTATCGGCAGGCCCAGGGCACGGATGGGGCAAGGAGGCTGAGAGACATTCCCCTCAGACCGACCCTGGCCTCAGGAGGTCGGATCAGAGGTTGGGCTGCAGGGAAATCCTTTGTTGAGCTGCTGCCGGGATCGCGGCTTTACAGTGGAGTCGCAGTGCCAGGGCAACTGGACACCATGTTGCCACGGCTCCATTGTAAAGCCCTGACTGAGATAGTCGGGCTTTTCCTGTACATGCAGGCTGGGCTGAATCACAATCTCTGCCTGTACGTGCAAGGCTGTTTGCAATTCTGGTCCTGTGGGACTAGACCTGCCCCATGGGATCAGTATCGTGACCCCCTATGTACAGAGGGGCTGTACATCTGGGATGGAATGAGCCTGTACTGGAATACTCGAAGTGTGGAATGATCATGGCCTGGAGCACTGAGTGGAAATCCATAACTAGAGAGGAGTGGTTGTAGATGTTGAAGCATTCTTAGTTTATAGAAGACCATTCTGGTAATATGCTTTATATGTGGGATCATGCAAAGGGTCTGATCAAGGGTCACCCTAAGGCAGCAATGGCGAACCTATGGCACGCGTGCCAGCTGTGGCATGCGAAGGCCTTGCAGCTGGCACGCAGGAAGGTCCGCAATTAGGATTTTTTTTTTCAATTTTACTTGTCTGCTGCCGCTGTCGGGGCCGCCGCGGCAAAATCGAGCGTGCCGCGGGGCCCCCCTGTACCCGGCAGAGCCTGCCCTCCCCGTAGCAGCTCTCTCTTTGGCAGCTCTCTCTTTGGAGCTGCAGTCAGACGCGCCGGCTTGCAGAGCGCGAAGGGAAGAGTTTCCCCTTCGCGACTCTGTTAAGCCCACGGGGGCTGATGGGAACTTCCCATCAGCCCCCGCGGGTTTAACAGAGCAGCGAGGGAGAAACTCTTCCCTCGCGCTCTGCAAGCCGGCGCGTCTGTCTGCAGCTCCAATGAGAGAGCTGCTACGGGGAGGGCAGGCTCTGCCGGATACAGGGGGGCCCCGCGGCACGCTCGATTCTGCCGCGGCGGCGGCAACACACAGGTTTTCTTTTTTTTTAATTTTCCCTGGGCTGGGGGGGGGGTTTAGGAGTGGTGATGTGATGGGCTGGGCTGGGCTGGGGCTGGGGGGGTTAGGAGTGGTGATGTGATGGGCTGGGCTGGGGGGGGGTTAGGAGTGGTGATGGGCTGGGCTGGGGGGGTTAGGAGTGGTGATGGGCTGGGCTGGGCTGGGGGGGTTAGGAGTGGTGATGGCTGGGCTGGCTGGGGGGGTTAGGAGTAGTGATGGGCTGGGCTGGGGGGGTGTTAGGAGTAGTGCTGGGCTGGGGGGATTTAGGAGTGGTGATGGGCACTGGGCTGGGGGGGTAGGAGTGGTGATGGGCACTGGGCTGGTGGGGGGGGTTAGGAGTGGGTGATGGGCACTGGGCTGGCTGGGGGGGTTAGGAGTGGTGATGGGCGCCTGGGGGGGCTTAAACTACAAAGTGGGTGATGGGGGATTAGGACTGGAAATGGGCTGGTGGGATTAGGACTGGGAAGTGGGTTGATGGGGGGTTAGGACTGGTAATGGGCTATGGGGGGGCTTAAACTGAAAATTGGGTGATGGGGGATTAGGACTGGAAATGGGCTGGTGGGATTAGGACTGGAAGTGGGTTGATGGGGGGTTAGGACAGGTAATGGGCTATGGGGGGGCTTAAACTGAAAATTGGGTGATGGGGGATTAGGACTGGGAGTGGGCTGATGGGGAGGTTAGGACTGGTAATGGGCTATGGGGGGGCTTAAACTGAAAATTGGGTGATGGGGGATTAGGACTGGAAATGGGCTGGTGGGATTAGGACTGGGAGTGGGCTATGGGGGGCTAGGACTGGTAATGGGTTGGGGTTGCTAGGACTGGAAATGGGCTGAGTGGAAGGGGGCTTGAACTGCAAATAGCTGTTGGGGATGGGGCTTGGAATGGAAATGGGCTGAGGGGAAGTGGGGGGCTTGAACTGCAAATAGCTAATGGGGACGGGGCTTGGAATTGAAATTGGCTGTGGGGAAGTGGGGGGATTGAACTGCAAAAAGCTAATGGGGAGGGGGACTTGGAATGGAAATGGGCTGAGTGGAAGGGGGCTTGAACTGCAAATAACGGATGGGAAGGGGGCTTGGAATGGGCTCTTAGGGGAGGGAGCTAGGACAGGAACTGGGCTGATGGATGGGCTAGGATCGAACTGAGAATTGGGTGTTGGGGGAGCTAAGATTGGAAATGGGCTGTGGTGGGGGCTTGGATTGAAATGGACTCATGGAGGGGCTAGAACTGGAGGTAGGCTCATGGGGGCTTGGATTAGAAATGGGCTGAGTGGAGGGGAGCTAGGATTTAACATGGGCTGATGGTGGGGCTAGGAAAGGACTAGAAATGGGCTGATGGGAGGTTGGTATTGGAAATGAGCTGATGAAGGGACTCGGATAGGACTGGAAATGGATGGGGGAGCTAGGACTGGAAATGGACTGTTGTGGGGACTAGAAGGGAGCGGATACGGGGGGGGGCTGTAATTAAATGGGCGCGTTTGTGGGGGGAGATTAGAAGGGGTTGGGGCTGGGAGAATGAAATGGAGAGGGCAAAATATTTTGTGTGTGAGTGAAGAAAAATGTACAAGTGGCCGGGTATTGGGAGAGAAAGTGGGGATTGAGGATGGAGGGTAAAATTTGAGTGGATGAAATAGGAATGAGGAAGAGCAAAAGGAGAAAGATTAGTATGTTAAAGCGATGTAGAGAGAGAGAATGGAAAAAAAAAACCTAGAAGAGAGAAGAAAGGACAAATGGACAGCAGATGATGGGAGAGTTAGCAGAAAACATGAAGAAACCAGAAGAAAGTGGCTGGAGCAATTGCAACTGTGTAACTGAGCTGAGGTATTCTGTTTATGTAATTCCTTTTTGACATTGCCACTTGTTCTCTTTCCCCAGTAGGTCATGTATTGTTGTTCTCTGAAATGTATTGGTTTAATATTTGCAGTGTTGCCTTTGATAGGTATGGTATGGTGCTTTGTGACTCCTGGTAGTGCTGTTAGGATACGGCGGGTTTGCTATTGGTTCTAAATGGGCAGTGTTTTGTAGTAGTTCCTAATGTGCCTGGCGGTTGGCACTGGATTATAGTAATGTAGAAATCTTTTAGTCTGTCTTTATCCATACACTCATTAAGAGACATGTTTACTAAAAGTTAGTGTATGTTAGCATTATGCAAATATTTATGCAAATTGACGTGCTGGCACTTTGAGTAAATTCTTTGGTTTTGTGCGGCAGTTTGGGCACTCGGGCTCAAAAAGGTTAGCCATCACTGCCCTAAGGTATTTCACTTCAGCTTTTACTTCTAATTCAACATCTTGGAAGGGAAATAAAAGTTTTGGCTCCTTGTGATGTATAAAACCTCAATTTTGCTATAATTTATTTTCAGATTATGTAGAGTTAGCCACTTTGTTATTTCACTAAAGCATGATGTTAACTGATGATATATGAGGTTCATATTGTCTATAGGGAGATATAACATTATATCATCTGCATAGATGTGATAACATAATTTGAATTTTTTGAAAATATTACATATAGGCTGTAAGTATATATTAAACAATAAGGCGGAGAGGGTAGATCCTTGTTTATATGAACAGGCAGGACCAGCTCATCCATTGTGCGAGAATGTTGTTCGCATAGGGCCCCACATGAATATTATTCTTGCACAAATGGACGGCTTCAGTGAGAGACAGGGAAGCCCGCGAGAGGCCCCGGCTCCCTCTGCACAGCCACCAGCGTGAAGAGTATTTTCCCTCACGCTGGCGGCTGTTTCTATGAAGTGCGTGAGTGCTGGGAAATGCCCTTTAACCTTTCCCAGTATTCAGTGCGCTTCACAGAAACAGCCGCCAGCATCAGGGAAAACACTCTTCACGCTGGCTTCCCCGTCTCTCTCTGAAGCCGTCTATTTGTGCGAGAATAAAATTCATGTGGGGCCCTATGCAAACAACATTCTTGCACAATGGACTGTGCAGAGGAAGCCGGGGCCACGCGCGGGCTTCCTTGGCTCCCTCTGAAGCTCCTTAGATAGCCACGGGGCTCTCCTGGTTGGGGGGGGGTCTAGCATAGGACTGGAAATGGGCAGATGGGGGGGCAAGGATTGGAAATGGATTGATGGGGGGGAACTAGGACTGGAAATGGGCAGATGGGGGGGAACAGGGATTGGAAAAGAGCTGATGGAAGGGTAAGCTGGGAATGGAAATGGGCTGATGGGGGAGAAGCTTGCATTGGAAATGACTGATGGGGGGATAGGATTGGAAATGGACTGATGGGGGCTGGAATAGGACTGGAAATGGGCTGATGGGGAGTTAGGATTGGAAATGGGCTGATGGGGGGCTGGAATGGGACTAGGTCATATGGTGGGCTAGAACTATAAATGGGCTGATGTGGGGGCATGGGAGAATGGGACTAGAAGAGAGCCGATGCTGAGTGGGTCTAGAACTAGAAGGGAGCTGATTTTGGGGGAGGACTAGAAGGGATGGGGATGGGGAATGAGGATGGAGAGGGGAAAAGATATATTGTGTGGGAGGGAAGAAAAATCTTCAATTGGCCAGGTATTGGGGAGAGTAAGTGGGGAATGAGAATGGAAGGGTGAAATTTGAGTGGATGATAAAGGAATAAGAAAAAAGAAATGGGGAAAGAGCAAAAGGGGAAAGATCAGTATGTTTAAGCAGATATAGAGAGAGAATGGAAAAAATCTAGAAGAGAGAAAAAAAGAAGAAGGATAGCTTGCAGAAGACACAAAGAAACGAGAAGAAAGTGACTGGAGCAATTGCAAAATAAAATGCCCAAACAAAAGGTAGAAAAATACTTTTTATTTTGAATTTATTAATTGGAAATATGTCAAGTCCCTGGGAAGTATGTGCATCGCTAACATCTTTGCGTTTTTGTTTAAGTGGCCACGACAAAATTAATTTATAGTTTGTGAACTTCTCCCAGTGTTTGTGTGACGTTTCATTTTTGGTTTTTGGGGTTCCCAGTTTAATTATTATCTTCCTATTTCTAAACGTGTTCTCTTTGGTTCTTTGTGTGGTGATGATCTATTTTCTGCATTATAACCAAGCTGAGTATTCATGTTTCATTGTGAGTTTCTATTTCGACCGTGTCACTTGTTTCTCTTTCCCCAGTAGGAGATGCATTGTATTACTCGTGAGATGTATTGGTTTAATATTTGCAGTGTTTTGCCTTTTGATAGGTAGGTTTGGTGCTTTTTTGTGAGTCCGTTGTATGCCGTTATGATACGGGTGGGTTTGTCGATGGGTTTCTGACTGGTCATTGTTTATAGTAACTTCCTAATGAGCCTGGCGATTGATACTGGAATACAGCAATTTTAGAATCTGGTAGTCTTTGCTTTATTCAGACACGCATTAAGATGCATGTTTACTAAAAGTGCATGTTAACGTTATGCAAACATTTATGCCAAATGAGTCCCCTTATGCAAATGAGGCCCTGCAATGAATCTCCGTGCATGGCCCCTGCACCCCCCTTGGGCCGCCCCTGTGAACAGGATGTCTGCTGACCAATTCGAACTTGTTGGGTACAATAGGAGAGGTAGGACTAGAACCACTGTAGCACATTGCCATGTATCCCTAGCTGCTGTAGGTCGTGGCAAGCATTATAACTGTGGGCTGGTACCAGCTATCGCACACTAAAAACCATGTGCGATAACTGTTACCATGTTGACATGACAGTTTACCGGAGCGACTATTTTCCATGTTAACGTCTCATCATGGGTGTCACTGGGAATGTTAATCTGTGTTCAATGTTGCAGTTACCTGCAGGTGCACTTCAGGGGAGAGCATCTCGCTATCGAAGGTGCGGTATATGCACCTGCAGTAAGTACAACACTGTTAAGAAATTTTTACAGTGTGGTAAGACTACAGGAAGCCATGCCTGCGCACATCCCAACAGTTTTGCCGCATGAACCTTTTTTCTTTTAACGTGCATTGAAATTTACTCCAAAACATGCAGTAAGTTGCCGAAAAACCTACTGCACTTCAGTCCAAAGGCCCCCAGAATACTTAGTTACATATTGTGCTGGTTGTGGGTCTAACAAGATGTGCTTTTGAATAAACATATTTAAGTAAAGACGGTTGTATTGTAGTTGTCTAAATACACAGAGAAAAAAATGTTTTTTATTATACTGATTATTATCAGGGGCTGTGCATTTTTTAAACATCGAAACACTCATGTCCTGGACGTGCCTCTGGGGTTTCCTAAAAGCATAATTCCTATAACGTCCAGACCTCCTATAAATAACGGAGTCAGTCAAGTGCAAAATCTTTCTCTTTAATTTTTTTCTTTGTCTGTGGCGCAAAATTAAAGGCTTTAGCTTTTGTTGAAATTGGTGTTTTTATTTTTGTTTTGTTTTTTGCTTGTATAGACTTAACACCAGCTGTGAAAGGTACAAGGCGTAAAAGTTTTTTGTTATGCCAGCATGGATAAGTCATTTTCTGCTTTTCTGCAAGGCGATAGATGGCCTTTTGCCAGTGGGGATATGGTTTTATCAAGCGTGGCGGAGGGCCCAGGTTCTTTGCTCTTGAAAATTAGGAATCAGGCAGCGTGTTGCACTGACATGTTACCATTCGCTTTTTTTTGTTCATTTTTATTTTGCTGTTTCTTTCATTTTTGGTCATTGTTCTTTTAAACTAACAACAAACAATAAATAAAAAATCTCATATAGAAAAATTGCACTCCCATCACCCTGTTAAAGACAATGCAGTCCTTCCTCGCACTATCCCATGCTTATCCATCAACTTCTTTCTGGTGTCTTTACCCACTTCTGCAGAGCCTTCAAGGGGCGGGGACACAATCCTTGGTGTCAAAAATCCGTGTTCCACCACAACGGCGTTACAGAATGGCATCGGCTAACATGAACGCTGCACCAGTTGGCACAGTTGCTGTACTGCATGTCGTGTTACAGTTTTTCAAAATGGCGCTTTGCGTAGAGTCCACCAAATTTATTTTGGAAAATGCACATTTTATTACAGTTCCTGTTTTTATTTCAGATGACATTACATCTCTAGCAGGTAACTGTGTTAGGCCAATTTTAAAACATTCCATTTCTGGTGGGAGATGATGAGAATTTTCTGTGAAAGAAAAGGACAAATGGATTATCTTGAATGCAGTGGCATTCTCAGCCTTTGCAGCCGAAGGCCCCCGCCGCTCCCCCAATGAAATGCAGTACAAACCACCTCACCCTCTCCCACCAGGCCCACACTTTGAAGGCACTGCGACAACCTTACCTTAAAAACAGCTGGCTTGCTGTCCAGGGGCGGCCCAATGGGTGCCGGGGTCATGTGCAGAGACATCAGTGCTGGGCCTCATTTGGCATAGGGCCTCATTTGCATACATATTTGGCATAATGTTACCATACACTAACTTGTTAGTTAAACATGCCTCTTAATGATTGTATAGATTAAAGAAAGGACTAAAGATTTTCTGCTACATTACTATAATCCAGTGCCAAACCGCCAAGGCCCATTAGGACTACTACAAACACTGCTCATTTAGAAACCCAGAGCAACAACCCGCCCTAATCATAACCTCACTACCAGGACTCACAAAGCACCAAAACCTAACCTAATCCAAAAGGCAACACTGCAAATAGTAAAATCAATGCAATCTCAGAGAATTACCAATGCATCTCCTCACTGGGTAAAGAGAAACAAGTTGCAATGTCAAATAGGAATTACATGAACGAATGAATACCGTCAGCTCAGTTACACATGCAGAACATAGACCATCAACCAACAACAAGGAATCACAATTTAGACAAACAGGAAGACAATAATTAAACTGGGAACCTCAAAAAGCCAAACTTGGAATGTTACAAGAACAACTGTAGAAATAAAACTATAAATTAATTTCCATCTTGTACTAAACACGCGCAGACCGGTTAATGTATGCACATTTCCCCCAGAGCTGACAATATTCCAGTTAATAAGAAGTTCAAAATAACACGATGAGATCTTATCTACCTTTTTGTGCATTTTGTTTTTTTCAGTTGCAATTGCTCCAGCCATGTTCTTCTGGTTTTGTTCCCTCTGTGCCTTCCTGCTATAACTCTCCATCGTCCTGCTGTCCCATTTCTGTTCTCTTTCTTCTCTCTTCTAGTGTTTTTTCCATTCTCACCTCTACATCTGCCTTTAACATACTGATCTTTCTTTCTCCTTTGCTCTTTTTCCTGATTCCTATTTCATCCACTCAAAAATTTTATTACCCCTCCATCCTCAATCACCCACGTACTCTCCCAATACCCGGCCAATCGTAGATTTTTCTTCGCCTCCCACACAAAATATTTTTTCCCCTTCTCCATTTCACTCTCCCCATCCCCACTCCCATTCTGATCCTCCCCAACATCAGTCTCCTTCCCCCCCCCCCCCCTTAGTTCCATTTCCAGCCCCACCCAGCATCCCACTTTTGTCCCTTCTACAGCCACCCGCATCAGTCCATTTCCATTCCTAGCCCCCCCTCTCAGCCCATTTCCACTCCTAGCCCCACCATCCATTTCCAATCCTATCCGAGTCCCTACCATCAGCTCATTTCCAAATCCCCAGCCCCCCAATCAGCCATCCCATTTCTAGGCCTTTCCCCTATCCCCACAATCAGCCCATGTCCAAGCTAGCTCCCGCTCCCCTCAGCCCAGTTTCCCTTCCAAGCCCCCATCCCCCTCAGCTATTTGCAGTTCAAAGCCTCTCACTTTCACTCACCTCTTTTTCCGTCCTAGCAACCCCCAACCCATTACCCGGTCCTAAGTGCGACCCCATAGCAGCCGCACTTCCATCCCTAAAGCACACCCCATCAGCCCACTTCCACTTCCTAACCCCCCAATCAGCCCACTTCAGATCCTACAGCCCCCAGCCCGGCCGTAAGCCCCTTGCCAGTCCCTAACCCGCATCAAGCCCGATTTCAAGTCCTAGCACACCACCCATAGCACCTGTGCCAATCCGAAACCCCCCCATTAGGCCAGTTCTAACAAGCGAACCAAGGACCCCCATCACTGGCCCATTTTCAAGGTTTTTTGGGGGAGGGTAGCCCCCTAAATAGGCCCGATTATCCGTCCTTACCAACCCTCCCAGTCAGCCCATAGCGCAATCGTTAACACACCCTCCCCACCACCATAACAGAACAAAAGTTATAACTAAAAAAAAAAAAAAGCTAGGCTGCTGCCGGCTGCCACTGGCCGGGGGACCTTTGCGAGCTGCAAGGGATTTGTGAGTGTCCCCGCAGGGCCCCCCCCCCCGCCCAGCAGCAGGTCCTCCCTGAGGGGGGGGCCCTGCCTCACCTCTGGCGACTCTACGGGGGACATCCTGGGCGCAGGGGCTTATCGGCAGAGGCCACGAAAATGGGCAGAGTTTTGCTCCCTCGCCGCTCTGTTAAGACCTGGCTGGTGGACTTAGATGGGAGACATGCCTTTCCTTTTTTCGCGCATCAGCCCGTGGTGGCGCAAACAGGGGAGGGCCGGTCAGGGCCTGTTAACAAGATCCAACGAAAGGGTAAACTCTCCTTTCGCGGCTCTGAAGGAGAGCGCTGCGCGAGGAGAGTGAAGTGTGATTGTATTTATTGTGGAATTTGATTTATGAAGTTCCTGTATCTAGGGCCCGCGCGTATGTCTGCAAGTCAGGTGCGGTTGTACATTGAACAAACTGAAAATATCCATGTTGGCATGGGAGGGAGGACTTTGCCGGGCGTCGGGGGCCTGCCCGGGGGGGGTGTGGTTCATGGGCGTGTCGTATGTGTACATGTTTCCAAGTGAGTAATTACGATCTTTAACAGTTTTCTGACCGTCCATTGTTTCAATGGGCGCAGCTTAGGCATGGCGAGGCGATTCAGACTGTCCGCCGATGTGGGTGATGACAATATAGGGGGCCTAAATTGCAAGTCTGCGTGGAAGGAGCTAGGTGCATTGTTATAGCCACGAGTCAAGGGCTATTGCTGGCCAGGAGATAAGCAAATTGAAAGGCGTTTGTATTAAAAGGAAAAAATTCTCAGGTAGTTATGAATGAAGATTCATCGGAGTCACATCTGAGCCTAACGTTCTTGAGTTTATAGGTTAGGTATCCACTTTTAGTTTTCTTGTTACAGGATTGATGTTAAACACGGCGCCAAGTGAGGGGTGGGTATCAAAATCTAAACAAATAGATTCGCACATTTCTGTAGAAGTGATGAAACATCGTGGTTTTGATTCTGACAAGCTGGGGGCGCCACAGGAAGTATAAGTAGAAAGGTGTGCAATAGGCAAGAGTTAAGGTCGCGCAATATGATGTCAGTCTGGGCTATGCTGGAGCCAAACAGTCCAAACTGGCGTGCATATTCAGTTGCCGGGGATCATATCCAGGTGTTAGCCACTCTTGCGGTTGGCTGTATTGCAAACTGAGGGGGGGGGGGGGGTTCGAGAGTGGGTCGATATTGATCCACTGCCTAGTTAAACGATATGCGGCTGAGGTTAGACCGAGGGGGTTTTTCTGAGCCTGACGCTTCACACCCACATATCGGGGGGTCCTAACCAGACGAGTGGCTCAGAATATGGTGAGCTGGCTGGCTGTCGATACTAATGTGATCAGCTCCACCATCCCTTCCACCTACCCTTCCACGCCGTGGAACAAGAACCCCCCAAACATGCCCATAGGATGCTAAGTGGTTGTAGGCAGCGGGGCGTGTAAGGCGTGGCCGAGTATGCTGAATATCCCATTCAACCAGGTCAATTAACATGGGTTAGCAGCTCTGCTAAGTGCTCGTTCCCAGAGGAAAAAAGGATCCGCTGTTGGACTATCGGGCCATAAAGGAATATATCAGGGTGCAGGCGGAATGTTAGGCATGGGCCCATAAAACATTGGGGCCGATATATTTAAACGGAGTTTTATCGGTTTAGTTTGAAAAAACCCCGTTATTGGATTAAGGGTCTGTTTCTTCCAGGAACCAATTTTTTTTGAGACTCTTTATAAATCCTGACTCAGGTTCAATTGCTTTCATCACATGCCATTGGCAAACAAATTCTACAGTTAAGTGAGGCACTGAGTGAATTCATTTTTTATTTTTTTTCTTTGATCTTGTTTTAAAAGAAAGTGCTCCCTATTAGCTTACTGGAGTGTCCCTGAAGCATACAGCATCAAATATGTGAATATGTCAAGATAATGGAATGGGTGTGAGCCTATGCCCGAACGTATCGACCACGCAACTGAGAGTTATATATTCTTAATAATGGGGTATTGCTTTTACTTCTTGATTGTGTCGCAGAGAGTTATAAAAAGATGTTTGGTTGCTTGAAATTTCGTCCACCGAACTCGGAGCCGTTTTACTAAAAATAAGGTGCCAGGTAAGCATGGTGTAAATGTTGTCAATTTTCAACTTGGAGTCTGGAAGAGCCCATATTTGCCAAATCTACAAGTATAAATAGTTGCGTGAGTAGCTACAGATGCGCAATTTCTGGTTTGCTAAGTTTGCAATTTTGAGGGATAAAAAAGTAGACGAATAGGGAGATTTATGAAGGATGACCTCTCCCTTTTTCTAGTCCCTCGGGTGTAAAGAGCTGGCTGATAATGAACACTCTCTTGAAAACATAAATGTGCCAGCAAGCACTATATAATCTTGACGTGGAGTATTGGTTGGTCCTAACATCGGTGTATTCCCTCTATGAAAATGGGGCATACACGTACAGATTTTTTAGCCCCAATCATGCTGCTCTACCCCTAACCATTAGGGACCCGCAACCATGCTCCCTTGCAATTTCTTTCACAATGTAACGAAAGAACATTCACATGTAAATTCAGGTCCTTTTTTACAATTTACGTTTATTACACGTTGATTCCTGATTTTGCATGTATAAATTGTGAAATAAGTCATTACGAAATAACCCCTAATAGGCCTGATTCAGAGATGAGAATAATATGGCGGCAGTCCCAATAGGTCGTGCAGCCCAGGACGCTATTCGTTTTTTGAGTGTATGCTTCCTCTCGCCCTTTCCCAACACGCACTGAGCCGCTGTGTGGGGAGAGCTGGACGGGGGACAGGAGGCGTTGGGCAGAGTGGGGGCAGGCTGAAATGCCAGGGACTACAGAGCCGATTCAGGTCACAGCCCCCAAAGGAGCCACGGCTCCCCGGGAATATGTACAGGTCCCGATTCCGGATTTTTGATATAACCCTTTATCACATAATCTCAGAACGGTGTACAAAGACACAACAACTCGTAAATTCTCAAGGCAGGGGGTTTTCAGAGAACAATGCAACCATATTACACACACAGGTAAAAACAATTGATAATTGATAGTAATTAATTAGATACCATCTGAGACTGGTGGCCGGAAGTCTAATGTAGATTCCAACTATGTATATTTAGGGGCTGAACTAATCGAAGAGTGAGTTATTGAGTGTTTTCTATAAATGTCTGGCAAAAGAGCCATTCTAAAATTGTGATGTTTGCATGTCCTTTCTAGTCCTATTAACTTTCAGAGGAACAGGGCGGTTTTGAAGTTTTTTCCTGAAGGTGGGTTTAAGACTCCTTTATTTCTCGTAAGTTGTTAGTAATGAGTTTCCAAGAATCGGTGCATATAATGAGAATGCCCTGTTTGGTGGTTAAGTGGTTTCCATTTTCTGATGAAACCGATGGAGTAGGTGGCTAGTAGGTTCTTCAATATTCTCTTTCCTACTTCTTGTTTCCTGTTGAGTCTGAATTCGTGAGGGTTCTAGGAATGTTTGCATCATGTTAGTTATAGCCTATAAAAACAGTCATAAATAGCGTTCCAATTGGGATGCTTTGAAACACCAGTAAACCAATGTAGCTGGCTAAAGGATTGGAGGTTGTGTTTTCTCATCCTTGAGACTTTCCTTATGGCACGAGCTAGTGTGGTTTGAGGGCAATTGGAAGGGGTTTCAGAGTTTGTTTTTTTGGAATACCTTGTAAGATAATATTTACTGTGAAATCGAAGTGTGGGCTATCAATGGGACTTGCGCTATTGTGTGGAAGTCATCTGTAGATAGTAGGGGGTCCCGTAGGTTTTTGTATCATCCGAGTCTTTTTTTTTATAGTGTTGTTGTCATGATTGATTTGTCATTTTGAGGTTATGGTCTGAGTAGAATACCTAGATATTTTATCTTCTTTTTGAATTTGACCAGGGAAACAGCACCATTTACTACTTGAAGTTGCTGGGACGGTGGGAGATGATTTGTTTCTAGAGATCATCAAGACCTTTGTTTTTTAAGGTTGATAGACACGATTCAGTGAGTTTTGAAGGCCATTGTGAGATTTCATGGAAAACAGTTGACTGTTGTTTCCTAGTTTCGTTTAGTGTATTTGAAAGTTTTGTGAATAGCATCATGGTTGTCTGCATAAATTCTTTGTAATGCACCATCATATTTGTGGGTTATGTCCTAGATTGTTTGGGAAATAAATGTTGACTAGTAAAGCTGATGAAGGCCAGAATCTTGTGGGACCCCTTGAGTCAGATTTGCATTGGCTTGGAGAGTGCAGTTGTTTATTTTGACGGTATTGCGTTTGGTTTGGTTAAGTAGAATTTCTGGCGGGTGGGGAACGACGTGCTGTTTATTTGGCATCTCTGAAGTGGAATTAAGAGCGGTGAAGGGCAGCGATTGGGCCCAGAGGCCCCCCCAAGGCAGGAATTAGCTGCAGGGAGGATCCCTCGGCCCGCTTCCAGTCCTGGCAGGCCCTGCCGGGGGTCAGGCAGTTGGACAGTGGGTACGTTTCTGCAGCGTGCATTTGGGGCTCCTGCTTGTGCGTCCCAGTGTCATGGCACCGGGACGCCATTGGCACCAGCATACCATCAGGCTCATAGGGAGGGCTGGACGGGGTGCCAGGTGGATGTCCTGTTTCTCAGAATTGGAGCACCACCAGGCCGTCTCATTACCCGATTCTGCAGCAGCAGGAAGGTCTAGCTCCCATGGTGCAGAATTGGGTATGATCTGGGCCCATTCTGTTCCTGTATGGCCGTACGCACCGGGATGTGCCCCTTACCTGAATCAGGCTCTACAGTTATCATAAGTTTTTAGCGATTCAACAATATTCACTTTTTAAGTTTTTTTTTTTAATTGTTTTGTGAGTATGTAACCATTTAGTCAACCATTTATCTCATTTTAGTTCTTACTTGTACAGTTTTAGCCCTGTAATTAGGTTTGAGTTGATGCACTCCCGTGAATCACATCCCTTTTTTAAAATGGAGAGCACATAGAGAATGTAGCCTCTGACAATCTTTGAGCTGTAGCAAATAC